>CM067528.1:9410000-9452500 GCA_034509925.1 Hirudinaria manillensis | reverse complement strand
GCAATGCCTTTCAGGATTCTGTGGCCTCGGGACAGACTGAAAACCAGATTTTAGGAATGCCGCCTACGAATGGGGAGCAAGAGAAAATAGTCAGTAACTCAATTGCAATAGACAATCAGTTAAAGTTGAAACAGTTTTGTGATTGAAAGATACCAAATGATCCATCTAGATGGTGAAGAGTTCTCCAACCTCATAAACGAGAAGCTCCCGAGAACAGAGAGAATCTCACTGATTAATAAGGAATATGAAAAGTGGATCTCAATTCAAGTTCCACAGAAGATCAATAGCAGTGAGCCCAGACAACCGGCCAATCCGTGCTGAGAGTGCCCATAGAAACAACGACATCGTGTCCAAAAGCAAATCAGAAAACCAATGCAGAACTTTCCGGAAGACAAAAATCAGGGTGTCAAAGAAGGAACAAAAAAAGTTAGAGCGACAGAAGTGCTATGCTAGTCTGCAAAAACTTTTCCGAAAAAGTCCAACATCAGCAGCGCACTCGGTTTTGAAAGGAGAATGTGAAGTCCAGACAGGCGCTTTCCCTGCGGGGTTGGCGGATTATTGGAGCGAGATCTTTGGGGAGACATCGGTGGAGGATGACAGGCCTCTGGTGACGATCAGAGACATCGCAACAGAAATGCAAGATCCGATCACCAGATGGGATGTAGAGATCGCATTCCGGGGACTAAAGGACAGCAGCCCTGGACAGGATGGCATTCGAAAAAGGCATCTTGCAAAATTCAGTTATGACGATCTCGCTGTTCACATGTCTCTCTGGTTGCTAACAGGAGTACCCTCCCGCAATCATTCAAATCGGGGAATCGTCACATTCATTCCGAAGAATAAAGAGGCCTCGACTCCGAGCGATTATCGACCTATCACTGTTGGTCCGATTATGGCGCGTCTCTTCCATCGTATCCTTGCAGGTAGAATGTTGGGGAATTGGCCCCTCTCATCGAGACAAAAAGCTTTCTGTCCGGGGGATGGCATCGCACAAAATCTCTTTCTCATCAAATCAATAATTCAAAAAAAGAAAGAACAGATCCAAAACTTAACCTGACATTTGTCGACGTCACCAAAGCTTTCGACTCAGTATCCCATAAAATCTATCCTCAGGGCTGCTGCCAGACTCGGTACTCCACCTCTCCTCCTTAACTACTTAGAGGAACTTTACAAAGAAAGTGAGGTTCACTTAAAGTCGAGGGAGTACTTACTAGAGGGGTACAGGTGAAAAGGGGAGTTCGTCAAGGAGGACCCGATGTCCCCAACTTATTCAATGCGGTCATGGATATGATAACCAGCGAACTGGATCAATCAATTGGTGTCACGGCTGGCAGAAATTCAGCGATCAGATGCAATTATATTGCATTCGCTGATGATCTGGTGGTGATGTCCCCCACAACTGACATCGGAATGAAGAAGTTGATGGAGCAACTTGAAACTGCAAATGGGGGAGCGCAGGACTTAAGATCAATCCAAACAAGTGCGCTACACTCAGAACGGAAACCATTGCAAGGAAAAACGCTGGATAATCAATCCTACGCCCTACATTAAATTTGAATCACAGGATATCAAAGCAATAGACGTCTCACAGACTTACAAATACCTTGGGGATACAGATTGGAGTTCGAAAGCAGCCAGTGTCGATCGGCTATGAAATTCAAAAGTCTCTCAACTCCATTTCAAAGCACCAATTAAGCCTTGCCAACGCCTATATATTTTAAAAGTCCATCTGATACAAGCCTCGTTCACAAACTTACCTTTGGCGAGGTCAACCTCGGTTCTCTGAGTTTCCTCAGATACCGCGATTAGGAAAGCAACAAGACATTGGCTTCATCTTCCAAAGGATGTCCCAAAGCCATTTTTACCATGCTCCCCGTCAAATCCGGTGGTCTGGGAATACTTCCACTTAAACAATGGGTTTCCCCGGCTCAGAATAAATAGATTGACGGATATCTCTCTGAGACAGGGTGTCGTAAAGATGAATTCCTGTTGGATGTTCTTAGGAACAACACCCTGATCATGGAGAGAATTCCGGAAATTTGGAACGTCGGAGGCAAAACAAGCAAAACTGGATTGGAAAGTGGCGGCCTCAGAGACTCTGCCTATACAAAACTGTAGACGGTTATGGATTAAGATCATTCACCCAGAGGAATTGGAATGAGTGTGATTGGATTTCAGCAGCGGTTCCAAGAGTTCCATCTGGCCAATACATCAAATGCATAAAAGTCCGAGCGGCCGCCCTTCACTGCAGACTCCGAGCATCGAGATGGAATCCTCTGGCTTCAAGGAGATGCGGGGAGGGCTGCAATTTCTTTCGAATCGCTGGGCCACCCATGATCCAGAGATGCCCGAGAACGGATGGCCCAAGGCATGAAAGACATAACGCTGTCGTCAGGGAATTAGAACGGGAATTACGAAAAAGGGGTTATACTACGGTAATAGAGCCCCGTATTTCCTACAGAAAAGGGACTCAAAATTCCTGATTTGTGTGCCTGGACACGTGACCTCTACATAGTGACTGATGTTGCCGTGACATCCGATTATGATATAGATTTAGACAAGTGTCATAAGAGCAAGGTTTCAAAGTATGACATTAAAGATGTTCATGATTGGATGTTGAGGAATGCCCCAGCCGGTGTCCAAAGAATGCTTCCGAGGGTTGGCGCCTGCGTTTGCAACTGGAGAGGAGTCATGAGTGCAGAATCATACAGATTCTGGAGAGAGTGCGGTGCTTCGAAGACGAGTTTAATGTACGTTGTGCTCTCGGTCCTCAGTCACAGTTACAAAATCTGGAGGGCTCACAGGTGCCCACTTCCGAGGGCAATCGCACTTTCTCGGACTGCGAATTCTCAATGACATTGGCAGTTGACGTTACTCGGCGCGTTCGATCGTGATTTCACCTTCTGACCGAATGTCCAGGGTGATCTCGGGCCCTAGTGCGGACACTAAACTTTGGAGAGGCCGTCGGAATATTGTTGTTTGTGTTTTGGGTGTGAGGCCGAGAAAATAAAATTAAAAAAAAAAAAAAAAAAAAAAATAATAATAATAATAATAATAAATATCCCAAATAAAAGCAAAGCGGAGGATATTATTATATTCATGCCAGATGACTTGTTAGTTGTAAATGTAAACAGATGACGTCATTCGTATTTATGACGTCATCAATCCGTTCACAGCCGGTACTTCACTTATCTGTAAATGAATGGATGGACTGATGGACGGACGAATGGGTAGGTGGACGGACGGTCGGACGGATGGATGGATGGATGGACTGATGGACGGACGGATGGATGGATAGGTGGATGGGTGGACGGATGGACGGATGGATAAGTGAATGGGTGGACGGACGGACGGATGGATAAGTGGATGGGTGGACGGACGAATGGGTAGGTGGATGGGTGTACGGACGGACGGATGGATGGATGGATTGAATGAACGAATGAAAGTATCTCCTCTCAATGGCAAAAGCCAGCAGAAAGAGCTTCTAATTGAGCGATTGCCAGTCTTCAATCTGAACTTCTCTTTTGATTGAACAATCAACATCAACTGATTGAACAATCAACATCAACTGATTGAAACATCAATCTTCATTTCCTATCAACCTTTTAAAACCCTCTGAGACCCGCGGAGTGGAATTGATGGAACCGCTTTCGGTTTCGATTTGAACGGTGGTGGAAACTTCCCAGCGACTTTCACTTTCCATCTCGGCTTTACGGTCTCGTTGCGAACAGATTCCCGCCGACTTTTTGAAAATATGATGTCTAATCTTAATAAATTTTAATAAATGTCCGAATTTAATAAAAAAATTTTTACGGAAAATGAAAGTAATCACTGAAAATATCAATTTTGTTTCTGTTCTACTTTCGAAAAGGACATTTTTGGAAGTTTCAAGAAATAATAAGAAAAATTTAAAAATTAATAATAATACTGACAATAATAATAATAATAATAACATTAATAATAATAATAATAATTTTATCCCAGCCAATGAATATTATCATAAAATTATGCCGATGTGATCTTTTGTCAGTCTGCCGGAAGTTCATTACGTTCGATTCTGCTGAGCGATAATAGATTCGTGAGTCACGGAATGCTTCTGTTGCTCTTGTTGGTCTCTTAGTTCTGTCGTCTCCCTTGCATCTCAGTCATCATCATCATCATCATCATCATCATCATCATCGTCATCGTCGTCGTCGTCAATGACGAGAGCTCGGATCTTTTCTTTGAGTTGAAATTTTATCATCTTTTGAATAATTATTTTCATGTGTCTTTGATGATAAAAGAAATAACAATGCTTTGTTTCAATTATAGAGTTCTTGTAATTGTAATATTAATAATATTATTATTATATATTATTATTATTATAAAAATTATTATCATATATTAATTATAAACACCATGTCATTTGATGACTTACTAGACGAGCTGATAGATGGATAAATAAGTGAAAGATAGGAGTCACGAATGAATGAACGACCTAATGAATGAATGAATGAATGAATGAACTAATGAATGAATAGAGTTTATGGATGGATGGAAATGCAAACGGATGTTGCTTTAATTAATTTTGCAAAAATAAAAATGGCGCCTTTCAAGAATTCTCAATTTATCATCGACCAGGTTTAAAGTTATTCCGAGGAAAATTATTTAAAAAAAAATTTTTATAAAAATTAAATTAATTTAAATTCAAATAAATTAAATTCGATTAAACGCAATTCTACAGTTGTTCCGAATCAACCAAGAGTGACTATCTGGAAATCAATCAAGCGGAACCACACGATCAACCATCTGTTCACTCTTCGGCCAAAAGACATTCCAAACTCCATCCCAGCGCCGGCCAACCGGAAATGAGTCATGGCAGACCAGCGTCGTCGTCGTCGTCGTCGTCGTCGTCGTCAAGAGCTGACGGGAAGAGTGCTGATTGTAAAAATGAAGACGTCTTCAGAATATTTTATGGACTCAAATTGGCCGGGAATTCTAAAATTAGAAACACAGGTCACGTGACGGATGACGTGGTACGTATGACGACGGACGGCCAAGATTCCCCCGACGGAGATCTCCATATCCATGATGATGACGATGAGGATGACAACGACGACGATGTTGTTGGTGATGATGACGATGACGATGGTAGAGCAGGCGGTCCGGACATAAATTATGAAAATTACGATAATAGGGAAAACCACAGTGAGTTATTTTTGTCTGAGCCACTCTTCATTGGTGGCCACAATGATGACGACGACGTCGACGATGACGATTATGATGATGATGATGATGATGATGATTCCTATTATAACTACAATAACGTCCACGGCAATGGCTATGAAAGCCATGACCGTGGTGATGAAACTGTCAGGGATGGTGCTGATAACGATACCTTTGACGGCGATAATGATAATGATGGTTACAGCTATTTTGCTGATGATCCGCGAGACGGAAAAGTCATTAAGGACAGCGTCGTGAAGACCGCCAATGGAACGTGGAATGATGACGACGACGACGCTGATGTAATTGATAAGGTTGGTGATGATGATGACGACAATGGTGATGATGATGATGATGATCGCGATGGCGTTGATGACGACGACGACGAGAGCAGCGATGGAAATCTTCAGGATTCCAAGAGAGAAGCAGAGGCCGGAAATGATGAAAAGAGCAGAAATTCTGGAGAAAATGTTGAAAATAACGGACACGATCCTCCGAGCTTGAGTGCCCATCCTGATAATGATCATCTTCATCGTAATAATCATCATCATCAAGCTCGGCTCGACTTAAATCGCCATCATCGCCATCGGAAGCATCACCAACGTCGTCGTCACAGTGAACCTGTGCCAACCACTGAACCCTCCAAACAAAGTTTACCCTCCATCCTGACCTCTAACCCCGACGCTTATACAAATAGCACGAGTCCCGTCAATCGAACGACACTAACTCCTGTCGCCAAAACCGTAGCAGCATCGAGCCGGCCAATCAGGTGGAGGGCTAAAGCACCGCCCCCGACTAGACCGGCCAATCAGAGACGAGTGGTTGCCTTCCACAGATTCGGTTCGCCGCGGAGCCTTCCCATGAGACTCTGCGGCAGCAAGGCTGACCTCAGGCAACTGACCTTTGCCTTCTCGGGTCCCCACGTGACCTTCACCTTCAGCTCCAACGACATGTACGACGCCATGGGATTCAAGTGTCGCTACCGATTTCTACCGAGGACGAGTCAGTTGTTGATGATGATGATGATGGTGGTGATGATGATGATGATGATGACGATGGTGATGATGACGTCTGTATTAATTGATTGTTGATTATGTATTACCATCAACAAAGACATAACCATCTGATTCCTCCTCAACATCATCATCATCATCACCGTCATCATCATCGATGAAGCCTTAGAAGTCACAAACTCTCAAGACGAGTCGCCATCTTTCAAACAGACGCTCACTTCCGGTCGATCTCCCAATTAGACGTGATTAAAAGTTAATCCGAATTAAAACTTAAAAATGTAATTTCATATGGTTACCATTTTTATTTATATTAATATTATTATTATTATTATAGTAGTATTATTGCGATTATTATTCAAGGATAGAATTAGATCTAACAACAAGAAGTAGGAATTAAAAAAAAGATTTTTGAAAAATATGTTCGTTAAATCGTCACGCCTCATTATTCATTAATTTATGCTCCACTGATTAATATTCATGTCGACCTCATTAAATATTTACATGCTCTTAAGAACTGCGACAATAACAATATTAATCATAATTTCTGTTAAATAATAAGATTATTGATGTTATAGGTATTTATAGACAGGATTACATGAAAATATGAGCTACATTAAAAATTATTATTAGAATTATTAATAAATATTATTATAATAATTAATAAATATTATTATCATAATTGTTATGATATTTTCTAGGAGTTAATTACCACCTCATAAATAATCGGGCATATTATTCGGAAAGATATTTATGGCTGGAAAATATGAAAAATATGAAGAGCTGAAGGGTCCATATATAATGGCAAGATGAATTATGACCGCTAATTCGACTTGGACTCCCTATTTTCGCCCATTCCATCTTTCAGACGTTGACGTGCATGGATGCATCGGACAGAGAATTCAATGAATGGATGGACGTATGGATGGACGGATGGATGGATGGATGGATGGATGGATGGATGGATGGATGGATGGATGGATGGATGGATGGATGGATGGATGGATGGATGGATGGATGGATGGATGGATGGATGGATGGATGGATGGATGGATGGATGGATGGATGGATGGATGGATGGATGGATGGATGGATGGATGGATGGATGGATGGATGGATGGATGGATGGATGGATGGATGGATGGATGGATGGATGGATGGATGGATGGATGGATGGATGGATGGATGGATGGATGGATGGATGGATGGATGGATGGATGGATGGATGGATGGATGGATGGATGGATGGATGGATGGATGGATGGATGGATGGATGGATGGATGGATGGATGGATGGATGGATGGATGGACGGATGGATGGATGAAATTATTTAATTATTTAATAAATTATTTATTTCGTTTATTGACAAAAAGAGATAAATTTTCAGTAATTCAAATTCAAAACCAAACTTTTGTCTTACATAATTCAATTGAATCTTGGATTTGAAAATTGTTTTAACATCTTTTTAGTCATATTTATATTAAATTAAGTCTTTATTTGACGCTCAAATGATGATAATTTCAGGAATGCAAGTTTCCACTAGCAGTGAACGGGTGACCTTATCTCTGACCCAATTGCAAAAGTGGGTCATCGTCGTCGTCATCTTCACCAACCATCTTTGACCTTGAACTGGAAGCAAAGAGATGTTTTACAAACTCTTGTAAAAGAGAAAATAAATCAGAAACCCACTTGATAACAATAGCTTTGTTGTTTATGGAACAAATAATAGATTAGTAAATTAATTATGATAATGATGCTGCTGCTGCTGATGATGACGATTATCAATTATGATGATGATGATGATGACGATTATCAATGATGATGATGATGATGATTGCTGGACATCTTTGTCATCGAACTGCTTTAAGCTGTCTTTTGTAATTGTTTGGTTACAAAGCGTTGTATTATTTCAACATCTCTTGAATTGTGAAAGATTTATTAATTTTTATTGATTTATTAATATTTTTGATGATTTCTTCAAAATTATTACATTTAATGATTTATTTAGAATTATATTTGTAAGAAATTTACAGATAAAAAGCGACATTTTCTTTTAAATGAAATAATTTTAAAATCGAATGCGCAAAATATCTAAATCTTATAAATTTAATAACAATAAATAAAAAACCAATAATAATAATTTAAAATTTAACAAACACTCCCGAGATGGCGAAAAATTTTTAAGGAAATATATTTTTGCACGAAAAAGAGTAATTTTAAACTTAAATGCTCATAATAATTAAATATTTTAACTTAATAACAATAAAAATCATTTTTAGCAATAATAATAATAATAATTTGAATTTTGCAAACAATCCACAGATGGCGCCATTATTTTTTCTAAATTAATTTCAGCAGAAAACGATAATTTTCATCGTACATGCTCATAATATTTAACTATTTTAATTTAATAATAATAGTAATAAACATTTTCGGCATTAATAATTTAAATTGTCATAATATTTAACTGTATTAAACTAACACTAGTGTAAAACATTTTAGCATTAATAATTTAAAATTTTCACATACACTCCCTAGATGGCGATAATATTTTTATTAAATGAATTTTTGGACTCAAAGGAGTTCTATTGAATTAAAATGCGCGTAATGTATAAATCGTATAATGTTTATAATTTAATATTAATAAATAAACTAATTTTAATTTTGTAAACAATCCATAGATGGCGCCATTATTCTTACTAAATTAATTTCTGCAGGAAACGCAATAATTTTAATCGTAAATGCTCATAATATTTAATTATTTTAATATAACAATAATATTAATAAATGTTTTTAGCATTTATAACTTAAAATTTCACAAACACTCCCTAGATATCGCTAATATTTTTATTAAATGAATTTTTCCACAAAAAAAAGAGTAATTTTATATTTAAATGCGCATAATTTATAAATCGTTATAATTTAATAATAATAATAACAAAAATTTATCATTAATAATTTAAAATTTTACAAACAATCTCTAGATGGCCCTAGTTTTGTTATTATCTGAATTTGTAAACCTAAAAGACGATGTCGGAACAGAAGCAGCAGGGCAGTCAATTGATTTTTAAAAATAAAAATAAAATTAAATATTTAATAATAGTCAAATCCACTGACAAATTCGATCACTGATACAGTAATTGGAGTCGATAAGTTCGAACGTAACGAAGACAAATTTTTTTCATTTCATTTTATTATCAGCGTTTGATATGTCGAGTTCATCGTCTCACTCTTCTTCCTCCCTTTGAGCCGACGATCGCCGTTCTTTGCCGCCCTCGGACGCACCGAGGTCCGGAGTGACCTGCGATTGCAGTTTCGGATTTTATTCCGTGCAAGCAGTCGACCGACGAAGCAGTCGTGGCTGCTGGAAAAGATTACTTGAAGCTCTCTTCTGAAGAATCTCCAACGAAAAATAATTCCATTTCTCTCTTTCTCTTCGAGAGCTCTTGACGCGACCTTTGAGTCTTTCTACCCCGCCTCCCCATCCTCCTCGTCCTCTTCTTCCTCATCGGCCCTGAAGGGGGGTATGGTGCGATGATGACGATGATGACGACGATGATGACGATGGCGAGGACGACGACGACTTGGATGGCCACGACGAATAACTGATGACGTCGGTGCTCTTTCAAAAGGTGCTTCTAGGGATAAGGAAGATGGCGGTGCTACGCTTCAACGAGTATTTGGGAAAAATTCCTTCCCATTGAAGCCAAGCGCCGTCCAGTGACACGCCAAGAGATTTATGGCTCCGCCTGGCGATAAAACTTGAAAAGCGAGAGTGTTTTTTTCCAATTTAAATAAATTAAAGTTTATTTTAAGTCGGTTTTTCGTCCGAAATTCTTTTGAAATTCACTCCAAGTCGAGAACTGTTCTTGTTTTTGCTCTTTGTTTTTTTTATTTATTATTTTATAGCGTTAATCGCTCACTGGTAGGCCACTAGAATCTTGAAGCAGATTTAACGATTATGATGATGATGACGATGATTATTATAATTATTATTATTAGTATTATTATTATTACTATCATTATTACTAGTAGTGTTGTTATAATTATTATTGTTTATGTTGATGATGAAGTCGTTATCCACCAGTTAAGTCACCAGGGAGGTGGAAATTCAAACCGACCGCTTCTCCCCACACCCCGAACTTCTTCACCGTCAAACGTCGTTCTCATCGAGGGTAACTTCGCTCGCATTTGACCGAGAAGTGCCGATGGTAGAAGCCACGTTCTTAGGCGTATTCGGGTGCCCGTCGTTGTACCTCAAGAGGAAGAGGTGGATGTCGGCAAAGGATGGTCTTCCGCCGGAGTCCTGAGCCCAGCACTCGAGAAGTAGATCGTAGATTTCTTTCGAACAGCCGATGGGCTGTGGGAGCAGAACTACGGGCGCCTCTTGACCGAGAGGCAGAGAGGGTTGCTGTAGGGTCGAGTAGATGGACTTCGGGCTGGTTACCGGCTGTGGCCTGGTCTTTAGCTGAGAGTTGTTTCGTTTCGTTGTCGTTTTTATCGTCGAGTGAGTTGTCGGCTTTGCCGTCGTCGTCGCGACGGCTTCGGCGGCCGTCGCAGCGGCGACGTTTTGCAGCGTCGTGCGAAAGTCGCAGCGCACCTGTTGCTGAACTTGTTGAAAGTTTTGCGATCGTCTGCCGGAGAACGGTTGCTGCTGCCAACAATGCTGCTGAGGACTGAACGACCCGGTGACGTCATCCGACTCGACCTTTTGAACTTCGATCGAGCGCGTCCTGTCGACGAGAGCGGCGAGCACCTGTTCCTCGGTCAGCCAATGGTAGGGTCTCAGTCTGGCCAGTGACAGAATCTCCCACATGGTTACTCCAAACGACCAGACGTCGCTTTTGCTCGTCATTTGGTTCTGTTTGCGGATGGATTTCAAAAGCGTAAGCGACGTTATTGTTTACCATACTACGAAATAGTGCGAATAAACCAACCAAGTGGATAGCTTCCCAGGCCATCCATCTAATCGGCAGAGGGGGAGACCATGGATGCGGCGGGTAGTAGTCCCCCCTGTAACTCGACCTCCAGCGGGCCAAGTCGCAGATCTTCACGAGCCTCCGGGGTCCCACAAGGCAGTTCCTGGCAGACAGGTCTCCGTGAACAAGGCCGCATTTCTCCAGGTACTTCATTCCGGATGCCACCTGACATCCCAGGTGAGTCAGGCAACCATGGCTAATGGTTTTTTTTTAATTTTAAATTTTTAGCTTCGGTGGTTTTAATTACTTTGTGAAAATAACGAGAAATAATCTTTATTTTCTCTGTAGAAAGTGAATTATAAATCAGTGAAAGAAAATCCTGTGGACTTTGTATTATTATATAATTAAATATTTTATTAAAATTAATTTAATATAATACTCGTGAAAAAATACGAAAAGCAATTCCAGATTCCAATATTGAGTTATAGACCTGAGGGTGTCAGCTTCTGGTCCTAGTTGAGGCAGCTGGTCTGCCAGCACGCACCCCCTGAGAAATTGAACCAAGTCCCCGTGTTTCGTGAACTCGTACACCAGGGAGGGACCCCGGTCGTTTGTCAAGTAGACCCCCAAAAGTCGTGTGATGTTTTCGTTGCTTTTCGTTTCTCTGGATCTTTCCATCTCGGACAGGAAGTGACGTCTGCTAACGACGGATACAAACGTGGGACATCCGTTTGGAAATTTATTGGAAGGCCTTCGTTCTCCGAGTCAACTATCAATCCATCCGTTCATCCATCCATATGTCAATTCATCCGCCCATCCAAGCATCCATCCATCAATTCATCCATCCATCAATTCATTCATCCGTCTATCCAATCAGAGGTCCTTCCATCTATAAGAACTTTAAAAAACGGGCTGTAATTAAATAACGGCCGTAGAAATATTACATCTTGCCATCCATAATTGTATTCATAAATTATAAACAAAACAATTCCATAGAGGGGTGAGTTTAAAAAAGAAACGTCCATTCATTCATTACTCCATCCATCCTTCAGTTCGTCATCGACGAGTTCTCCTCCTCCTCCTCCTCAATTACATCATCCGACGACATCTCACCTGTACTGGTCGTCACGCTTGAGCGACTTCACGGCGACGAGAAACCTTTTCTTCTTCGTCTTCTTCGTCATCCTTATCTTCCTTCTCTCTTCTTCAGTCCATCTCCTCCTCATGGAGTCCTGACCTTTGCTCTTGGTGCTCCTTTCTAGGGAGGAACTGTCCTTGACCGAGAGGAGAGCTGAGAAGGCGGCGTTTCTGACGCAAATCGGGGCCGACTCCGGGCCGAAGCCGGAACTTTTCCCGGTGCCGGAAGCGGAAGTCGAGCAGCTGTTCTTGTTGTTGTAGTCGTCGTTGTTGACGACGTTGCTGTCGTCGTTGATGTTGTTGTACGCGTGCGGATTCGCGTTTAGCGCTCGGCATTCTCTCTTCGTCCCTTCTTCGTCGACTTCATCGTCTTTATCTTCCTCCTCGTTCAACTCTTCCTCATCTTCTTCCTCTTCTTCCTGTTTCCGAAGCTCTCCGAGATGGAGCTGGAAGTTGGAAGTTATCGATGGAAGCGAATGGGAAGTGAACGCAGGACGTCGTAATGCGACTCGATCGCCCGCGTCTGAATTCGACGATAATTGAAAATATTTTTCCGCTCCTACGTGATGCTCTTCCAGTACGATGACGACGACCACGTGGATGGTGATGACGACGACGATGAAGATGATGATGACGTGGCTGACGTTTAGATTTCATTAGATCGTTGACGGACCGCAACGGGAGTTGAGGTTTTAAAAGGATGACGGTGACTTTGAACTATGACGATGTCATCGATGACGTAGTAGGTGACCGGAGGTGATGATGGCGGTGGCTTTCGGTGTTAACTCAACCAATTAAAACGAAATCAGACCGGTGACGTCAACTCCAGGGAAGTCTCCGGCCAATCACAGACAAGCCGCCCAGCCAATCACAGACAAGACACTTCTCCCCTTCCACTTCTGAAAAGGTGATGACCCGGGATGGAAGTGGCAAAATGTCCCACGACTATAAAGAGCACTCAATGTTCCTGCGGCCTAACATTTCATGGAAAACTTTTCCATCTATTGGAGAGGTCAATCCTTCCTTCCTTCCTTCCTACCATCCTTCCTTCTTTCTTTCATTCAGAAGCCCTCCATCCGCCCATCCATCCATCCATCCATCCATCCGTTCATCCGTCCATCCATCCATCCATCCATCCGTCTATCCATCTTTTCCAGTTCCCTTGTATTAAAGGAGAGAAGATCGTTAGGTGATCAATCTGAACAGTTTCAATCCCCACCCTTCCTTTTCCATCAATCAGGGTTTTGAACCTCAGTTTCAAAAGAGGGTCTTAAGCGACTGCCTCGTGGCCAATGGCCGTACAGAATACCAGGATGAATGTCCGGTCGATGATGACGACGACGACGATGGCGGATGATAGGAGCGATGATAGAGATGATGTAGATTATTATTAATAGATTATTATTGCTATTAGGTAATGATTTTAGTTTTGTTGAAGAATTACTAATAGAGTTTATGGTTAATTTGATTAAATTAATGTCAACATACAACTTAAATGACGATGAAAATGGTGATAATAATGATGACAACGATGATGGAGGTGGTGATGATGACGACGACGACAATGATCATGATGTTGACCAGAATGAAGAGTTTACTGACTTGTCCGAATTCTCCGCTCCCGAGACACTGAAGAAAAATGACATCATTTTGACATAAGAGGGGTGCGTTCAATTCGCCCAGTTTTGAGGTCACGAGGTCAAGGAAGTCGTCGTCGTCGATGGCTGCCGAGTCGTTCGACGGATCATCCTCTGGGCATCTATTGGCTGCCTGACCCCCGTGACGTAACGAGTGGATCGCTTTCTGATTGGCCGCGTCGAAGTCGCGATCGGGCAAGCCCCTGACGGGGGCCTGAGCCTTTCTGGAAGCGGGCTGAATTGGCGGAGGGGGTGGAATGAATATGGAAAAAGGAGGGGTTTTCGGGTGAAGGTGGGGCGATGACTTTGATTGGCAGAAGGAGTTTTTCCTCTTCAGGGCTTCGACGCGGCTCAGTTCCGGTATGGCGTAGGTCGAAGAGGCGCTCATCAGGTCGCAGGTGTCCGCCATTACTAAGAGGTTAAGCGACTAATTAATTAGTAAGCAATAATAAATAATAATTACAAAAACTATAAAACTACAATAAACGAGCCGTAATAGATGGCACAGTTCTGCTGCATTAATGGTGCTGAACGTTAAGCTATTATTGCTTTTTATTTTCATTAATCACCATCACCATCATCGTCATCATCATCGCCATAGTAGCTAATAAAACTCACGGCTTGATTCTAAGAATAACTTTCCGGGCAAGTCAGGCAGCTTCCGGTTATTACCCCCCAGCAGGAACCTATCAGCCCTCCAGATGACGTCATCGGTCGTCATTGGCAACCCGTCGCCTGGACAGCCGTTGGACGACAGGTTGCTGTAGGTGTTGCCATTGGAGACGACCTTTCGCATCGTGGGTGGCCAGGAAGTTGAGTCGCAAATTGATAAATCGAGGGACGCCTGAAGGGAATCCACGGCAGTCAGTCCATAGTCGTTATCGTTATCACCATCATCATCGTCATCATCATCGTCATCATCATAGTCGTCATCATCACCAGCTACGCCGTCCTAAAACGTCCAACCTTCTTGGCACCGTCGTTTTCCGGCAAGTTGTACCTGCCGTCGGGACAGCAACGACAGCAGAGCGACACGGAGCGGAAGCTCTTGTGGTCGCCGCCGGGCGTCGTGGCTTTCCTGTCGTGTCGCTGGTCGCCGCTGCCGTTGTTATTGTTGCCGCGACTACCACCACCACCACCTCCGAGGTGGTTGCTGTTCTTCTTTGTTGCGTAGAGGACGATGACGAAGATGATGACGAATAGGAGTGCCACGATGATACCTGAGATGACGCCGACGACGCGGTCCAGGAAGGCCGTCGAGAAGCCGCCGTTCGTGTGCTGCTGGTGGTGATGATGATGATCGTGCTGACGGTGCTGATGACGATCGTCTTTGGATAGCTGCTGCCCCAGGTCCGTGGAGGAATCTTTTCAGAGGTGAAGATGACGACGACGACGACGATGATGATGGTGAAGACGACGCCATTCATGTTTATGACGATGATGACATTCGTAGTGACGGAGAGCAATATCTTTGTATGTTTTTGTATGAATACGAAAAAATACTATAAATCGACGGAAATAGCCAGAAAATGTTGTCATAAACGTGAAGCATTCTTGCTACGTCGACGGATGTTATTGCCTATGTATCGTCAATGTTACGTATCGCTGTGACGTCATCATCCTCGTCGTAGTCGTCATCGTTATCATCTTCATGACGATGATGATGAGGAATGGATGGATGGATGGATGGATGGATGGATGGATGGATGGATGGATGGATGGATGGATGGATGGATGGACGGATGGACGGATGGACGGATAGATGGATCAAAAAAATAAAGTAAGATTTCATCTCGAGGTGAAAACTCTAAGCGTGTTTACTTTTTAATGAGCCATTGTTGTCTCCTCCGTCATCGTCATCATCGCCGTCATCATTATCATCATCACCCGGTCCGTCGAAAGAAAGGATGGATGAGTGGAGTGAAGGATTCGATGGAGGATGAAGCACTTCCCTCTCGCTTCCAAGATGTCCGTTGCGGAGTTCACTTCCGGTCAGGCCTTCATCATCGTCGTCGTCGTCTTCGTTGTCATTGTTGATGTTGTTGGCGATATCTGGAGTGTTGTTAGAAGAAAAGCAATTGTGGAAGTCCATTCTGTTGTTGTTGTTGCTATTGGTAATGATAACGATGATGATGATAACGACGATGACGGCGTTAATGATGATGACAATGTCGTTGCTTCGATATTTCAGCTTTCTCGAGGCAAACATTTGAATTTTGAAAATGCAATTTTTTGCATTTAAAGGTCGCCATGCATGGAAAGAAAACCCAATCGTTGAAATAAAAGATCAACTAATAAACCGATCAATCAATCAACGAACCAACCATTCAATCAAGCGAATCAATCAACCAATCAGCCAATCAGTCAACCAACCAACTGATCAATCGTTCATCAATCAATCAACCAACCAATCAATCAATCAATCAATCAATCAACGATTCAGTCAATCAACCTACTCACCTGACTCGAACCTGACCTCACTGATCATAATCCACCTGGAGTCGTGGTGTAACTCCAGAACCACCACCCTCCCCAAGAGCCGCGGGATTGGAATCACGACATTCCTGGCAAACTCAATCAGCGAGTCTCTGGTGTTCTCGAAGTTGATGACGTCACTTCCTTTGAAGGTCGTTCCGTCCAATGAGAAGTGAAGAGTCGCCCTCTTGAACAGACGGACCTGTCGGGGAGTTCAATTGAGTTCACTTTATGGTGGGTGGTAGGAATGGGGAATGGGTGAGTAGTAAGGGTGGATTTGAGTGAATGTTTTTGCTGTTTTGTCTGCTTTTCTGTTTTATACTTAAGGTTGAGAAATTATTATAAAACGCTTTGTTTGGTCAACAGTTGTTATTGTTGGTGGTATTTGTTAGTAATTACATATTATTGCGCATCATCATCATCTTTACCCTCATTAAATTATTGTTATTATTATTATTATTATCGTTGTTATTATTATTATCATCACTATTATTGCCATTAAACACGTTATTATGCAGTAAATGTTGCGAATTGAAGTTTTGAAGACACTGATCATAATTAAGAATTTTATTTCCTTTTTTGTTCGCCTCTGGGGTGTCATGTTGTTGCTCTTGTTGGACATGCAACACCTCCATTCTTCAGCGAGGGGAGTCCTTCATCATCATCATCATCGCCGTCGTCGTCGACATCGTTATCATCATCATCATCACCATCGACACGAATATCAGAAACAACAACAACAACAATGACTGACAGCAACAAGACACCAGCAACGACATTGAACAACAACAACTCGCCTCCTTGCTGAACATGTTGTTGCAGTGGACCCTGCAGGCCGAAAAGTTCCTTAGTCGATCGAATTCGAACACGACCCTCACTGACCCGTTGAACCGAAGTCCCCCAAGAAAACCTCCACCACCGTCCGCCAGTGCCCCGCCGGTCTTTCCATCCGTCGTGACGTCATCGGACTTTTCCTGGATACGACGGAGTCGGACGTCACCGGAAGGACGCGTCTTAGCGGGCAGTCGCGGCAGAAACCCGAAACCGAAACCGCCGTCGTCGTCGGCGTATTTCCAACCGGTTTCGTTTTTCCATCCGACCCATTCGTAGCCCTTCTTTCCAGATCCGTCCGGATCGAGACGGAAGTTGGAATGTCCTTCCGCTCCGTCGGTGAGTTGACCGAGTCCGCCCCAAAGGATGCGGGCAGGCGAGGGGCCGGTCTGACCGTCGTAGGTGTAGTCGTAGAGGTGGAGGTCTTCCAAGAACTCGTCACCCTGTGGCATTCCGTAGGAAACCACACCGTCTGGAAATGTTGTTGTTTATGTTGTATTGATTCCTGTTATCGATATTATAAACATCATCCAAGCATCCGTCCGTCCATCCATCCATTCATCCATCCGTACGTCCGTCCATCCATCCATTAATCCATCCGTATGGATGTACACGGTCCGTCCATGCATTCATTCATTGCATGCATTCAGCGCCAGGAAACAAAGGTGAATTGCATTTTGAAAAAAGAATTGTGCTTAAATTTTCCTCTCAACTTGAAAATAAAGCGCCAACAGCACGTGACCAATGATTCACCATTCAAGTCCAACGAGATTTGTTGCTCTGAAGGATTATCTCTTTAATTAATTAATTTATTAATTAATTAATTAAATAATAATTGTAATTATATTGATAATTAGTAATAATATTATAATAGGAGTAATTGCGTTAATAATCAATAATAATAATAATAATAATAAATATAATATTTACTACTTCAGATTTGTTTTAATATCGTTATCAAAAATATAGAATAACAATAATAATAATTAAATCCATAATTTTATAAAATTACATTTAAAATATATTCAGACATTTAGATTCACTCAGTCAGTCCAGGAATTCAATACGGAAAGTTGGAAAAACCCAAGGAAAGATGGACTGAACGAGTTTAAACGAATGTCAGGCATTTTTATTTTCCTTTTAATTTTTAAATGTTTTTATTTTCTTTTCCTAAATTTTTCTTTTCGTCCTGAAAGTGAAACACCTTATTTCCTTCCTAAATAAGCAACCGTAAAGCTTCGTCGTCGGCGAAAGAGCTTTCATATTTCACTTCCGTCTGGGAATTTACGGAGATAAAAATAGTTTTCGTTCGCCGGGAAAACCCGTCTCGTCGTGTAAGTGGCCACGGTGGATGGAGATTGAGCAGCCAGTTTCATTTTCGGCGTTGTTTACGTCATCTTTGAGCTCCAATTGAGATTTATGAATGTTTTGGGTTTTCCAGAAGTTGCGTTTTTCATTTCTGCTTTAGAAGATTGTCGGTCGATTGTAGGTAGGTATTTCAATTGTATTACATAAGATTCCGTCACCTGGTCTTAAGGTATCATTATCAGGTCTTGCATATGTTGCAGCATTTCTGCCATGTTATTTTGATTTGTTTGAAAAACTTTGGAAATAATAAAAATAAAATTTATTAATAGCTTTAAGAAACGGATAAAAGATAAATTACATATTAATTATTATTATTATTAATAGTAATGATAATTATATTATTATTATTATTATTATTATTATTATTAATTAATTAAAATTAAATATGAAACAATAGAAGGTGTGAAGAACTAATAATAACGGCATTATTTATTTTTATTAGCTAAAGAAATCATTTTAAATCATATTACAAGGCATTAACGAGCATTTAAAGCGATAATCTTGAAAAATAGGGAAAAAATTGGACTAAATTTGCCCGGAAAGTTAAACCCTCTCCAGTTGAGGGAACGTTCATTGAAATTCCAGAGAGCATTCATCCAGCCGACAATCCATCCATCACGTGTCCGTTCATTCATCCATCCGTCAGTCTCCATCCGTCCATCCATCCATCACTAAATGACGTCATACGAGATTTTTCCACCAATAGCTTTCAAGCATTTCTTGTTGGCAGGTCATCATCATCATCATCGTCGTCATCATCATCGCCATCATCATCGATTGTTATTATTATTTTATTATTATTGTTGTTTTTATTATTATCGAATGTTATTACTAAATGTTATTTAAAAAATATGTTCGACCGGATTGAAAGAAGAAAAAGCAAATGAAGAATATCTGAAAGCACTAATTTCGATTCCACTTCGCACGAGGTCAGTGAAATCCTGACCATTTAAAAACCTATTAATAAATAAATAAATAAATAAATAAAAAAAAAATTAAAAAAAAATAAAAAAAAAAAATTAAAAAAAAATTAAAAAATAAATAAAAAATAAATAAATAAAAATAAAAAAAAAATAAATAAATAAATAAACAAATAAATAAATAAATAAATAAACAAATAAATAAATAAATAAATAAATAAATAAATAAATAAATAAATAAATAAATAAACAAATAAATAAATAAACAAATAAATAAATAAATAAATAAATAAATAAATAAATAAATAAATAAATAAATAAATAAATAAATAAATAAATAAATAAATAAATAAATAAATAAATAAATAAATAAATAAATAAATAAATAAGTAAATAAATAAATAAATAAATAAATAAATAAATAAATAAATAAATAAATAAATAAATAAATAAATAAATAAATAAATAAATAAATAAATAAATAAATAAATAAATAAATAAATAAATAAATAAATAAATAAATAAATAAATAAATAAATAAATAAATAAATAAACCTCCCATCCGCAGCAGCCACCCTCCTCCACGCGGGGGTTGCAAGTGGGTGCCCACGGTTGCCATGGGAACCCAGCGGGTGTTAAGTTGTTTACAGGGCTCAGAATAAATCAAGCCCGGTGCGCGTTTAGAACGTCGGGAGTATATAAAGCAGGCCCCGGTGTTAATGGAATTTCTAATAAGAGCAATTTTACCGAGGAGAGAATTTTATTATTATTATCTTTATTATTATTATTATTATTATTATTATTACTATCATTATTATTATTATTGTTGTTGTTGTTATTTAACCTGCAAAGGCAGAAGGGTGAGCCAGGGATGAGTAATCTAATGGAGAGGCTATGGATCTGTGGGGTTCTAAGGTTTTACTGATGGTGACGATGACGACGATGATGATGGATCAATAGAATGGTATGGATTCTAAGAGTTGGGTTATAGATCCTGTAGGGTGGTGTGGATTCTGAGGGAGTGAGTGGTTTGAAAATATGGAGGCTGTCGACATCAAAAAGGTCGGAATTCTTTCCGAGCACGCAAGGATTTCTCCTGGAAAGATGCATCACAATGCGTCTTGTTTCCTGACAGTTTTTTTTTGTCAAATTACATCCAACACTTTCGTGTTTTCATCCCCCTTTTATTATTATTATTAATAATTATTATTATTATTTTCATCATCATCATTATTATTATTATTGTAATTATTACCGTTATGATGATGAAAATGATGAACGATGATTATTAATATAATTTGTTGCTGCCGACCATTCCCTTTTGCTATCCAGTTTATCCATCCTGTCATCCACCCACCCATCCGTCCGTCCATCCATCCATTGATCCATCCATTGATCCATCCATCCATCCATCCGTCCATCCATCCATCCGTCCATCCATCCATTGATCCATCCATCCATCCATCCGTCCATCCGTCCATCCGTCCATCCGTCCATCCGTCCATCCGTCCATCCGTCCATCCGTCCATCCGTCCATCCGTCCATCCGTCCATCCGTCCATCCGTCCATCCGTCCATCCGTCCGTCCGTCCATCCATCCATCCATCCATCCATCCATCCATCCAGCAATCCATAAACACTCCACTATTGCTGACAGAACTGGAGAGGTTTAATATTTCAACACGTGCCTGTAATCTTCCAGAACGCTTTCAATTGCTTCCATTTGTTCGTTCACCCTTCTGTCATCCATCCATCCATCACTCAATTGGTCATTCATTCACTCATTCAATCATCTACTCACTCTGTTTTCACTCTTTCATTCGTTCACTTCCTCATTCGCTTAATCACTCCCTCACTCCCTCACTCACTCCCTCACTCACTCACTCATTCATTCACTCATTCGCATCCATTCATACGTGACTCTTCCCTCACTCCGTCAAGCGTTCTTCACCGCCCATCCATCCGCCTCCGGATCTTCCTAGTCACCTTTTGAACGCTCGAAAAGCAAGGAAAGGAAAATTCAAAGAAAAGAAGTGAAATAATAAAAAAAATAAAATAAATAAATAAAAAATAAATAAAAATAAAAATGAAAAATAAATAAAATGAATAAATTGTAAGTCGATAATTTTAATTCATTAATTCCTGTTTTCCTTCTCGTCTCTTCCTTTTATCTGAATACGTGCAGCTTAGGAAGCTTAAAATTCGCGCCATTGAACCCGGAAATGACGTCAGAAATTTTTTTTCTGAAATGAAGAAACTCTTGCCATGCATTCCAAATTCCACGTCAAAGCGCTTCATATGTCCATCCGTGCGTCACCGGCTTTGACTTTAGCAATAACAATAATAGTAATAATAATAATAATAATAATAATAATAATAATAATAATAATAATAATAATAATAATAATAATAATAATAATAATAATAATAATAATAATAATAATAATAATAATAATAATAATAATAATAATAATAATAATAATAATAATAATAAATAAAAATAATAATAATAATAATAAACTTTGGAGGACGTTTAAGCGTACATTCTCGTAAATAATTCGAGTAAATTCACCGCCACAGTCGATCGTACACAAAACTCTCCAAATTAGCTCCATGAATATGCTAATGACTCGATGAATATTCCGATGAATAATCCATGAATATTAACGAGAGCTCATTAGAATGGAAGGACGACTCCGCCCACCTCTCCAGGCGCAACCGTAGAGTTCGAAACGAAGGCAGACGGTCCTCGATAGAGCGATGATGGGCACGATTCGAATCCTTCGAGCCACCAGGGGTGGATTGATTTCCCTCAGTTCGGCTATGTACGTGTTGTTGTTGCCCTTGAATATCTGCATGGCATTGGATAAAACGGTGAAGATGACGACGACGATGATGGTGGTGGTGATGATGATCCGATTATGCAAGATTCATTGATGAGTCGCCGGAGGATTATAAAATATAAAACTGGAAACAATTTGTTTACAAAGCTCTAAGTTTGTAAAAGTACCGTAAAGACATGCTCGGCCCTTTCATTAACTATCCTACCCATCCATCCATCCATCCATCCATCCATCCATCCATCCATCCATCAGCTCATCCATCCGTCCGTCCATCCATCCTATCTATCCATCCGTCCGTCCATTTATCGTGATAATTGGATCCATTCGAAGGTGTCCGAATGCCGTGAGAAATTGTTTCAATGTTTTAGTCACGTTTTCCTTCCTGCGAATTTAATCTTATTATAGTCACAATTTGAAAATTAACTTGAAATGTCAAATCGTTTTAATAATAATAATAATAATAGTAATAATAATAATCTAAATTAATAATAATAATATGTTTGGCCGATTTAACGTCGAAGATATATTGCCTAAATTGGAATATATGAGCATTTAAGATGCAGAATGTGACGTCTTTAGGTTGTGCGAAAATAATTAGCTAGGTGCTAATTAATAATCAACATCTAATTAGCATAATTTATGCAAATGTATTCATTGACCTCGTTGTACTTCTTGTCCTTGTACCTCATCCACTGTCCGGAGTTCTTCCTCTTGAACTCCAGTCTGTACTGCTCCACGTACTCTTGACCCTGTCATCATCATCATCATCATCATCATCATCATAAAGGCACAACATCAACAACAATAATAATGATAAAAACAATCACAAGAATAAGTAGACGACAAATTAATAATAATAATAATAATAATAACAACATCAATAATAGCACATTAATGATGACGGATGTCACAATTCATTACAATAATTTATTATTATTATTATCATTATTATCTGTAATTATGCAAATAATGGAAAATATGGACAGAATTAGGAGACGCTTTTCTGATTTTTTTTTTCTGTTTCTGAAATTTTGAAATTTCGTGTTGAAAGAAAGAAAGAAACGTTGAAAGAAACGTCTCAAATTGCTTGAAATTTCCTCGAAATGAAGGAACAGAATGTCTTCACTTTTAAAGAATTCGTTGAAGATTTTCAAGAATATATTCTTAAATTCTTAAATTCTTAACGTTCGAAGGAAAAAGAAAGAAATTAATTTCGAGTATTTGAAAAAAAAAGAAGAAGAAAAGAAATAAAGAAATCGCAAATCTTTTGTGTTAGCAACGATTTCTATATCCACTTAAACACGTCAGACGTCATGGAGTATTCGGATGTTCGTTCGATTCACAAGTGTCGGTGGTTCGAATCCTGGCAAGGAAAGACGATGATAAATGGACGAGTGCATAGATGGATAGACTGGTGGATGGACGGACGGGTAGATAAATTAATGGACGGACGGGTAGATAAATTAATGGACGGACGGAAAGAAGGAAGGACAGAATAACGCTCACCTGTCCACTGCCGAATCTTCCCTGCGTCTCCACCTGCGTGATGACCTTGAGATCCACGAGATCCACCTGGATCCATTCGTAAGAGTCCTTCGTGATTGGTTGCCTCGGACACCAGGCTCCACCGTTCTTTTCCGTTCGTATCCTGGAAAAGATGCGAAGCTACGATTCTTACTACGGCGTCGAACCGTTGTCATGACGACGACGACGACGACGACCGTTGAATGAAAAGCTCCCAAGAATCATCCTTTAACTTTTACTTTACCAATGACATTCCATAGATGGATGGACGGACTGATGGACGAATGTAAGGATGGACTCACGAATGGATGGATGGATGGATGGATAGGTGGGTGGGGAAAAAGAAGGGAGGGTTATGACCGCGGTGCAGTGGGGAACCGTGAACGATGTGCGTCTGGAGGAAAAAAACAGTCGAATTCATTTGATTCACAATTCAGAGGTCGACCGTTCTGGCTCTTATTCTCGCATTCAACCATCCCTCCATCCATTCATCCATCCATCTGTCCGTTTAACCATTACCTCATTCCTTTACTCATCCATCCATCAAAGTCTGTTGAAAAATGGAGGCAGATGGATAGATATGTAGATGGACGGATGGATGAATGAATGAATGAACGAATGAATGGACGGATGGATGGACGGATGAATGGATGGTTGGTTGGTTGGTTGGTTGGATGGATGGATGGATGGATGGATGGATGGATGGATGGATGGATGGATGGATGGATGGATGGATGGATGGATGGATGGATGGATGGATGGATGGATGGATGGATGGATGGATGGATGGATGGATGGATGGATGGATGGATGGATGGATGGATGGATGGATGGATGGAAATAAGAAAGAAGAAAAGAATGCTTTTGCGATTGTTCAGCTGTTCGCGCGGCTGGAGATTCTGAGAAGAACAATTCGAAGATTCTGTGATTTGCTGATTCTCTTCTCAAGACCTTGACCTTTTCTCATCCATTTCGCCCGCCCATCCATCCACCTATCCGTCCGTCCGTCCATCCTCCCATCCATCCATTCGTTGGCACGATCCACTCTGCTGTATGTGTTTTCTTTCTTATCCATCTCTTTCATTCATTTATCTGATGTTCTTTCTGTCCATCGGCCAATAAACAAATTCCTACTTTGTCTATATTTCATCGATTTATCTGCAAACTTCTTCCAGTCCTTCATCCGTCCTTCCGTCCATCGTTCACCACTGCATCGATCCATCATTTAATTCATCCATCCGTCCGTCCGTCCGTCCGTCCGTCCATCCGGACATCTAGCAGGAGTCTGAAAGCATTTAAAGTTGAAAAGTTGACATTCGTATGCCTCGACACGCGTCGCCATGTTGTGCTTTTCCGGCCATCCACGTGACCACCGGGGGGCGGTGTTTATCTTCCGCACTGCCATTTGATTGGTGGCCTGTGACCTTCTAGGATTGAAGGACGCTGAAAGAAAATTGTTTTTTACTGCTCTCCTGTTGTACCACCTCAGCCGGCATTTTATGTCTTTGTTCTTCTCCGTTGTAGGGACTTGTGGAGGCTTTTTGAAGTCTATGGTGTTTCTCTTTTATCGCTCTTGATGGCCGACTAAAACCCATAATGTGTGCTTCTTTCTCAAACTTTCGATGGGACGTCCACCAGCGATCGTGCTTACGATGCTGCTGGTGCTGGTGATGATGATGATGATGACGATGATAGTGGTGGTGGTGGTGGTGATGATGTTGATGATGATGATGACGATGAGGATGATAGTGGTGGTGATGATGATGATGATGATGACGATGAGGATGATAGTGATGGTGATGGTGGTGATGATAATGAATATATTGGCTTTGTCATTAATAATATTTTCACAATGACTATCACAGTCAGCATTAAGTGGACGATAATGTATGATCATTATCATCACCAGCAACAGCAACAACAAGAAGAACAACGCAGCCTCACAGCTTTCAAAGATTCTTGAATTCTTTAAAACTGTGGCATTCCGTAATAGAAAAAGAGTATGAAGAAGACGACGAAGATGATGATGATGATGATGATGATGATGATGAGGAGGAGGAGGAGGAGGAGGAAGGGATGAACATTGGACATCATCCATCTCTCTTTCTTCCTATCTTCTGACATGCGAACGCTTGAAACATTTCCTCCTCCACCATACACTCCTTTCATCAACATCAAGATGGCCGTCGCTCGTTAACTTCACCGTCGTCAGTATTACAGACGTGGTGGTCGTCGTTGTCTTCATCATCATCATCTTCGTCGTCGTCATCATCATCATCATAGTCATGATAGCCATCATACAGTCATCGTCTAATTTCATCAACATAATAAATATCGTTACTTCTTCACGATGTTTGTAATATCACCTCTATTGCTTACGATGACGACGACGATGACGATGATGGTGATGATGACGACGACGACGATGATGACGATAACTACCTGGCATTTGCAGGACCGACGCTGCCGAAATCATAGGAAGAGCTTGCAGTGATGTGCCTGTCCTCAATTGAACCACCCTGCATCCCCAGACTCTTCCTGCAGTTCGCTGGACAACAACAACAACAACAATGTCATCATCATCATCATCATCATCGTCAGCAGCAGCAGCAACAACAACAATAGCAACAACAATAACATCAACAACAACAATAATAACATGGCATCACCATGAAAAAAGGCGGTACAAAAATAAGGGACAATAGTATGAAACTAGTATATTATCAGGATATCATAGCATCTTAATTTATTAATGAGTGATAAAATAATAATAATAATAATATTAGTAATAAATAATAGTAATAATATTAATTTTAAAAAATAATAATAACAATAACAATTCTTACCTTGAGCTGAAAGCGCATGACGTCATCAAGATGGGGGATAAAAAAAAATTTAAAAATTGTTAAATTTCGTACTTAATGTAAACTTACAACAACAACAGTAGCAGCAACAACGACAACGGCGACAACAACAGCAACAACAACAACAACAACATCAGCAACAACAACAACAACAACAACAAATTAATTCAATTACAAGCACAGTAGACGCCATAAACTCCTTGAAAGTTTAATTCTTCCAAAATGTCAACCCGGCGACATTTCTCTTGAAATTTACGATTCCAATGAAGAGTGATGATGATGAGGAAGAGGAGGAGGATGAGGATGATAATGATGATGATGATGCTGATGATGATGATGATGATGATGACGATCCCTGCAGATGAGGATGCACTCAATCATTAGCCAATAAAAGACAAGCGATTGATAGGATTGCATGGGGTCGAGAGGTCGAACCACTGCAATTGGTTGCGAGGAGCACGTGACAATGACGTCATAATGGAATATTCTATTTTTAACCATCCCTCGCTTTGATGCGAAACTTGCAAGCGTGTCTTGCTATTGGATTCTGTGGACAGATGGACAGGAAGCGCTATTACGTCACAGCCATTATCGTCCTCGTAGTCGTCATCATCTTTATTATCAACGTCAACATCACCATAATCATCATCATCATTGATTCTCACAGTCTTGATAATGATCCAAGCGACTCTTGTGATCTTGATAGTGATGCCAAAACGGCGAGAAGCAAAGTCAAAGAACAAATACATAATATAGTATAAGTTAATAATAATTATTCTTATCATTATTATTAATTGTTGTTGTTGTTGTTATTATTATTATTATTATTATTATTATTATTATTATTATTACATCTTCCAACATAATCATCATCTCATCGCGGAGAAATTCAATTTCTCGGGACATCTGTCTGCAAACCATTTGAACCTTTCCGTGGTGATGATGATGATGATGATCGCATAATAATAATGATGATGCTGATAATAATAATAATAACAATAACAACAGTATTATTACTCGCACCAAAAAATCATAAAAAAGAAAATTATTACAGAATTCTGCATAATAAAGTTGCCCTTTTAAGTTTCTTCACAACGCCATTCAAACATTCTTCATACGGAACAGATGACGACGACGACGATGATGACGATGATGATGATTAGTATGGTTCTGACAGTAATGATGGTGACGAAGAAGACGACGACGATGACGACGACGATGATGATGATGATGATGATGATGATGATGATGATCGATGATGGTGGATCGTCATCATCATCGATCATCGTAATCAATCAACTGCCGGCAACTTTCGTCTGACCATTAGTAGTTGAAAAGTTAAACCAGCACCGATGGACAGAACTGGAAAGAGTTAAAGAAGGAGCGTTGGAGGAATGAAAGCCAAACGCGATGGAAGCATTGTATTAGCGGAGGCATGGAGCGTGAAGAGATATTCGAGCAACATAAGCCCATTCATTCATCCGACACCATCAGTCACTCTTGACTCGTGGCTTCCTACGACGCCATCGCCGGGGACCATCTCACCCCCAGTATCATCATCATCGTCGTCATCATCGTACTCATCGTCATCGTCCTCCTCATCATCATCGTCGTCAATGATGATGATGATGATGATGACGATGATGATGACGACGACTGCTTAAAACATTGGCCCTTCGGAAGCAGCGACTTCAAGAAATCAAGATTCATCACATGCTGAACAAAGTTTGGAAGTAATAATTACCTAGTTAATTATTTAATTAAGTAATTAATAATAATAAATAATAATAATTGTTCTTTATTATAAATATCATCTTTTTCGTTACAATTTTAAATAATTTTGTGCAATGATAATCATTATCATCATCAACATCATCGTCATCGTCATCATCACCATCACCTTAACGTTGGCTACCATCATGATAATGATAATCCCCACGAAATCCCAGAGGAATTTCTTCCACTTCCTGTACTATCGGATAATAATTATTGCCCGGGTTGAAATCAATCACAATCAATCGCAATCAATCACAATCAATCACAATCAATCGCTTCTCAATCGTGGGCGAGCAACTTATCATCGTTGTTGTTACCATGACGACCACGAATGATGATGATGATGATGATGACGATGATGATGATGATGACAGTGATGATGATGATGTTGATGATGATGATGATGATAACGTATTTTATAGACTCTAATTAAAACCAATGGTCGCCTGATACAAATATTTTATGCCTTCACATTAAATGAAATAATTAACAATTAAGTTTAAATAATTCATTAAAAATATAAGCAATTACTATTATTAATAATAGTTATTATTATTATTATTACTATTATTAATAATAGTTATTATTATTATTATTACTATTATTATTATTATTATTATTATGATTATTATCATCATCA
Organism: Hirudinaria manillensis; assembly: GCA_034509925.1. NCBI lineage: Eukaryota > Metazoa > Annelida > Clitellata > Hirudinida > Hirudinidae > Hirudinaria > Hirudinaria manillensis. The sequence continues at coordinate 9,423,351 of CM067528.1, read as the reverse complement.
TTATTATCATTATTATTATTATTATTATTATTATTATTATTATTATTATTATTGTTATTATTATAATTATTATTAGGGTCGTTAAGGGCAAAAGAATCATCATCATCATCGTCCTCCTCATAAGCGTCATTAACATCGGTAATGACGTCATTGTTGTCTTCCTTGTCCAGAAGATAATCACTGCTAATCTATTCATTTTATATTCCCCATTCATTCTCATGCCTCCATGGCCGCAGCCTCGTCGTCGTCATCATCATCACCATCATCATCGTCGTCATCATCATCACCATCGTCATCGTCGTCATCATCGTCATCGCCGCCACTACCGTCTTCGTCGTCGTCATCGTCATCATTATCGTCATCATCATCATCATCATCACCATCATCATCGTCGTCATCATCACCACCATCATCATCGTCGTCATCATCATCATCATCATCATCAGGAACGTCGCAAGAGTTTCTAAAGAATGCAGCCATCGTAATAACCGTCCCCAATGAATGTCTTCCGGTTGTGACTTTCCTCCATTTCCGTCATATTCAGTGTATCCATCAACATCGCCTACCGTCGCCATCATTATCATTACCGTCATCATCGTCGTCGTCGTCATCGTCGTCATCATCATCATCATCGTCGTCGTCGTCTTTACGTGAATATTTCATTAATCTCTGGCAATATCCTTTCAAAGTCATCCGGACACTGACGTCACAACAATGGCTGATTATTTTTATTAGACTTTATAGATTATATCACCCTTGTCTTCATCATTATCATCACCGTTATAATCATTATGGTCACTATCGTCATAGTCATCATCATCATTGTCGTCATCATCATCGTCATCATTTCCACGCAACCATCTTCACGTTTAATTCAAAATAGGTTATTAGAGCGGAAATAATTTAAAAAATGAAATTTCATTATTTATTTATTTTTATTTTATTTATTTCATTATAATACATTAAATTTCTAAAATTATTTCTTTAAGCCCATAAAAAAATAAATTATTATTATTATTATTATTTGAATTACATATGTTATTATCTCCTTAAGTACATCTTGAGGTCATTCAGCTCTGAAGTGCCTTAAGGTCCGCCATCTTTTGTCAGCCTGGACGATAATCAGTCGAGCGAGCCAAAGTTCCAGGACGCATGCGCACCAACTTCTATTTATAGAATAATCAAATTACCCATCTGTCTCTCGCTTTCGTCTGTTAGAGAGAGTGCTTAAAATATGTCATCATCATCATCATCATCGTCATCATCACCATCATCATCATCATCGTCATCGCCCTCATCGTTGATGTCGTCATCGTCATAATCATCGTCATCATCATCGTCATCGTCATCATCTGGATTATTATCATTATTTTTATCGCCATCTTAATTCCCGTCATATCTCCTCGGGCACTTTTGACGTCTTGACATGAAAATTGTCGTCGTCATCATCATCATCATCATCATCAGCATCATCGTCATCGTCATCTTCCCCGCCTACTCCATCAATTCCCCCTCCCCACTCCTGACTGCGGTGATGATGATGGGACTGATGATGATGATGATGATGATGACGATCATCATTCGGCTTTATAAATATTTGAGTAAATAATTTTCTAAATAGATTTATTCGGTGAAATTGGTCGAGAAAAACAAATTGGTTCTTGTACTCCAGTGAAGCGTGTAATTGCAACCATGAAATACGGGACGTGCAAATTGCAGGTTATTGTTTTTTTGTTCATTTATTAATTTAATTAATTTTAATTTAATTTGTTTTCATCACCCTCGACAGGTGATTATCATGTAATGATAATAATATTATTATTTTGTTTACGATATAATTTTATTTAATAATTATTATTTATTTTAATTATTTATTATTTAATATTAATTTTTAATTTTTAAAATTTAAATTTTATTATTTAAAATGATATTTTAACATTATAATAATTAATATTATTGATTTTATCCTTTTATTAAGAAATAATTTTATTCTCCATACGTAGTACGAAATATTATAATTATAACCATTACTATTAGTTCTACTATAAATACAGCCCGGGATGTCCACTGAAGCGTGACCTTAATAGAACTCAAGTCGTCTGCTTTGTCCCCGCGGAGGGAAAAGTCGTCAGCAAAGTTGCCGCTCTGTTGGCGCGCACTTGTTGTCGTCGTCGTCGTCGTCATCCGTTGAATATTTTATGACGTCGGAGGTTGTCATGGCAACCATAACTCCGTGGATGGAATTTTTTTTTTCTATTCGTTCATTCGCCAATGGACGATCGCACCTGCTACGCTTTCGACCAATTGAGGGTAGAGATAATTTATCTGACCTATTTGGACAAATACCATTGATAATAGACAGGATAATAATAAAAATAATAATATCTTTAATAATATTAATAATATTTAATATTTAAATATCTACATATTAAATACTTTTATTAATAATATTAATATAATATTACTGTTATAGTATAATTTAGAATGTTGCTATTATTATTATTATTATTATTATTATTATTAAGAAGAATAAGAAAAAGAAAGCCAGACGAATAACATGGAGAAAGATGGTGGATGATGACTATGAGGACGACAACATGATGGTGGCGGTGATGATGATGATGATGATGATGATGATGATGATGATGATGATGATGATGATGATGATGATGATGATGATGATGATGATGATGATGATGATGATGATGATGATGATGATGATGATGATGATGATGATGATGATGATGATGATGATGATGATGATGATGATGATGATGATGATGATGATGATGATGATGATGATGATGATGATGATGATGATGATGATGATGATGATGATGATGATGATGATGATGATGATGATGATGATGATGATGATGATGATGATGATGATGATGACGACGACGATGATGATGATGATGACGACGATGACGACGACGACGACGACGATGACGATGATGATGATGATGATGATGATGATGATGCCTTCTCCTAGGGCGATTCAAACCCCCTCACTTAGCAGCCTCCAAAGTCCTTCCGTCAGTTTTTGTGTGGAGTCGTGTTTCGAGACTTGAAGAAATAGGAGAAGACAACAATTATTATTATTAAATTTATTATTATTATTTAATATTACTATTATTATTTATTCAATACTACCACGATGGTAAGACAAATTTCATTATATGAATGACATATTATTATTATATTTTATATTATTGTCTCATATTATGATATTCATGATGCACCATAATAAAAATAAATATTATTCATATATTGTAGTCTAGTAATAGAATAAATGGGATAAATAAGGTTAATGATAATAATAATAAAAATAAAAATAATAATAACAATAAAAATATAAATAATAATAATAACAATAATAATAATAATGATAAAAAAAATAATAATAATAATAATAATAATAACAATGAAAATAGAGAAAAAGGTAAATAAGAGAGAAAAGAGGTTCCTCTCCAATTTCTCATCGTCGGCGTTTCCCGAGGGAAGAGGAAAACTACGTGGAAAATTACAATAAAATATAATTATAATTCCTCTGCCATGTTTTCCACAATTTCATTGCAAAAGCGTCATAATTAAGATGTAATTTCATCATAATTATTCTATTATCGAGTCACAAGTTGTTCACAATTTCATCACAATCGTATCATAATTTTAAATTATTAATGAGATGCTAATTTATTAAGATATTAATGGTATGCTAATTTATTAAGATATTCATGAGATGCTAATTTATTAAGATATTCATGGGATGTTAATTTATTAAGATATTCATGGGATGCTAGCTTATTATTAAGTAATCAATAAGTTACTAAATTGTGGAGATTCTTCTGGACATAGCATGGAGTAGGGATGTGACCCCTTTACACCGTGGTCATGAATATTTAATCAGATGCATTGAATATTAAGAAGCTATTTGAGTCACTGAATTATTCACGACCTTGACACCGTTTTGAGGAGAAATTCAATTTTCGCAAATGCACGGCTTGAATGATGACGTCATCGTCACCTCTTCCGCAGCCACCATCATCGTCCTCATCGTCATCGTCATCATCATCATCATCGCCGTCGTCATCATCATCACCACCATCATCGTCGTCCGCAGATATCCGTGTACCACGTGGCCTCGGAATATCTGCGGTTTCAACCGAGAATGGAAAAACGATTCCCTTTCGAAATAGAAAAATAAAAATAATTTTTTTTTCTGGAAAACAATTTTTCTGTTCGTCCAATCGGAGATGAACTCCTAAGGTTTCGAAGTTCATTTCTTTCTGTGTTTTCATAACCTGCTCGGGTTAATTGAGGTCATCCAAGCAGTACGATGAAGACGACGACGACGATGAGGTTGACGACGACGACGATGGTGGTGGTGGTGATTATGATGGCAACGATGACAATGACGATGATGATAATGATAGCTTAAACAGCGGTGATGATGACGATGATGATGAATGCTACTGTCCAGCTTCAGCTTGTTGAACTGCCTTCATAAGTTGAGAATAACGATGAAATATTGAAATGGATTTCCAGAGGAAGGAGCGAAGAATAGTATTGGAAAATACAAATTATTATTATTATTACTATTACTATTATTATTATTTATTATTATTATTATTATTATTACTATTATTATTATTATTATCATTATTATTATTATACTCACACAGGTCAACAGTTGATTGACTGGAAGGCATGGATCTTGTAGTGTACACGGTGGTTCTGAGCGTTGAACAGCCCGGGATAATGATGATGACGACGATGAGGAAGAGGAGGAGGAAGACTACGACGATGGCCGAGACACGTGACTCGCCATTGGCAACCATGGTGATCGACTCTAGAGTCTAGCTGAAAATTGAGGAATTATTTTTCTTTTTAGATTTAATATTATTAATAATATTGTCATCATCATCATCATCATCATCTGAAACGGACATTTGGAACAGCTGTACTTGAAATCACATTTCCTGGCGGCACAAAAGTGGCACAGGTTGGCATGAACTTTCCATAATGAGGTCAGCACTTGACCCGACCCACATATTTTTATTAAAGTTATTACTATAATTGATATTTATTGTTATCATTATATTATTATTATTATTATTATTATTATTATTTATATTATTAATATTACTCTTATCTTAATGAAAACTTTATTTCCGAGCGAGCACGCCATTCGATAGAATAAAGATCGCTTCTAATCATCTGCGGATGATTGGATGGATGGACGGACGGACGGACGGAGGGCTGGGCAGGTGGATGGATAGATGGATGAAGTACTGATAGATGGACGGACGCTGATGGATGGATGGATAAACAACAGGATAACAAAGCCTTGATTTTTATTGCAAGATCGAGAGTCAAGATACGAAGACACAACACGACACGAGCACACACTTCAGCAACCAACAACTGGAATAAAAGTGTCTTTAAAAATGCAGACGGATCGATAGGAAGGAAAAGAAAATCAATCAGAACGTTTCAAGTGATATTTTCATTTAATTTCATCAATTTTCATTTATTTTTCACGTAATTTCGTTTATTTCCTTTTTAATTCGTTTTCATTCTCTCTCTCTCTCTCTCTTTCATTCAAATCGCTTTTGCTTCCAGCACATGCGTGAGTGTTAATATGAAGTTTAAATTGTGCGGTTGACGAATATACAAAAAATAAATATACAAATATACAAATTATACAAAATAAAGAGTTTCAAAGTTTTATAAAAATATCAATTTTTAATAATAAATTGTAAAATATAAAATAAAAGCCGAATCTTTATTCATTTTATTTCTCGACATTAAAACTGGTGATACTGATGACGACGACGACGATGATGATGATGATGATGATGATACGTGGCTGTTGTTGAGGGTACAATGGATGGTCTTGTAATGAATTATTCAACGTTAGGCTGCCAATTTTTAAGCTTTCAGCATTTTCTGAAAATTTTCCTCCAGATGTCATTCATCATCATAATCAACATCGTCATCGTCATCATCATCATCATCATCATCATCATTATCATTACCATCATCATCGTCATCGTCATCAACAGCAACCTCCATCATTGCATTCATCTTGTTTTCCAGGCCAAACTCGTCATCGTTCAACGATGGTTCAACGGAATGTTTAATCCGAAAGATATCCGAAGAAACACTTCAAGAAATTTAGACATCCCTCCATCCATCCATCCATCCATCCGTCCATTCTTCCATCCATCCATCCATCCATCCATCCATCCATCCATCCATCCATCCATCCATCCATCCATCCATCCATCCATCCATCCATCCATCCATCCATCCATCCATCCATCCATCCATCCATCCATCCATCCATCCATCCATCCATCCATCCGTCCATTCTTCCATCCATCCATCCATCCATCCATCCATCCATCCATCCATCCGTCCATCCATCCATCCATCCATCCGTCCACCCTTCAACCCGTCTTTCACTCAGTCACCACTGATCCTATTTATTAATGAAAATAAAAAGAAGTGCATTTACGTGTCCGACTCCTCTTTGAAATTTGTCTCCAACCGCTTGCCATTCATCTCCTGGAAAAGTCCATGGAAAGGGGATGGACGGATAAGTGAATGGACGGACGGACGGGTGGATAGATGGATGGAAAGTGGGACGGATGGATGGATTGTTGGAAGATGGGAAGGACGAATGGATGAAAGCGTGAATGGGGCAGGGTGGTTGTCGAGGTGTTGATGTGAGAAGCTCTTCGGCTCCTCCTGCCAAAGTTTTGTGAAAGTTGAACGTTCTCATTGAAAAGATGAGGTGAAACATTGATTCATGAACAACAAAATACCTTTTCAATCACTGCATTCTTTCAACCATACGTTTTCAATCGCTGTATTTTTTCAACCAATCACTGTGTTGATTCAACCAACTTTTCAACTAAGTTTTTCCAATCACCATTGTTTCAATCAAGTCTTTCAATCACTTCTTTCAATCGCTTCTTTCAAACTCTTTTTTTGTTCCCTTCTTTCCATCGTTTCCGGCGCTTTAAGACTCTAATTGTTTGAACATTTTAAATCAACTTTCTTGCGATTTTAAATCATTTCATGCTTTTGTTGAGGCCTCGTAATTACGGTTATTATAATATTTAATTATATTTAAGAATATTTAATTATATTTAATAATATTTAATCATATTTAATAATATTTAATTATATTTAATGGCGATAATTATTTTAATTACTCTTTGTTAAAACGATAAATTCTTTCAAAAATACAGAAATCTGCGACTTTTGAAGTTTTGTAGATTCTCTCGAATTGATAAGAAAAAGGGACATTTTGTTTGTAATTTAATTTAGGAACCATTTGTTTGTTTTATTTTATTATTTATTTATTCATTTATTTATTCATTTATTGATTTATTTATTTATTTATTCATTCATTTATTTATTTATTTTTATTTTAGTATTTATTTATTCATTTATTTATTTATTATTTATTTATTTATTCATTTATTTATTCATTTATTTATTTTTATTTTAGTATTTATTCACTCATTTATTTATTTATTTATTTGGTTGATATTAAGTTATTTATTAATCCATTTATTGAGAATATAAAACAAAACCCAGTAAAAACAAGGAGAAATATGAGAGATGTTTTAATGAACTCGAAAATGTCTGCTCAGCGCCATTCATTAAAAATCACAGACGCCAGCAACAGTCAACGAGACAAACGCGGGAAAACAGTTGCTCTTCACAAATGGAGGTATCCGAGGATATCCAAAGATATCCGAGGATATCCAAAGATATTCAAGGATATCCAAAGATAATCAAGGATATCCAAAGATATTCAAGGATATCCAAAGATATTCAAGGATATCCAAAGATATTCAAGGATATCCAAAGATATTCAAGGATATCCAGGGATGTTGAAGGGGAGAGTGTGAAAAAAAAAAACGAAACGAATTTTCCTACCATGCATTTGTGGGGGGACATGTGGCTCCTCCCTCGCCATCCATCCACTCCCGCCCAATTAACCCTTATCCATCCATCTGTCCGACCTTTCACCTACCCATCCACCCATCTATCCATCCGTCCATCCGTCTATCCATTTGCACCTCTATCCACTTATACGTTCATCCACCCACTCATTCCTCCATCCATCCATCCATCCGTCCGTCTTTAATCATTCATGGGATTCATTCATCCGTTTTTCCATCCATCCATTCATTCCCTCATTCATTCATCATGGAACCCATCAATCTGCGTCAACAGATGATTGATGAGCACCGAAATGTGGTGTTTCGAGTTTCTGTAAGCACGAATTTCTATAATTTGTCCTTGCCACCAGGGGGTTTTGTGTTGCGTGGGTGGTTGTGTCGTGTGGGTGGGTGTGCCTTTTGGGTGGGTGTGTCGTTTGGGTGCAGGTTGCATGAGCCGCGGTTCGACCAGTAGCTTAGGTTGTTGTTCAGAGGAATACTGTTGAATTTTCATCAACATCCACCGAAGACAAATTGTCATCCTCGTCCGGGGCAATAGATCACTACTCCCGGATAACAAGTTGGAGTCTGATTGCCACATTCCTAACCAGGACCAGAGACGGACGGTTGCAGTTGAATGAATTGAAGTTGTTGTCGTTGTTTGAGTTGACTGAGTTGAGATTGCTTTAAAGAAAATGTTTCTTTTGTCTTATGGAAAATCCCCACCATCCCCTACCCCACCCTACCCCACCCTACCCCATCCTCCAAACCCCCCCTCAACCCCCCCCCCCCAATAAAAAGGTTTCGATTTGAAGGAAGGTGTTTCACACTTTTAGTGACTTTTTTTTTGTTTTCCAAGCATTAAAATGGAAATAAAAATCTTTGCAAATCCATGAAATGTTGTTGTTGAATCGTTTGCGTGGGAAATTAAATATTTAATCGGCTTTTAATAAAAAATAATTTTAAAATAAATAAATAAATAAAGGAAATAATTTTGGTCGAAAAATGCTTTTTTTTTGCTTTTATTTCGAGAGATTAATTTATAAATATAGAAATTTATTTGAGTGTAAAATTGAATCGAGATTAAAAAATAAAATTAAATATTAAAATTAATCGTTCAAAATAATTTATTTATACCTCTTAACTCACAGAAACCTAAGATTAAATTCACCACAATGGAATTATTTCTCAACATTTTGTTGAGTCAACATTGTTGAGTGTTGACGGTCAACAATGTTTGAAGGCAAAAACAAAATGGCCGAAACTTTGAGTCGTTCACAAACGTATTCTTTCATTCTTACTCGATCAATCATGCAATCGATTGATTTCAATCAGATCAAACTACAGACTGATTGAAATCAATTGATGGATGGATAGTCGGATGGACGGATGGAGGGAGGGGCTGATGGATGGACGGATGGATGGATGGATGGACGGATGGATGGATGGATGGATGGACGGATGGATGGATGGATGGACGGACGGATGGATGGATGGATGGATGGATGGATGGATGGATGGATGGATGGATGGATGGATGGATGGATGGATGGATGGATGGATGGATGGATGGATGGATGGATGGATGGATGGATGGATGGATGGATGGATGGATGGATGGATGGATGGATGGACGAATTGACTGACAGATTGAAAAGATAATGAACTGACAGAATGACAGAAGAAGCTGACAATTTGGAATGAAAGCCATGAACGAAATGTCTCGTTTTGTCAGATATTTATACAATTTTATTTTTCCATATTCTAAGTTTGTTTTTAAATTTTTGATTATACTTATATTAGTAATTAGTTAATAATAATAATAATAATAATAATAATAATAATAATAAATGACTAGATTTCTCAAACATTCTCGACAACCCCGTAGATTTTCCAACAATGGACGATAATTGAATAAAAAAAGCATTTGTTTCTGAACTTTGCAGACCGGAAGTTTCTGATATTTAATTTTATTTGAAAATAAAAATTCAAATTAATTTTTAAGCGGTTGTGAAATGCGATTAATCCAGGCTTTGGTCTCAGATGTCATCCATGTCAATCCTCTCATTGGTCCGTCCGTCCATCCATCCATCCATCCATCCATCCATCCATCCATCCATCCATCCATCCATCCATCCGTCCATCCTTCCAGCAACAAATGTTTCAGAAAAAACTTTTTCCTGGCAGAACAATTGTGATCACGTGACATATTCCTAATATGGCGTTCGTAAATTTTTTAACATCCTGATCGATAATCACCTTAAGATGAGGAAGATGAAGACGACGACGACGATGACGATGATGATGACGACGACGATGACGATGATGATGATGATAATGATGTTGGCGACGATGATGATCTGATCATCTGTTGGTAAATTTGAAAATTTCTTATTAAAATATATTTCATATATTATTGTTATTATTATTATTATTATTTAATTCATTATTTTGTATCTATTTTATTTAAAATTATGTTGTTAATAGGTAATAATTAATAGTTAATGTTTACCAATTGAATTAATCTCCATTTTAAGTATTTTTTTAAAATATCATGTTAAATAACAAATTCTAATTAAATTAAGAAGTGAGGATAAAAATCTATTTATAACAAATGATATAATTTCCATAATATTTTAATTAATAAATAATAAAAATAATTATAAATTATATTTCGTTGAATTATCATAATTATTCCCCCCCCCCCACCATTTCCTATAATAACAAAACACACAAAAATGTATTTAAAAACACCTAAGAACAGAGTTCAGTCGGTGCAAGATTGAAAAGGTTCTGGAAAATACTTCCTTTCACCTCCTCTCATCGGCATCATCATCATCATCACCATCATCGTCGTCGTCGTCATCATCATCTCCCTCTTTTGATTGTCTTTGGTAGAAATCAGCATTTTTGTTCTTTTTTTTTTTTTATAAGATTTCAATCTTCAAATTTTCTTCCGTCGATGTCAATCAATCAATCAATCAATCAAACAATCAATCAATCAATCAATCAATCAATCAATCAATCAATCAATCAATCAATCAGTTTCAATCAATTTCATTCACTTTCGATGTGCAATGGCGCATAATTATATTATATTTGAGAAAAACAAAGTTATAATATTTTTTCTGGACATAATTAAATAATCTTCTAAATTATGATCACGCCATTATCTGGGCGAACCTCTTTTTGTAGCGCACGTAATTTAAAAGAAAAACCTCAGTAACACCTGTGTTGATTGCAGGTGCAAAGAGGATCGATATCAGGACCGACGTGATATGATATCTGATAAACGAGTCAGACGCGCCGGCGAATAATTTTTGTTATTATAATAATAATAATAATAACATTAATTATTCATGGTTCTATCACTATCATCATCATCATCATCATTGTAACAGTCTTGACTATCATCTTCGACGTCGTCGTCATCATCACCTACATCTCCATCAGCATTGTCATCATCACCATCATCATCTAAATCTCCATTATCAGCAGACATCATAATCACGCGTAAATACCTTCCCACATAAACCAGCGAATTGAAATAATTTCATCGAATCGATTAAATCCGAATAAATCAGGAATAAATCGAAATAAATTCCAAACAAATCGAAATAAATCCTGTGAATGAACGGCAGGCGAACGTTCGTAAATTTTTGTTCCCGAAATCGTAAGCGATGGAGAAAATCCGGAGTAGAGAAACCGTCGACGAAATCGTCTGGGAGGGTCGGGTGCCGTAAATTTGCGCTACATAAAGCAAGGGGGCAGCACCGCGTAAAACAAGTCGCCAGCACCCACCCTGGACTGGGCATATTTCAGCCGCTTGTTGACCGATTGATGACCCTTTCAATCCCCTCGACTTTAAATGTCTCATGTACTATTGTTGTTGCTGTTGCTCTTGTCGTCGCTGTTGTCGTCGTCGTCGTCGTTGTTGTTGTTGTTGTTGTTGCTGTTGCTCTTGTCGTCGCTGTCGTCGTCGTCGTCGTTGTTGTTGTTGTTGTTGCTGTTGCTCTTGTCGTCGCTATCGTCGTCGTCGTTGTCGTCGTCGTTGTCGTCGTTGTCGTTGTTGTTGTTGTTGGAGAGAGGATTGAATGTTTCCCTCATCGTGAAATGAATTCATGAAACCAAACAACCGAGCAAATGGAAAGTTCTTTCTTCTCATAAATTCAAAAATTATTAATTTTAATGTTTTTTTATTTATATATTAATAAATTATTAAATAAATTAATTAATTATAAATTATTAAATAAATTAATTAATTTAATAACCACGGCGACAGTAGCGTCACGCGGTTCTGAAGTTTCTGAAATTTTTATTTTCAAAATACAAATTTAAATAAATATAAAATTAAAATTGAAAAAAATAACTTTCAGTATCATTATCATCATCATCAACAACAATCCATGATCGATGAACCTGATTGAACATGATCAAAGGGATGTTCAATCATCAACTCCAACAATTCCGTGTCAACTTCAACCCCGTGGTCATGATTGTAGTTGTGACATGCATTCTGTATCGCCGTCATCATCGTCATCATCGTCATCGTCATCATCACAAACATCTCAACAACAAAAACACCCCCCCAGGATGACCTCAGTCAGAACCCACTCAATCCCTAACCACCCAAAGTATGCGTGCGTCATTTATGGAAGGTCCCTGGGTGCGTATTTAAAAATAAAATCATTTTTAAAGAAACATTTTTACCAAATATTTGCGAATTGAGAAATAATTCAAAATATTTAAAATATTATTATATGATTTTAATTGAAATTCAATTTATATGTATTTTTCTTTCTAGACGGAATTTTGAAATTAATTATTAAGGAGTTGAAATGCTGGCAGAAAACATTTCAATTTTCGAGTAAGAAACATGAAACTGTTTTCTTTGGTTTTTTTTTAAGAAAATATATTTAAAATATTTTAAAATTTTAAAATATTTAAAAAGATTAAAATAACGAATGAAATTATAAGCGACAAGACGAGAGTAGGAGAGATTAAAAATTCAAATAAACATGGCGGACCATCATCGTCGTCATCATCATCATCATCATCATCATCATAGTCATCGTCAGCAATGAGATCAGATGAGATTTTAATGGAAGATTCGCGAAAAACAATTGGTAGAAAATAAATAATAATAATAAAAAATAATAATAACAATAATAATAATAATAAAAAATAATAATAACAATAATAATAAATAATAATAATAATAAATAATAATAACAAAAGTAATTGAAAAAAATAAACACTGGAAATGTTGTCGGAAAATCGAGCGCCAAAACAGTTGTCGTCTGCCTCTGGAATTCGCAAAGTTTCAAATTGATTTCTTTGCAGCTTTCAGTTTTCGAAATCTTTGATTCACAAGTGAACGATATTAT
>CM067528.1:9357500-9397500 GCA_034509925.1 Hirudinaria manillensis | reverse complement strand
CACCAGATGAGGAACACACAATTGTCTGCTCGAATCTAGAGTTGAGGGATTGGATGGGGTGAGGGCCTGTTCCTGTCGACAGGTGGGTTTCCAGAATGCAGGAGGCATAGAAGAGACCGAGGTCTTTTCTCCAAGTCATTTAACTTTCCAGGAAGAATCAAGAATCGAGAAAAGAAAACCGCCCGAACAAAACAGTTGCAGTGGAAAAATTATGCCGCCTCGTGAAAATTTTATGACGGGCCGTTTGTTGTTGTTGTTGCCGCTGATGGGGCTGCTGTTGTTGTTGTTTGAAAATGAAAGGAAGAAGAGAAAGGAAATGAGAAGCGAGAACGAATTTTGCAGCCCTGCCGATTTCGGAGATGAAATCTGTAGGAAGAGTTACTGCAGTCCGTGTCGTCAGAATCATCATCGTTGTCGTCGTTGTTGAACTCAAGAGTTGGTTCTTTCCTTCAACTTATTCAGTCGTGTAATTCTGTTAGTAATGTGCCATGTATCTCTTTATTATTGTTGTTGTTGTTGTTGTTGTTGCTGCTGTTATTGTTGCTTTAATCTTTGAAATTCGTGATGTAATAGAAGCCCATCAAATTGCTGTTGTTGTCGTCGTCGTCATCGCACTTGGATTCTGTTTCCCCTTCCAGGTAGAACATTTAGTTCCTCCGATCCGTTCGATCAGCTGTCAAAACATAACTTCAGGAACATCATCATCATCATCGTCGTCGTCATCGTCGTCATCATCATCATCATCTCTCTTCCGACAATTTCCTAGCTCTTTTTCTCATCCTGCCTCCTTCTTTCCTTCCTTCCTCTGTTTACTTTTCCATCCTTTGATGGTCTCCATCAACTGCAGAACTATGAGTTATGATAATAGTGGCAACAGTAGTAGTAGTACCAGTAGTAGTAGTAGTAGTAGTATTATCTGCAGCGCTAGTGGCATCGGTGGTTGCTTTGACATCCTGTCTCGTCATGCTGAACGATGAATTGTGACTGTAGTAACTGTGGTGATTCCTACCGTGTTGAATGAACCTAACCTTAACCAAGACCTAACTTAACCATAACATAACCTTAACCCGTAATGCCAATGCTGGCATCCTGTGGCATCATGGCACTGTACTAGGCCCCCTAATCTTCCTCCTCCTCCTCTTCTTTCTCTTCCTCTCCTTCATCTTTTCTCTCAACGACACTCGAGAGACGAAGCAACCAATTTGAAAGAATCCCGTTCCAAGGGGGGTGAAAAGATTTATGCCACTGTTTTTACCCCTCCGTCCATTCGTCAAGCACCTTTTTCGCGTGACCTTTGAACTCTTTCGGTCGGAAAACATTCCAGATGCCCCCTATCCCGGTCAGAGACAAAACCCCTTGTTGCAGACAATAACAAAGCGGCCATCTGCGACCCGATTAGATTAGGTAATTAATCGCGGAAAGTATTAATTTGAAATGAATTTAATTCCATAAATTAGTGGTTTTAACGATAATGTCGGTCCGACTAAATGATGCAACAAAGCAAAGCCAATCGAGAACCCGAAGCGCACTTTGATTTCTCTCGTAATTTCTCGAAATATGGGTGCAAAATAATTGAAAAGCATATTTTATATTTTAGCAGAAAATATTTTCCATTTTAATTCACAAAGAAATCTTCTTTTTTTTATCTCACGAAAATCTGAAACCTCTTCTACAGGAAAGAATGCAAAATTGAGTTTCTGTTTAGCGAGTCTTCATTAAGATCTTTTCAATCTTCCTCGGCCAGCTACCCAGCCACCCATTCGGCCGCCCTACAACCCCCCCTTTCTCCCCAGTTACTGCCCTCCCTCAAACGTAAAGGATGTCTCATTAAACTGGCTACTGTCTGTCAGGAGAAGCGAGTTGCATTCAAATTCTCGTTTTGTTGTTGTTGTTGTTGCTGTCTTCCGATTGCAGCTTCACGTGCAATTTAATTAAATTTACTATTATTGTTATTATTTAAATGAGACACGGGCATTATCATAATTTATGCCGACCAATAGAGGATGAGAATTTAAAAAAAAAAGACCGACACACCGCTCTGGGGAGTCTGGGAGCTCTTTTCAATGCGTTTTGCGACGAATGGATGAAGAGACGAACGAGCGGATGAATGTAAAGACGGACCGACGGATGGATGGATGGACGAAGGAAGAAAACGAGGAGATATTTCCATGCTAGTCTCAAGGGACGTTCGGACGATATTATAGACGCCTCTTATTTCGATAGCATTAAGCCATCAAAAGAAGAAGCCAAATTGCCTCGGATAACAGATCAACTCCTCGATGGATTCATCGCACTCCCGATTGGAAGGAAGCAAGGACAGACGGACGGACGGACGGATGGACGGATGGACTGAACGAGGGGTTGACGGACGGATGATCGAAGGCACTGATGGATGGATTACTAAATAGATGGAAGGATCCAAGATGCGTCTCGAACATTAAAGCAACCGACACCCAAAAGACCTCAAACTAGCGAACAGGTGATTGATCACCTGCAGTGTCCATTCCGAACTCCACCCTAAGTGACCCCTCGACCCCCCGCGGTCCACCCTTTGGGAGGAGGGAGGGAGGAAGATCGTAGAGACGTCTAGGCATAATTTTGTATTATTTTCGCATCAATCTTTGCCCCGATTGGAGAGAGCGGTAATTTTTCGCTGGAGCGTGTTGGGACATCTTAATGTCTCCTTTCTAAGATGACCAACAGGGCCGAGTTTTTAGAGCCACTACCCTACTCTTGGAAGCCGGGTAAATATGGGTTTTGGTCGTTTGGTTTTTATAATGTTAATCCATTAATAAATCGATAAAATAGCACTTACCCTTTTCCTCGATTCCTCTAGCGAACGGACTGACAGACAGATGAACGGGCTGGCGGACGGAAGGTTTGATGGATGACGTATGAAGAATATCGTTCGGGGTACTCAATTGACCTTTGTTAGGACGTTGATGAAGGATGCTTCCATAACTTCGACATCCGAACAATCCGGAAAAAGTTGGACAAGATGGAAAATATACTCCCCCGCCTCATTAATCCTCGGCTCGGTTTGCTCGGTTGCCTAGCAACTCTGCTGTTACTTCCGGTGACAGACGGGATTGAAAGACTCGGTTTTTAATTCACGAGGAAGTTCCTATTTTGAATGAAGCGGCTTTTAATGATAAAAAAAAGTTCTCAAAACCAGTTGAAGAGAAGATTCGGTTGGTGGAGAGATGAAGTTGGAATTTCGAATAAAAGAGAAAAAATGTTCTAAAAATACTGATGCAGACCAGATCCAAGGAGAAGGATTGTCTGAATATATCTTGCGAGGCTGTCAAAGAAGAAGAGACAAGAAGACACGGCTATAAATTGTTCGAAAAAATCCGAATCTATAAAAAGAAAAATCGTTTCGATTTTTTTTTTCTGTTCATGTTTAGAATCGGTTGGAAAACCAGAATGTGGAAATTCCGAGCGGAAATTGATCCGAGAAACATGACCCTTGACGGACCCGATTGCATCATCTTTCAAATTAGCGAGATTCCGTTAAATTCTGGCAACATTAATTGATCGACAACTGATTTATTTCAACTGTCCAACAACTTTAACCTTAGAATTAAGTAGCAAATTAGTTCGATAAAAAAAAAACCTGAATTTCGTGGATTGTTTGCGAATCAGCAAAAGTAACGCATCTATCCAATGGTCAGGATTTTAAAATTGGTCGGGTTTGGGAAGGGACAGATGTCGATGGAGCAGCCTTTTAAGGGGCATGTAGAATGAGATCGAGGGGTATTTGCCACCCCTGCCATGCCACCGGTCGTAACATTGAGACATCAACAACCGCGTTTTTAGCGTCAATTTTTGCTCCAAATTACCCATAAAATATTGCCAGAAATATATATAAAAATAAAGTGAAAATGATTGAACGATGCGGGAAAAATGAAACTTTAGAAGAAATTGGTTATTAGCCGTGGACCTAACTATGAGCATGTGGTGGAAATGTTTCGTCTTCATTATCTCAGCCTAGAATTCGGCTTGGCATCAGCGGATCCTAGCCATCAATCACAATTATGAGTCGACTACTTATTGGAGCTGACTTGAAAATAAGTTAATCTCGAAGATTTTTCAATCGCCCTGTCAAAGCTAATGAGTCGATTCGCAAACGTTGAACAATTTTGCGTCTCAGGAATTTCGAATTTCATTTGCAAATGAATTATTTTGCAAATCCAAATAAATAGAAATAAAAGGGGAATATGTGAAAATTATTTCAGTCTACGATTAGAACCTTTCAGATGTTGCGACGACTTGTCTGAAACGCGATCCTCGCCTGTGACGTCAGTCGTAAAAATGTCCGCCCGGCTGTCATCAGTCGCGCAGAAATTGAGGAAATTAGCGACAAAGTGAAAAGGTCTGAATATTTTTCGAAGATGAAATTTGAAAATACGAACTGCCGGAAACCATATCGGCCCTTTTTTTGGCTGTAATGTTCTCCCTTCCATAAATTTGCTTTCACCGATGCCAGCCCTTAAACAGCCAAACCTTCTCGCTGACTCGTCTTATTTCTATTGCCAAGAAATTTAGTCGCAAAGCCATGCCAAGTGGAAAGCGAAAATTCCTTTCTCAAATTAATTCTCCTGCAAATTACAGGGATTGCAAGCCATTCTTCCACATAATGCAGCGCATGTATGACGATCCATCAACTAATTACAGAGAATAATTCACGGCTTTTCAGAAGAGGAAGAAGAAAGAGGAAAACATGGCTTGGATTCTCGTCTGAGAAATGCTTCCTGGTCAAAACATGCAAAAATCCCCATTCAAAGACATAACAGATGTAGCAGGCAGAAACCTTTTTAGCTCCTGGGTGAATAATGACACACTCCAGAAGCTCAACTTATGCTGGTTTATTTGCATTTTCTAGTTTAAATTTTTTTTGTAGAACAACTCCAAAGCCAATTTACGTTTAAATTGGGTTAGTATTTCGGATTAGTGTTCGGTATGTTACAAGTACCTCCTAGGACGATGAACTTACGTGCACCTCAGAAAGAGGTCCTCAAAACTAAGTTTCCATAGAACGAGATACTGTGGCAGGAGGAGATGAAATCGATCAAATGGAGTCTGACTATGAACAAGTCATGACATAACAATAATTTGTAGTGATTAGGCAGCCAGAGTTTATCACTACCACACTACCACTCTGCATCACTAGTAACCAGTAACAAGCACCAATATTTACATTAACAATAGCAAATGGAAACTCTGACAAGAACACCGATCACCCGCAGGAAAACTTATTGCGTTGTTTAAAAATGACTGAACACCTTGAAGACAAACCAGATGATCAGAAGTGCTGATCTGAACTCATTCTTGTAGTAGACTTCATCCAAAGGTTTTATTACCTTTGGACTTAGTCCAGGGGGTCTAGAATATAATTTGATGCAGAATATAATTTATTATGATTTATAATTAATAATATAATTAATAATTTAATTAATTCTGACCTCCATTTGAATCAACACCAAACACAGCTTAGAACACAAAGCTGTAGAACTATTATTTACATCACAATTTTTTATAATTTTTACTATTATTATTATTAATTGTAACTAAAACCGATTCCTAAAAGGGCATGGCACAAAACGACAAACAATGTCACGAGGAGATGCAAGACGACCGCGTAGAGAAACTTCGGAGCAAAAACCGACCAGACGAAGAGGTGATGCCTCATCACAATCATGACCACCAGGTAAAAACTGGAGAAGAAGCTCTGAACTGACAGGAGAGACAGACAGGCTCTTTCCACGTTGCTCTTTGCAGAGCCTTTGACTGATGAGACTCTACTATCGTGGACAACATCGTCGTTTCTATCTCCGTGGATCGAAGCTTTTGGAAAACTGCGAGGCCGATGCGAGTCGTCTGAGACCTTGTAGTGTGACGATGACATCGGAGGCAGAGGATAAGCAGACGATTCCCGTGTAGGCGCGTCACAAGTCGTTCCCTCCTTTTGGAAGGAGAGCAGCTCGACAAAGAGGGACAGGAGCCAGAACACGAGGGGCGAGAAGGTGTGAATCGAGGTCAGGACGGTGGCGGTCGCGAATGAGTGGCTCCTCTGGCCTGTGCCGGCCACGGAGAAATCGATGCCGGTAAGGTTGTTGGAATTGCCCTGGATGAGGATCATGTTGGGTTTTAGAGGAGGGTGTGAAAATTTGTTAAGTGATTTGTTAGCTCTTTTTATGCAAATAAAAAAATACGATTTGCCAATCAAAATAATCAGCAATAATTATAATAAATTAAAATATTAAATTAGGCTAAAACTAACTAATAAATTAATCAGACCAAGCATCCACAAGATTTGAGAATCTCTGAAAATGCAAGCATTTAAAAAAAAAGAAAAACAAACAACAAACCAACTTGGTAATAGAAAAAGTTGTGACCCATCCACAGGTAGAAAACGGCCATCGCACCAGGACCCAAAGTCAACGACGGTGATGATACTGATGATAGACGGAAGAAAAGGTGGAGGAAAGAGGCCGAGACGTAATTGAGTAGGACGAGGATGCAGTTGTGAGGTCTGCACAAAGTGAGTGACGCGATGATTAAGGAAAGCCTCAAGTCCTTCACCACTTCGCAGATTGAGACTGTCGCATCTCCTCCTCCCTCGCCATTACCAGCCCTCCTCCCCCCCAGAGGTGCGACCAGACCCCCAAAGATGGACGTCACGGACAAGAGAGCGGACGTTCCCAGCGATATCTGAGCCGTTATGATTCTGCCAGAGGGAAAATGAGAAGAAGCTCTCAAAGGCTTGCATTAATTATTTGTTTAACTTAAAAATTACTCTTTCTGTTTCATTATAGTTAACAATTAATTCGTTTAAAGAAATCCATTATTTTATAGAAATACAATATCTATAAATATTTATAAATACAAAATACTAATGATCGATTAGTATTTTAATTGTTCGGTCAACCACGAAAATAGTTATCGAATGGCTAACGATTACCTGATTTCTTCGAAGGATGCGACGCTTTCGCCGAAGATCGAAGCGCCGACCCGACCTCTGTGGAGTTGAAGGACGAAAGCCGAGACGAAGCCCGAGGTCAGAAGCGGGGTCGCGAGGGTGCGCCCCCTGCACCTCAGGAGTTCGAGGATGAGGAGTGTTGCCACGGAAACCAAGACTAATAGGAGGAGGTGGTGGCTGTTTTCCTGCCTGTGAATGTAAACACTCGAGTCATAGTTCATTGTAGTTTGGCTTTGGAAATAAAATTGTCAGTAGTACAAATAGATAAACTTTTTGAATGTTTAATAATAAATTTGAACAAATAAATATATAAAATATAAATATATAAACTCCTAAGCCAATGTTTTGAGTACTGCACCATCAAACTGGCCTCTATCTTTATCTTCGTCATCAACAGCTATTGGTCGATGTTAATGCATATTCATAATTTAATAATTTATGAGAACCTGTTCAGCCAATCACCAACATCCTCCAAGTGCTTCCACTTGTCTCCCGTTCGATTCCAGGCCTTGGCCAACCTGCACGTTGCCATGACGGTGACGATGATGATGATCCTGCAGGTGACTTTCAACAGAAGGGCACTCCTTGAGAAATTAAATATCCAATATAATTATAAATAAATATTTATATTCATATAATATTTATGACAAACAAAACTACAAGTGATATGGCAAACTTTTTATGTTTAATTTATTTATATTTTAATACTTGGAAATTTTTAAAGATGGATTTTTAAAAACCTGTCGAGACGGGGTCTCGAAATCTCCTTCGATAGGAGGATGAAAAAGAGGAGGAGTAGGAAGGTGATGACGAAGAAGTGATGCGTGTTTTGTTCCTCTTCGACGAAACTGCTCGACAACATGCTCAGAGAGTGTAGCACGACAAACAGCGTCACCAGTCCTGTGGCCGGGTCTGCAATGGACTTCTGGAATCATAAACACTGAATTTTACAAAACGATTTAAAGTCTTAAGAAAACATCAAATAAATGAATGAATTAATATTATAATCACAATCCTTAACTAATCAACCTTTAGCTCTAATAATCAGAATAAAATTATAAATACAACTGGTAAAGTTGTAAAATATGAAATAATAAAAATATTATAATCAGAATATTATATTTAATCAAAATATCACATTTTTTAGAACAAATCTGCTTTAAAAAAAAAAACAACAATAACCTTGACATAGTTTATCCTTGCCTCGAATTGTTTCCAGACTGCCATCACTTCTTTGGTGAAAATGAACAAAGACAAAACCACAAACGTTTCCATGACGATCATCTTCCACCAAATCGTTCCCTGGGGCGAGAGGGCTAACAGGTAGGCCCCTCCTCCTATGACTGAAACGAGGGCGGGTATGGCCAGGTGTTTTTCCATGTCACCTGGATTGACAGTCGGAGAAGCCAATCTCCCGAGCAAAGCGAGGCTACACTGGCACAAAAAGACCAATGTCACATCAATGGAAAATCATAATCAGCCTAATTAACATAAATTATTACATTTATTATTATAAATTATTATATTGTTGTAATTTTATTACCATTAGTTATTATAATTACTCTCTAAAAATGACCTCACCAGGGCTACAAGAACGGAGGCGAGACGTAGGGTCGGCAAGTCGTACGTCGACATCCTCGACACCAGTTCCCGACTCAATCCGTCAAGTACGACTTCATAGTCGGCAAGAACTTTTCTTGCCTCGTCCGATGATGATGATGATGACGACGGTGGTGCTGATGATGATGTCGTTTGCAACAGTTTCCGATGTCGTTCGATTGTCTTTTGGAGTAACTTGTTGTGTTCGTCTGAACGTAGGATTGGAACGTGGAAGTGGATTACTTTTCATAGGTTTATAAAAATGATAAAGTTTGTAATTGACATCAACCACTCATTAAATCTTATATAATAATAATATCATTAACAATAACATCAACAATAATTAATAAATACCAAAATAATTAACCATTAAAACATTCAAAAACACAAACGTACTTTCCTCAAAGTCATCAACATTTCGTTCAATCACTCGAAGCAGTTGCCTGCAGTTGACATTGACAGCCTTCAGGACTTCAAAGACGCCCAGGGATTCCAGGGTCCATGAAGCCACGACTCCAACGCTGTTCGAGGGGATGGGAATTCCCAGAAGGAAGGACAAGGTTGGTACCAGGTCGACCTGGTTCACAGAACCTATGTATAGAGAGATGATTTAATTTAATTATCTCGTTTAAAATTTTAATATTATTATTTAATTATTATTATTATTTAATATTATTTTAATATATATATTAATTTCCATATTATTACGTTTGTAAGTGTATTAATGAATTAAGTGTGTTTTTATCGACATGTTAGATATTTTTTATGATTTAATGTTATTTTGAGGAGCCAATTTAAAAATAAATTCCTAAGAAAACCAGAGACCACAAATATGACAAAACAAATTAGAAATTCCTTTCTGAATCCCTACCTTCCTTCCGAGCAGACGACAGTGTCGAGTGTTTAAAAGCGGATCCCACGAGAACGAGGGGGGTGCTCAGCTCGTCGTAGCTCGAACCTCCGTGACTTCCGTCGTCCGTCATGCCGTGGTCACTGGTCAGAACCAGGAGCGTCCTCCTCTTCTCCAACTTGTCCTTTTTTTGGAAGATAAAAAAATTAATAAAAAGATTAATTAAAATTCGTTCGGTTTTGAGATTGAGAATCTTCAAATAAATATGTATTTGTACCTGATTAATGAGTAAATTTGTGACATTTTAAAATGCAAAGTTTAATGTATGCTTAGTAAGCTTAATTAATTCTTTTTGATTAATTAAAAACAATCAATTATTATTTTATTGTTAAATTTATAATTCCTAATAAACCAAATCATGAAAATTAACCAATCACAATTATAATCAAGATGAAATCAAAACCAATCACTCTCTACCAACAGTAATCAGATATAATCAAAACATTTCATATTTCACCAGCACCATCAGCATCCACCTTTTCATCCATGGTAGTCTTCAAGTACTCAATGACCCCATCCATCTCCCCGAGCTTCGGACCCACAGGTGCACTCGACGGACCAGAGAGGTGCCCGATGTGGTCGAGGCCCAAGTAGTGCAGGAAGAGGCAGTCCCAGTCGGTCATGTTCATCGTCTTTTCCAGGTGTCGAGTGACATTGTGGTCCACCTGCATTGAATATGACACTGGCATTGGAAGTGATTGAACAATTGAATGATCAGCAATTGATTGATTGATTGTCATGTAAGTGCTAAAGAATACTGGATAAGTGACAGGCAAATAACAACTCACAGGCTTGGATGTTTAACACCAGACTCTACTCTAACCCCATCCATTTCCCCCTGACTCTTGGAACGCAGAGTAAACCAAAACAACTTGTGCCTGTGAGTTGACTTCCACCTGTCACTTATCCAAGTGCTGTCACAAGAGAGCGATCCTGCCACGACCGACCTCGGTGTAGTCGTTGACGAAAAACGACGTGGTTCCCTCAGACTCCAGGAAGGCTCCCGGAAACAACCGGAGCCACGTCTCGTCTCCGTAGAAGAGCATTCGCTTTCCGTTCCGCTTCAACTGTTCCAAGATGTTGTCTTCCATCAAGGCACCCGAGCCAAAGTTCCAAACGACGTCGACGAAGGCCGACACCGCACCCGTCGTCAAAGTCTGAAAAGTCATGACCGATGTTTTTTTTATTCGAATCTTGAAATTATTTTTAATTAAATTAAATTGTTAATGTTATTATTAATTGTTATTGTAGAAAATGGAATAAACTAAAGCTTACATTTCAAACAATTTGATTTTAATAGCTTAAAAGTTGTTTTGACGAACACATTCGGTTTGCTTCAGTGTCGTATGACCCATGTGTATTCACTTAACTGGGTTCACGTAATGTAACTAAGCTATGAATCCTCAAGTTAATTACTAAATGCTTAACCAAGCAAGATGAAGACATGCCTGAAACTGCTTATTAAAACTAACCATGTAAAAATAAATTTTTGTGGGCATGAAATTTCTAGAGAGCTCAAGAAATCAATAGAGATGGAATCAATAGAAATAATGGAACAAACTTTGATCCCAGACAAGGTAACAGTTGGAGGCAGAACATGTGATTGAAACGTCAGAGTTTCTGTGGAATTTATTAATTCATTGACAAATTTCAGATTTTCCCTCTTAAATGTTGCCATTGCCTCGTCCACTTTCGTGAGGTGTTGAGATCTTCTGCTTTCTAAGATGAAATCTTTCCTCATGGCATCGATGAGGACAAAAACGAGTCTGTCATACAACGGCTTCACATAGCAATCTGGAAAGTCATTGGAATTGTTGACAGACAAACAGCTACTGTTTAGCTGGAATAGCGAATCTTCTTTTTCAGCATGCCGTGGAATTGTTTTCTTTATCGGAAAATAGCCTCCGAAAAATATCAGATTTCCGAGGAAAACCGTCAGTCCACATGCAGGCAGAAGCAAAGACGTTTTCATCGCTAAACATGAATTCCTATTTCTAAAATAACAATTAAACAAATTTAATTTTCATTCGCCTGGCACACAATCTTTTCTGAAAATAAACAGAAGAATAAACGTATGTGCGCGCGTAACTGGATGCATATAAATATCCGTCCATATGAAGCGCATCGAATTTGGGTTTGGAGGAGAGTTCCATCCAACCCGATATTCTGAGCGCGAAAGAGTGTTGCATATTGCAAGAATAATAATAATAATAATAATAATAATAATAATAATAAACCAGAAAAAGAAGCTAAATCTCTACAATCAGAACACTGGGATGCCGACTTACCTTTTCAACGAATTTCGTTGATGTAAACAACTCGTTGCGATTCACTTTTAGTTAATGGATTAAAGTTATTCCTCCGTTATCCGAGTTTCTTTGAAGTTTATCTGATAAAAAAAAAGGTGAAGACAAATTTAACATTAGGTAATCACATATATGATTCTTGATAATGACGACGATGGTGGTGATAGTGATAATAATCACAATCAGAATATAACCACTGCCATATATAATCACTGTCAGAATATAACTTTCGATATTCCCAGGCCTTTTGTTAAGGCCCACCGATCTGGTCGACGGTCGATCACTAACGGCCATCTTTTGAAACCACGTTTCCCAAGAAGTTGTCATAAAACCTTGAGTAAGAGTTTCAAATATTATTATTATTATTATTATTATTATTATTATATATAATGTTCATACAGGCAGGAGTCACTATAGCGGAAGGGCTGCGGTATGTGATCAAGTTTCATTAAGTCATGTGCTGTAATATTTATGAATATATTTTATGACATTCAATTAAGATATAATTAACGTATCAAAATTATCCGTTATTATTAGAGCTGCATAAATAATTCTTTATATCTTCATGAAATAAACCAAAACGCGTGACGCTTGATATTGAGCTTCTTTGGTACCCCTAGCCATCGGCTAGCGCTTCGGCCGCCACCTCTTTATGCCACTTATTGACGTCGGGTTTTAATTGACATGTATAAATTCTATACCGTAATGCCATTGAAGGCAGATATTTTGACAAGCATTGATGTTGCTGTATTTTATGTTTGATATCCAGCCACCTCGAGTGTCATTCTCGCTGACGGCTTAAACTTGACTGGCTAACTAGATACTTACGTTAACAGAGCCACTACTTCACGTTTATCAACAATAGGCCCCTTATCAGATACTGGTTGAAACACCATCAGTCATGGATGAAGCGCCAGTACAACTTATTGCCATTTTTATTAATAATGTGCGAAACTTCTCTGCTGAAAATTTCCCCTTGTGAGTCCCCTGGAATAAAAATTAATCAATCCTTCTTCGATAGTTATGGAGGTTTCCCAAGTTACCTGGATTTGTCTTACCATATTCCTCTGTAGTTCTCAGAAAGTTTCTCATGACTCTTTTAAAATGTAGGAGCCCGTTGGAAATATCGGAAATTGAATAACTTACTTTCATAAACGACTTAATCTTACCTAACTCATGTTCAACTTGTCGTACTTTCTTTTCCACGTTCTTTGTAGTCAAATAAGACTTAATTTGTTCTAATTGATGTACTTTATATAGCTAATAAAATAACTTCCCCCAACAGACCCCGACGAAATACAGTGGTAGAAGAAACTTTATGACCTACCACTTTTTTTATGATAACCCTGATTTTAATGGTCATACAAAGCCCAAAATAAGAGGATGTGTATATTATTCGCATAGAATATATATCTTAAATTTTTTTTTTACTTTGATTAAGAATTAAGTGTAAATTCAACAAAAAATCATTTTTAGGCATAGAAATATGCTTATGGCCACTCAGAGAAAAAAATGACAATTTATATGTTTGTCAACAAAATTTTATTTTAAATCAAATAAATTAATTTATTAATAGCTTATAGTTCTTCCTTTATTCAAAATTACTTCTATGCATCTGTTTTTTCATTGATGAAATGACGTTTTTGACGGTGTTTTTTCATCCAGCTCATTCCAGGTCATCCAAATTGCCTCTTTTAACTCATTTTCACTCTGATATTGGCGAGCATTGGCATAAGCTCGTGAGAGAATACCTCAGATATTCTCAATCTGATTTAGGTCTGGGGAGCATGCAGACCACTCCATAATCTCCTGGAAAAATGCTTTCGTTGCCCTTAAAACATGAATTGGAGCATTATCTTGCTGGAACTCATGTTTTTTTTTGTTCCAACAAAAGGGAGGAGTTGATCCTTGAGCATTTTTATATATTTCTGGGAGTCTTGTCTTCCTTTTAAATGCACCAGGTGGCTCCTCCCAAATGAAGAGATTCCTTCCCAGACCATCCCAGAAACTCCTCCATGTTTTCTGCTAAAAATACATCTTTTTTTCTTAAGTCATGCCGGTAGTACAGTGTACTTATAGCCACCTGTTATATCCAAGTTGAATTTTCTCTCATCTGAGAAAATCAAACTCTCCCACTTTTCATTATAATTCACCATCTCTTTGGCCCAAAGCAGACGTCTTTCCTTGTGACGATCATTCAGTGCTGGAGCTTTTTTTCTCATTTCAAACTTCAACTGGCCACTTGAATTTAAGTAGTTACATATTGTCCTCACATGGACATTTAATTCTAACTTCTCTTTCAATTGTTTACACGAAAGATTACCTCGTGAAGCCTCTCTGATGAGATGTCTCTGACTTTGTTTTGAGAGTTTTCTTGGTCTTCCACCAGCATATTTCTTCCCATATGACTCTGGATCATCCAAAAAATGTTTGATAGCACCCCTTGAACGTTTCAACTCTTTAGCAATCATTCTTATCGAATAATTTGCTTTCTTGAATGCCTTAATTTGCCCTTTCTCTTCTTCAGTCAAACTTGGTCTCTTCCCCATGATGAAAATGTATAATAAAGGAAGTTTTGAATTTTGTTCCATATTATATAGCCTTCTCAATGGTAATTTCATGTTTGATTCCTTTAACTAAATTTTTAACAAGCTCAAATGGGCTTAAAAGGGAAGTGGTCATTTAGTTATTTCTATGCCAAAATTCGCTCAATTGCGCAATTTACAAGCATCATTGATCTAAATAAAAAGAAATTTTGCAGGATATCCATAAACTATAAGTTACATAATTGCTGTAAGTTACAGCAAGATATGTTTATTTATAAGGAAGTTATGTAATAAAAATGGGTAGGCCATAACATTTTTTCTAGCACTGTAATTGATCATGCAAACTTATAAAACCTGTTAAACGGCCATGCTGATTTGATTTCCTGTCAATCATTTATAATAAGATTTTACACTATGATTTAAATTACATAGCCAAATTTCATAAAACGAAATTAATAGTTACGAAAGTTATGCCGAAAATGTGTTCCACCCAAAGACACTACTGCACTCGGTTGAGCGGAAACTCTGCATAAAATATAATTTTAACCTTCCTGAATCCATTGGGCACCAAGGCGACGGTACCTTATTAAACCTAAATTCGATTTAAAATATTAAGACTTTAACCAGCTATTTTTGATACCCAATATAATTCATAAGTTTGCCACATTATATCACACAAATTTGGGAAATGCAAAACGAGAATCTGGGTAGATTTAAAAAATTTGTTAGCACTTCTTCAATCGTTATCAAGCACATCTAACACTAAAAATCTAAGTTTAGGTTATTTAGAATTCTCCAGCACAAAAAAATGGACTTCCACAGACATGCAGCTTGTAATCCAGATGTTAGCAGAGCTGGCAAATCACAAAATTTCAAAATGCAAAAAGTCATCTTTAGTGCATTTGCACTAACTCATGTGAAGTTCCAACAAATATCATGGATTTGAAATTCAGCATACCCACAAATAAACAGACAATTATTAGCTGTATTTATAAATAAAATTAAAAACTACCAAGAACAAAGTGATAAAGAAAGTGCAGAGAATTAACATGTCCAAATCAGCATTCAGTTTATGAAATAGGAACGAGCGGTCCCTGGAAGAACATCGTCCAAGCCTTGCTTATAAAATAAGTCAAGCGAGCATCTTCATTTCTCAGATTCTTGATTCCATAAACATTACCTGGAATAGAAAACAATAATCATAACTTTAGATATTTATAAAAGAAACTAAAAGAATAAATTATTCTGCATCCACAAACCTGGAATGACGCAAAAAATGTCATCCGTCTCAACAATGAATGAGCTCTCGTGAATTGTCACTTCAACTTTTCCTTTGTGAATGAAGAAAAACTGCAATAATTCAATTATTGAATGAATGAATACCAAGTGACTAAGGCATTAAATCAAATTACATACAATGATATCAGCCTTGAGACATTGAACCCTTTTCTCTTGAAGTGGTCTAATTTCCAAATGACCACAACTGACACCCCCCAGCTTCAGAGGCTGTATCATTACGACAGGGTCTTTGTCTGTTGCAAGCTCCCTGGTATGGCAACACACTTTGTCATACTGATTGTACTTGAAGAAGCTTGCTGTTCAATCACAAATACAATGCTGTATCAACTTAAGTTGGATACAATTCTATCTCAATAAAAATACATCTTACGTAGGGCTATAACTTTCTGGGTAAAAGGATCAATGATTTCAACAACATTGCTTTTCTGACTCAGAAGATTCTCATTAACAGGAATGTGCACTGACAGTTCTCCTCTCTTCCTCTTCTCTTCCCTTTCAGCCTTCCTGGCCATTCTCCGGACTTTTTTAAGGAAAAAAATTATTCTTAGATTCACATGCCAGTTTATTATTTACAGAGATTTGGAAGTTTGAAAATACAATGTACCAATGCGATGAATTGGTTTTGGAGTTTTTTGGGGTGTTGTTATGCCATCCACAGTCCAGCCTGCAAAAAATTGATCAAAGATAGCAAGCCAAACCCATCACACTTTATTCAAATTTAGAACTCAATATATAAATTCAATATAGAGCAAAAGTTACCATCAGCAGACAATTTGTATTTTATCCTTTCATTTTTGTACCACTTTAATGGCTCAACACGTGTCCTCTTTGACCTCCGCAAGCCCATCTCTTCCTGTTCGGGTACGACTACAAGTATTTTTAAAACAAAATTAAAATCAAATGAGATATGCAATAAAGAATCACGCCTCACAAATTCTCTTTTTCTTAATTGAAGCGTTCTTGAATGTTGTTTCATAGTAATGTAAAGGCTCAGCTTCACTGTAATCAGGAAGCATAGTTGATGTTGCTTCAGGTGTATTTTCAGCTTAGAATAAGTAGATTCTAGGTCAGACTTTCAATCAAAGCATTCATAAAAACAAAACAGACTTGACTGCCTGGCATCTGTATGGTTGAATGTAACACTTTTTCTTGTCTGTTTCCTCTTAGATTGCAAGTTCTGTGAAACAATAAGGGGATCACAAGAGGCACCTGAATTAAGGAAGACATTTATGGATAAGCAATGATTCTAGGTAAAAAAATATACATTAACATCACATTCTAAACCTGATAATCCAACTTCAGGGTCAGCCAAAGGGGAAGCAAATCCAGGCATTGATGTTGTGCTAACAGTTCTCCTCTTAGATTCTGTTACTGTAACATTTTTTCTTGGCTGCTTATTCTTTGGTTCAATGCTTTGTGAGACTATCAGGGGATCACAAGAAGCAACTTAATTAAGTAGGATAGTCAAAATAAGTTGAAATCCCTACTCAAAATGCATATTAATACAACATCCTAAACCTGGTGATCCAACTTGGGGGGCAAGCAGAGGAGAAGCAACTCCATGTATCGATGTTGTGCTAGCAGTTTCCTTCCCAGATTCTGTCATTGTAACACATTTTTTTGTAACACTTTTTCTTGACTTCTTCTCTGGTTCAAAGCTCTGTGAAACTGTTAGGGGATCACAAAAAGCAACTTAATTAAGTAAGTCAGAATATGTAAAAACACTATGCAAAGTGCATATTAATATAATATTCTAAACCTAGCGATCCATCTTCAGGGACAGGCAAAGGAGAAGCCATTCCATGGATAGATGTTGTATTAGTAGTTGTACTATTATTTCTTCTTACTGCTGGAGTTGAAGTACAAAACCTGGATTTCTTCTGAGGTGGAAATATTGGAGTGAGATTTAAAGACCCCTCTGCAGTCCCCTCCAATCTATTTGAATCAATACTACTGCTCTTTATTGAAAGTTTACTTTTCTTTTTTTTGTCAGTGAATAAATCACATCTTTTCTTTCTTCTCTTCTTTTTCAGTATATTCTTAATTGAGACATCCACACTTTAAAAAAAAATCAATAATTTACATCAAAAGAAACTGAATTGGCAGGATGTATTCCTAACCTGGTCAATGATCCATTTGCCACAGCACTGCTGCTTTGCCTCAAGGTCACTTGATTGGTACCATTATTCAATGAAAAGTCAGTTCTGCCTTCTGCCTTGCCACATGTTGCCTCAATTGCTCTACCATTTTCATCACTACCTATTTCTGCCACTTCAATGCTATTAAGTACTTCAGAAGGCCCAATATTGCCACTACTATTTCCAGTATCTTTTTGATTTTCTAATAAGTTACTTCTAGCAGGTATCTGCAATCTGCAAGAGATTCATGTTGGTTAATGTAACTTATAATCAATTACAAACATTGAATATCTAGTTAATAACCCAAAAAAGTTCCATACTAAGACTAGCCAAGTATGTTTTGATCGTGTCTACTAGGTATGTTTTGATCGTGTCTGCTAGGTATGTTTTTATTTCTATTTTAAATAATCTCACAAACTATTTCAAATACTATGGTGAATGATAATAAGAGGTGTTAGTGATTTTAGTTGAAGATTTAAATTATTACTACTTTATCATTGCCCAGTTAATAAATTTTATTTTCTTATTTATGTAGAGAAACAGAATATTGCATATTTTTGGTGACATATTCCAATTTTCAAGAGTTAACTAAACAGGGGACTTGGAGATGGCAGTTAAACCAATAAGCAATACCTTATCAGTAATGAAATTAAAAATAGAATTTTCTGTCAAAGTTTCCTTAATAATACAAGAATAGTGAAGTCAAGAGACACTATAATAATATAAAGATTGACAAAATGGTAGAAGTGGTCATGAACATTCAGAGTTTGTTTAATCAATATCATATAACGAAAATACTCTAGAAAACAACATCTTATTCAATTCAGATACTTAAATGACTGTGCAACTTACTCATTAGATAAACAATCTTTGATTGTTTGGCAAGATAAACTTTCTGAACCCTGCATGGCTTCTTTATTATGGAGATGTTTGCCATCTTCTTGACTGAAAGCATCACGTTCCTCACCTAAAAGCTGATTGTTTTTGAGCTGTGTTGAGCTCTGCCTTTGTGATACACTCGAGGTCTCTGAGCGTACACGAGTATTGTTTGGATTGACAACCCCAACATTGCTTGAATATTTCATGCTGCGCAATATCATCCCATCGGACCCTCTACCATTACATAAACTGGTTTTATTGCTGGTTGACAAAGGAGAAAGAGATGCCATAGTGATCTGGTTCTGGAGAGAGATAAATTGCTTCAATGTTAACTAATTCATGTTAATGTTTACTATTATTCATGAGTTACCCTTTTTCCACAAGGAAACTTTTGAGAGTTACGATGATTCTCTTTTACCGATGTTCCCGACGAATCGCTTTCAATTGTACCTGCATATTTTATGTCATCAATGTCGTAAATTATTTATGTTATTCAACTTACTGGTCTCTGTGTAATAATCAGAAAACTCTTCAATATCATGTTCATCCACTCGAATATTTTTGCCAGCTCTCACATCTTTCTTTGTCCGTCTTTGGAAAGAAATCCAAATTTAAGAAAGCTAGACAGCAATTAAACATTTTAATTAACTTACGGTCCTTCTATCACCCTCCCTAGCACTCCACCTTCTTTAGACATAATGATAGATCGATCTTTATGCTGCAATAACTGTGAATAAAATCAACCTTACGAATGCAAAATAAAAGCAAGGTATTAGAAATCTAAATAGTTTCCTATTTGAAAAATTTAATACATATTTAGCTTTCTGAATTACCAACTTTTACTTTAAATACTCTAAAGATTTTAAATGAACTCATATCAACATTGCACTGGGCTAATTTTCCAAGCTATTAGACCTCGGTGTTTTTAACGCATCTTGGTTACATCTACGGCAAAAGTAGACGGTTTAAATTAAAAACTAATTTGTACTAGCAAATTGAGGCCAGACTTTAGACATTAAGCGCTCTTTGGAAACTATTTTATCAAAAGATAAACATCCAACATTTCACGGATAACCTTGTTAGAAAGTGCAACGTAGTCGAATTTCACGACGTTCCTATCAAAAATAAAAAGTAGAAATAAAAGATGAACGAGTGAAAACACAAAGAATTATATTAAGCGACATAAACAACATTGGAGAACTCGAAGACTTAGTAATAAAAACCAAAACTAGACATTACGAAGTTGCCGCGCAGAGCGATTCGGGCTCCTTATTGGTAGGTTAAAAACATAAGCTTAGTTTCATTAACATATGTTAACCGATTGGTTGGGATAAAGAAAACAGGGTAAAAGCGCTTAAGTGCGAAGGTCCAAATAAATTCGAATTTTAAGTTGTTGAAATAATGTTCTATTGAGCAACCGTCTTTAAAATTGCTAAGTTTTGAAGGCTGCTTTAAAAAGCAACCGCGCAAATAAAAGATCAATATTGCTTCGAAAGTATATTTTATATTAGCTAAAAATATTTAGCACCAAATTTACTCGTTACGATGAACAAAAATAAGTATGCATTGATTGAAAACGTCCAAATTTCGACGCCAAATCTGTCTTAAACCTATTGTCAACCGATTGACCGGGTCTTACTGACAAAAACCGTTCGGACGATGAATACACGAACCTTTGTTTAGGGGCGTGGTTTCATTTTTAACAGTTAAAACTCCCAAAATTAATATCAATTTTATTTATTTTAAATTATGGGGAATCCCATAAAATTGTTGTTTTGACGAACACATTCAGTTTGCTTCAGTGTCGTATGACCCATGTGTATTCACTTAACTGGGTTCACGTAATGTAACTAAGCTATGAATCCTAAGTTAATTACTAAATGCTTAACCAAGCAAGATGAAGACATGCCTGAAACTGCTTATTAAAACTAACCACGTAAAAATAAAGTTTTGTGGGCATGAAATTTCTAGAGCTCAAGAAATCAATAGAGACAGAATCAATAGAAATAATGGAACAAACTTTGATCCCAGACAAGGTAACAGTTGGAGGCAGAACATGTGACTGAAACGTCAGAGTTTCTGTGGAATTTATTAATTCATTGACAAATTTCAGATTTTCCATCTTAAATGTTGCCATTGCCTCGTCCACTTTTGTGAGGTGTTGAGATCTTCTGCTTTCTAAGATGAAATCTTTCCTCATGGCATCGATGAGGACAAAAACGAGTCTGTCATACAATGGCTTCACATAGCAATCTGGAAAGTCATTGGAATTGTTGACAGACAAACAGCTACTGTTTAGCTGGAATAGCGAATCTTCTTTTTCAGCATGCCGTGGAATTGTTTTCTTTATCGGAAAATAGCCTCCGAAAAATATCAGATTTCCGAGGAAAACCGTCAGTCCACATGCAGGCAGAAGCAAAGACGTTTTCATCGCTAAACATGAATTCCTATTTCTAAAATAACAATTAAACAAATTTAATTTTCATTCGCCTGGCATACAATCTTTTCTGAAAATAAACAGAAGAATAAACGTATGTGCGCGCGTAACGGGGATGCATATAAATATCCGTCCATATGAAGCGCATCGAATTTGGGTTTGGAGGAGAGTTCCATCCAACCCGATATTCTGAGCGCGAAAGAGTGTTGCATATTGCAAGAAAAATAATAATAATAATAATAATAATAATAACAATAATAAACCAGAAAAAGAAGCTAAATCTCTACAATCAGAAGACTGGGATGCCGACCCACCTTTTCAACGAATTTCGTTGATGTAAACAACTCGGTGCGATTCACTTTTAGTTAATGGATTAAAGTTATTCCTCCGTTATCCGAGTTTCTTTGAAGTTTATCTGATAAAAAAAAAAGGTGAAGACAAATTTAACATTAGGCAGTCACAAGGAAGCAACATGGATATTTCCTCCAAGTACGTGCTGGTTTTCATCAGTGTGGCAGCAATTTTCCCCAGACACATCGCGATAGCCACAAGTGAGTACTATGTCTTTAATTAAGGATGCAAAAAATTAATTTGTTTAATTGGAAAGTCCTAAATAGAAACGTTTAGGAATGAATTCGAAACAAATGACGCGTTTATCCGTAAAATGAATCGCATAAGCGAGGTAATCAACCCTCATCACGACGAATAAGATAAACTAATTGAATTTTTAACTGGTATGTCATTGACGCTCTCCAAGTGTGTAATGGTAATTTTACTTTATTTATATAGACCCGTTTGCAGAGAACTCAATGAGAAGACCTTTTTGCCAGACATTATGTAGCGCTCATTGCCGCATCTGTTTGCGGACAGAAAAATATAGCAAAAACTTCAAAAACATCCCATCGTTTTGAAGAGTTCAATGATCAGTCAGACTACCAACCATTCTCTCAATTATCGTGGTTTTGAGGATCATCCGTAGATGGGTTCATGCACCTAAGGCTGCAAAACTTAGCAACATTAAAATTCTTTTAAGAATTTGTTGGTTCAAATATCTTCTCCAGTAACCTCATTTCTGACCAAATAAAAAAAACAATTAGACTGAAATTACATTTTAAGTGGCCATTTGTTGAGAAAAAAAAGTATTGATACGAACTGACTGGATTATTCGGGCTTTAATGAAATACTCAAAATAAATATCCGAAGTTATTAAGTGTTTGTTCTCTCCTTGAAAAAAAAGTAAAAACAGCGCCACATAAATTCTGGCCGGTCATCTTCGCGGTTTACTGAGCGTGACGGTGTAACGGACAGAACTCCTGACTCCTGCTCGTCAGATATTATTAATATTATTATTGTTATTAATATTATTATTATTAACTTTTATTTCTGCATTTTACCCTTTTCTTTATAAAGGGGGTCTGTCCCAACCCACTAAGGCTTACAGATCCGTTAACAGAAGATTGTAACGACAAGGTCAATGCCGAGGATTGAGGTTACGATTTGGGTCAGGTGGTCAGTTTCGTACCTTTTATTGGAGCACAATTGGTGGTTTACTTCTTTGACAGTTCTTTGTGGGTGTTACTTTGTTTGTTACTCACGCACGCACGCACGTACACAGACGGACACAAACACAGGATGTCGTTGTGTGCTCTTGTGTACGTGTGAACGTGATTTATCACCATCTTTGTCTACATTTAAAGCTGAATTTAATGTTTTTCTTTAAAATTACAAATACATTTTTACTGGAGTTAATTTAGGCTTCTGGGAATTGTTAAAATTTAAAGGTCTGGGAGACCCACCCATCTGTCCGTCCGTTCATCTACTCATCCATCCCTCCATCTACTCATCCATCCCTCCATCTACTCATCCATCCCTCCATCTACTCATCCATCCCTCCATCCATCCATCCATCCGTCCGTCCGTCCGTCCGTCCGTCCGTCCGTCCGTCCGTCCGTCCGTCCGTCCGTCCATCCATCCATCCATCCATCCATCCATCCATCCATCCATCCATCCATCCATCCATCCATCCATCCATCCATCCATCCATCCATCCATCCATCCATCCATCCATCCATCCATCCATCCATCCATCCATCCATCCATCCATCCATCCATCCATCCATCCATCCATCCATCCATCCATCCATCCATCCATCCATCCATCCATCCATCCATCCATCCATCCATCCATCCATCCATCCATCCATCCATCCATCCATCCATCCATCCATCCATCCATCCATCCATCCATCCATCCATCCGCAAGTCAGTACTTTCACCTGAAGAAACAAAGCGTGGATGTGCTGGCACTTTGAAAAAATGTTTTGTTGTTGCTCTTGTTGTTGTTGTAGTCGTTGTTGTTGTCTGAAGGTTGTCGTGAGAAAATGACTTGAATTAATTAACAAACCTTTTGTGTTTGCTTTGGTTGCTTCAGTTGCAAGTCTTTCGCATGATCTTCTGACTTGGCAGGTAATTATCGTCGTCATCATCGTCGCCATTGTCATCATCAATACCATCATCATCGTCGTCATCATCATCATCATCATTTCCATCACCAAGTGGAGCATTAATATTCAATTGTTAAAAATTTATTCCGCAAAAATGGCAGCATAAATCAAAGGAGAAAAAAAGCTGGAATCCAATCAAGCAGTTGTGGACACTGTTGAAGAACCTGCAATTATTTCTGCAATCATTCTTGTAATTGCCATCACTGATATTATAGTGGTTACGATAATAATTATAATTATTATTTATGGCTATAATAATAATTATTATTATTATAACAATAATTATAATTATAATTATTATTTATGGCTATAATAATAATAATTATTATTATAACAATAATTATAATTATAATTATTATTTATGGCTATAATAATAATTATTATTATTATAACAATAATAATCAGATCTGGGATTTTTAAATAACAATGATGATAGCAATTGTTATTATTATTATTATTACTACAATTTTTAAATATGATCATAAATGCAAATATTACTATAATCATAATTTATCATTATAATTATTTATAATATTTATGATAATAATAATTATTATTGTTATCACTCACATGTCGTCTCCATCATATTCCAAGTAAAGACAATTTTTGAAAATAAATTACGAATAATAATAATTTATTTAATAATTGTATTTAATTACTTCGAAATTTAATCATTTCGACAGTCGCCGCTTCATGACGGTTCAACAATTTTTTTGTATGAAAAGTCACGTGACAGGAGATCCATCGATCACTGGTCGAGATAAACATCGGCATTTTCGAAAATAATAATAATAATAATAAAAATATGATAAAAGTTGATGGAATAATTTCACATCTTGAGTTCCATCTTCTTCCTCCTCCTCCTCCTCCTCATCATCATCATCAACATCATCAACATCATCATCATCATCCCTGTAATTTTCAGCTGAAGCCATCATTCACGGCGTCCTCAAAATGGGTGACAAGATGAGGATCGTCATCGTCGTCATCGTCATTTAATGTCAGTTTTAAGACGAAATAGATTAGTCATCGCGCGAGCGAATACTCTTTCCTCTCTGAGAATTCGTCGTCATCATCATCATCACCATCTCAGCCACCACTAACATCAAAATAATCGTAATAACAATAATAATAATAATAATATTAACAATAATATTAATAATAATAATAATAATAATAATAACAATAGTAATAATAAATGATAAACAATTTCTATTTATTTTAAAATATTGTTGACTCCAAACTTCTACATCACTACTTAATTTGGATCACAATCACTCCTTCCGATCGACTGTTTCCATCTTTCTGAGTTCAGAGTTCAAAGTTCACGTTCAGTTCAGAGTTGGGGCGTTCAACTGGGTCAGGGTGAAGCGGGGCATCCCCAAAGGGGAGTTTCAACCGGGTGGATGGTAGGGTAGAGGTCATAAATCAAACACGTATGCGACGACCTTCCCTCTTGTCGGGCGAATGACAAGTCCCTTGGAAACGTTTTCCACTCGTGATCGATTGTTTCATTGAACGAATAAATGCTGAAGATAAATAAATGTTTATTTCCGTCGTTTTTTTGTGTGTGATTAAATGTACTTTAAAGAAGATTAATAATAATAATAATAATAATAATAATAATAATAATAATAATAAACATTATTACTACTTTAATGTTGGTTATTATCACTATTATTATTGCGACATCAATTTTGATTATTGAAGATTGAATAGCTAGTAACCTTCAAGGGTAACTCGGTTTTATGTTTATCTTCCTTGGTAGTTTCGAACCTGTCAATGAATGAATGAAAGATAGACAGACGGATTGACAGACAGATGTATGCATGAATGAATGGATGAAAGAAAGAATGAATGAATGAATAAATGAATGAATTGGAGATGGTGCACTACAAGACAGTCAGCGTAAACAGTTGAAAGTTCATCGGTTGTTTTTGTTGGAGAACCCAAGTCGATTCCCATAACAATCCTCTCCGTTATGATGGTTATAGTTATAATTTATTAATTAACACTTATTAGATATAATAATAATAATAAATTTTAGATATATTATATAATAATAAAATATAATAATAATAACAATAACTTTTTACAGGTGACTCGTGCAAGGAGCCGCTGGGCATGGAATCCGGGTTGATTCCAAACTCTTCAATCAGTGCCAGTTCGTTCTTCAATCCACGTGTGGCTCCCCAATATTCCAGGTGATAATGTTAACCATCAAATTTTTAACTGCCTTAACTGTCTTATTATTAATATCAATAATACTATTATCATCATCATCACCATCATCATCGTCGTCGTCAGCATCATCATCATTACCGTTGCTTTTCAATTGATGTCAGTATCTCCACAGGCAGAAACTAATCGGATGTCTTTTTTTTGAAAAGGAAAAAGTTAAAATCTTCTTTAATCTTTTATTTGAAATCTATTGTTTATAAAAAGATTTTTTTAAAATGATTTTTAATTCCCTGAATTAAAAATCATTTTTTAACTTTTATTTTTGGAATACAAATTGTTCGCAAAAACATTCGCATAAGTCTTTGTTGTTGAGATGATAACAATGATGGTCACGAGGATGATGATGATGATTGTAATTGGGGTGATGACGATGGCGACGATGGTGGTGGTGATGATGATAATGATGATGATGATTGTAATTGGGGTGATGACGATGGCGACGATGGGGGTGGTGATGATGATAATGATGATGATGATTGTAATTGGGGTGATGACGATGACGACGATGGTGGTGGTGGTGGTGATGATGATGATGATGTGTTTTTGCATCGAGTTACGAAGAAGACCTCGTTAAACATTTGATATCACGTTACTAGTCATGTGACGTCATAGGGATGTGATTGGTCGATTATTTTTAGGAAGGCATGAGTCATCCAATCATAGTAATGGGTGGAAAAATGAATGGAGGGAATGATATTGGGAAACGTTATAAACATTACGCATGTTGTGTTGTATTATATATTATATATTTTATAAAATAAAAATAAAGTAAATAAATACGTAAAGAGGTTAAAACTATTGAATGGACTGCACCCCGGGGGTAGGGTCAACCCAGGTGGACCCGAGAGGCCCCTAACTTCAGCCTAATTGAATCAAGATGGTTTCACCGGAGCCACGAGTTTCGCTTTTGCTCGACTGCTGTTTATTGGCACGTTGATAACATCAAAAAGATTGTTGTTGTTATTATTATTTTATATTATTATTATTATTATTATTATTATTTTCATTTACTTCCCATCGAAAATTGTTTTATCTCGTGTTTATATTTTCGCCGGAATTATTTTGCAATTTGTGGCTATTTATTTTTATAACAGGTTTTTTATGGTCTTTTTTTTATCGGAATAAATCCATCATATTTATATGAAAATAATTCAAATAACGTCATTTTCATGTCTTCAAGCAATTAACTTCAGTGATTGAAATGATTGGAACGTCAATCACCGTCGCTGTTGTTGTTGATGTTGTTACTGATGTTGTTGTTGTTGCTGCTGATGTTGTTGTTGATAAGAAATCAGAAGTGATTTCCGAAATGTCACGCTCCGCCTGCCGTGAAGATCTTTTCCTTTCAATGTCGTTTATATTTTCTCGGCCAAAATAATTATATAATTAAAAAATTACGTCGCAATAATATATAATAATAATAATAAAATAAAATAAATTATGTTAAATAAAAAAATAAAAAAAAACAATAAAAATTATGATAAATATTATGAATAATTATAAAAAATGATAACATATTGTTACTATTAAACAACATAATTTAATCTAAATCTAATTCATTATAACTATAATTATATTATATGACTATAATCATCAGAACAAGTACCGATTACTTGAGCGACTGAACAAACAAAAAAAAAGACAAAAAAAACCAACAAAAAATACAAAATTAAAATAAAATAAATGAAACCTCAACTCATACTCGCTCCCCACTTCTCCCCAATCGCCCACCCACCCATCCTCAGGATTCGGACCACCCAGAAGGGCGGCGCCTGGTGCCCCGCCAACATGGTGAACAGCGAGGCCTACGAGTGGCTCCAGGTGGACGTCAGCGGACTGCACGTGATCACAGCCGTTGAAACTCAAGGGAGGTACGACGATGGAAAGGTTCGTCTGTAAATAATTACACGGATGTGTTGTTGTTGCCATTACTTTATTATAATTATAATAATTGCTGTTATTATTAGCTATATTATATTATTATATATTGCGGTTACATGAATTAAGGTTATTATAATAAGTGCTATTATTATTATTATATATATTATTGTTAATTATATTTTATTATTATTATTTTTATTAATAATGTTGGTACTAAACAATTAATTCATTATAATAATAATTATTATTACTATGTATATTAATTATCGATTGCAGGAGATTAATTTTAGAAATTAATTTTATTTCCAATAAAATCTTGAAATCTTCAAAGAAATACAAAGGAATTAATTTGATTTTTAAGCCATTGATCTTTCGGTACTTTTAAGTTCTGCCATCTCCATTGTTGTTGTTGTTGTTGTTGTTATTATTGTCATTGTTGTTGTTGAATTATTGTTATTTTTGTGAAAATAATTTTTAAAGATTTTCTTTTATTACGAATAATGTTGCTTATATTGTCGTGTTTTAATCGATGATTTCCTTTTTTTAAATTTCCTCAAAATGTAATTCAATTTAAATGCTTTTAAATGTTTAAATACTTTTAAAACATCATTAATAATCTAACATCAGGGTGCAGAATTCGTGGCCGCGTACAGGATCGAGTACAGGAGGTTGGAAGAGGGACCCTGGTTCATTTATCAGGATGCCAATGGTTCGCAGGTAGTTCGAATGGATGGAGAGAAGGAAATAAAGAATGATTTAAGTGTTTCAATTTAAATTTAAAAAATAAAATTAAAAGCACAAAATTATTTCTGTAAAAGTTTTATTAAATTTTTTAATTAATTCCATTATTGGAAAAGTACACTTTTAATGATAAAATCAATAATAAATTAATAATATATAATAATAATAATATATAATTATTAAGATATATAATAAAAGCAGCACCAACTGTGACTAGAATTAAATTTAAATAATTCTTAAAAATAATTTTAAAATTCATTTAAAATAAAAACACACGCGATTCCTTATCTTGTAAAATATAAATTAATAAATGGAATTTAAGTTTAAATTTTATCTTCCCACATTTTCTTCCTCCTTCTTTTCTTCTTTTTATCACGGGATCCTTTCCTCTTCAGACGATAGAAGGCAATAAAAACACGCACGAGGTCAATAAGTACAACCTGGGTCACGGGGTCGTGGCCAGGTGGGTGAGGGTCGTACCCTACTCGCGCTTCAACCAGACGGTTTGCCTGAGGATGGAGATTTATGGATGCCCATGGCCTGGTATTAGTTAATTAATATTTATTTATTTATTTAAAATGTAATCAATTAGATGTAATCAAGTCGATTCTGTTACAAAACGAAATAAATAATAACTTAATTTAATTATGATAAATATTAAATAAATTATTAAACTATTGAATAAATTAACATTAATTATGTAAATAAAAAATAAAACTTCCAATTAATTAACAGACGGCATGGTGGCATACAACAGCACCATTGGTGACCTTTTGACACCGACCTTTGCACTTCGTGACCTCAGTTACGACGGGGAGGTCAAGGACTTTTACACTGTAAATGGTCTGGGAGTCCTTAACGACGGTAGTGAAGGAGATTCAACCTTGAACTTAAAGGTTGAATATTTTGATATGTTATTTATTTATTTATTTATGAGTTAATTATGTAAAAATTAGAATCTTGAATATTGATTTTTGATTAAACATTGTTTAAAGATATTACTAATCATTAATTGATGTTATTAATATTATTATTATTATTATTATAAATAACGTTTGTTATTGTTATAGATAATAAAAGTTAATAATTTATTTCTAAATTTGTTCTTAAACTGAAACATAAACACGAGCGAGAAGCATAAAAGCAGTCACCATTTTCTTTCCAGTTGCCCGG
The DNA here is from genome assembly GCA_034509925.1 of Hirudinaria manillensis. Lineage (NCBI taxonomy): Eukaryota > Metazoa > Annelida > Clitellata > Hirudinida > Hirudinidae > Hirudinaria > Hirudinaria manillensis. The sequence continues at coordinate 9,367,864 of CM067528.1, read as the reverse complement.
ATCTCAGAGACACACGGGTTGGGTGGGCTGGAAGAATTCCACCGTCAGGCCGGGGTGTCCTAAGGTGCCTTGCCCTGTGGAACTCAACTTGACCTTTGATGTACTCAGGAGCTTCAAGGAAGTCACATTCATCTGTCTCTGTACAAAAGATGGAGAGGTTGGAAATATTTCCTGTGAAACAAAAATATAATATAATATAATAAATCGTCAATTATTTTATTTATTTATAATTATTAAAATTAATTTATTAAAATCGAAGGCTTCCGTCTTTGACGAAATCCGCTTGTGGTTCGGATTCGAAGCAGAACATCTGAGCAGACTCCCTCTTACTTACAACTCTTCGTCCATGAAAATTTCTTTTCCATCATCATCATCATCATCAATCTCTTCAACATCATCATCATCATCACCTGGAATGCAGCATCCATCATTAGCTGATGAGCCAATAGATGGAAAGTCCCTTCAAGGATCCTCAAAAATTCCATTGTCATCTTCTTCCTCCTCCTCCTCATCATTGCAATCAGTATTGCCAGAACATCTCAATAGCACATATCTGAACGCATCGTCGTCATCATCATCATCGTCGTTTCCCTGCCTGGTGACGATTGAGATGGAAAACATGCTCGCAAGGCACATCAGGATGGTGATACATTTTCATTCCAACTGGCTCATTTTCAGTGAAGTTAGGCCCGTTTCAAGTGAGTCTCGTCATCATCATCATCATCAACGTTGCTGTCGTCACCACCATCATCATCATGATCAGTGTCACTTAACCTATTGTCAACATCAATGTAATAATTTTGGAATTTCTAATTGTAACAAATAAATCTACGAAATTAATTTTAAACTGAAAACGATTCCACAGCACCGCAAGATGGCGTCTTCAAGTTCAGAAAGTACCATTCATCCACACCTGTCTTCCAACCTAGCGGTCATTTTAAGCCCCCTAAGAAGTTTGATCAGTTACAAGGTGAGTGAGGTCTGTCCACATTCACCTGTATGAACCCAGAATTACAAATCTACCTTTCAACATCCGACAGGCAGGAAGGAAGGTTCGCAAAAAAACGAAGATACAAACAGAGCGGGTGAAGACAAAGCTTACGTAAACAAACAGCAACGACAACACCCCGTGCCGAATCCGAGTACCGACGAATATCTCGGCAAACCCGACAACTTCTCGGACAATGTCGGAGCCATAATGGCGAACCAATTTAGGACCGGCCTTCCTGTTTATGTCCAGATACTCATCGTCGTGACGGTGGCGGCCACATTGGCCCTGGCGGCCATAGGGTCAGCTGCGGTCATATTCAGGCGGAGGAGGAGGAGGAGGAGGAAGGAATTGAAGGACAAACATGAAAAGGATGGAACCAGTTTGAAGTCCGTAGCTGGGAAGGTTAAAAAAATAAATTGCAATTAAAATTAATTAATGCAAATTATTTACAATATTATTTCGCAGAAAACAATTAAACTTTTTATTGTAAATTCATTTAATCGGATTCGCAATTTTTAAATTGAAAAGTTACATAGCACATACACACACACATCACTGTTTTGCTGTCGATGGCAGGCAGAAGATGACATGATCATCGTAGAGGAAGACAAGATCATGCTCCAAATAGGAAAGGCGAACGGAAAGGAATTTGTTTACTTCAATTCAAAAAACCTGCAAAGACACGAATCAGGTTGAAATAGTTTCTTAAAACATCTTTTGCAAAATTCTCTCAACCTGAAAATATTTATGCATACTAGGTATTACCTACCAATAACCAATACCCATCTGTCCATACCTGTCTTATAAATGAGCAGTCACCTGTAATTGTATAGTAAGCCATCCCATCAATCTATAATTTACATCTACAATCTACCTATCTATTATCTAGATCTAATTATTTCAAATATTATTTCTAATATTACTTATTTTCATAAATAATACTTAAAAGAGCTGAGATCCAGCCAAGCAGAACACAAAGGTAACCCACCATACAGAGCAGTGCTGAGACAGGGCACTAGTTCAACCTACCAACTCTACAATCCCACTTTCTTTCCTTTTGATCAAAGTACTCCCCAGATGTCGACAAGCAATGCCTCTCTTCCCCGCCTGGAAAGCAGACCTCCTTACGCCAACAGTTCCCGCGGTTCGTTGCACAGGAGCAACATCAGTTCCTTGAACAGTCTCAGAATCCCCTATGGCAACGTCAATCCGAGCGTCGCAGACTTCGACGTCTCGGGCACGTCGGAGGCGGACTACGTCATGGAGGACGTCAAAGTCTTGTCGTCAGACCTCAAAGAGTTCCCCCCTGGTGATTTCAAGCACGTCGAAAGGATCGGCTTCACCGATTTCGGATCCGTAAGTCTCGACCGATTACAATCGGCTTTTTTCATCCTCTTCTCGGATAAACGGGTCGACCGTAAATTTAAAAAAATATATAAATAAATAAATTTTAAAAATATAAATAAATAAAACAAATTTCAAATAAAATAAGCCCACTGAACGACGCTTTTAAAAATTCCATTCCTAAAAAAACAGATTGATTTGTGCTCCCTGAAATCTGAGACCCTGCCCTCGAATCAGGACACGTTGAAGAAATGTTTTCCATCACCGACTTCCATGGCGGTCGTCCTCCATCTCAGCAGCAGGACCGGTCACCAGAACAGGTCAGGCGACCGAGTCAATTGGAAAGTTCTTGAGGAGCGATAGCCCTCTTTACAGATATTGCAAATTATTCGATTAAAGTGCATATTCAACAATATTCTCCTCGATATTCTAACAAAAGTCTAATGTTTTACATAATGCATTATCAATGTTCAAAGACCAACATAAAAAAATTGATTTGATGCAAAGCATTAACTAATTAGTAATCAACCGATCCCCAGGCTGAAGTTTCTTCGTCAGCTCAAGACGCTGCTCGGGCTGAGAGACGCCAACGTCCTCACCGTCACCGGTCTCTGCTACCACGGCAACGGCACTCTCAGCGTCGTCATGGAGACCGTGACGTGGCGCGACATGCACCAGTTCCTGCTGGAGTCGACGACTGAGCCCGTGGGGTCGGAGGTCGGATTCCGTGCCGATCCACGGATGCCGAGGAGTTCGGAACTCCGTTTCCTGAGGTCTTTATTCCTTTTTGACTCAAAGTCGTGAACAAGCGACGTACAACTTATGAGTGACTCGTGAGGCAACAAAGTTATATATATCTGGCTGGTATATTAACATAATAATTATAATGCATGATAACATATTTATATTATATTAAATGTTAATATAATCAGTCCCAGTTGAATTATAAATATATTAATTAATGTAAACAATATCAAAGTGATTGATTTATTACCAGTCTGGGGTGCCTGACTCACCTGGGATGTCAGGTGGCATCCGGAATGAAGTACCTGGAGAAATGCGGCCTTGTTCACGGAGACCTGTCTGCCAGGAACTGCCTTGTGGGACCCCGGAGGCTCGTGAAGATCTGCGACTTGGCCCGATGGAGATCCGGTTACAGGGGGGACTATTACCCGCCGCATCCATGGTCTCCCCCTCTGCCAATCAGATGGATGGCCTGGGAAGCCATACACCTGGTATTCAAAGGCTTTGCTTTGATATAATCTTATTTAATTAAAAGAACAGTAACCACAGATATCCGCTAGTTTATGTATGATAATATCCTCACTGAATTAATCTATTTATTAACAATCTAACATTCCTTGTTGTAAACTATTCTAGGATGAAGTGTCCATCAAGAGTGAAGTGTGGTCGTTTGGCATCCTCCTATGGGAGATCATGACCCTCTCCAGGGAGAGACCCTACTCCGACCTCACCGATCCCCAAGTCCTGGACAACAGCCTCCTGCAGAAGGGGGGCACCGGGCCGGGCACGGCCTACCCTCTGAAGCCCCTGAAATGTCCCCCAGAAACCTACGACCTCATGACCTCTTGCTGGAGAGCCGACCCCGCGGAGAGACCGGCCTTCAAGGAGATCTACGCGTTCCTGAGTCACAAGATCGCCGGTTACGAGCCTCACAGATGACTCTTTGACGTTCAAGTTTATCGCTAAATGTTTCTGCTCAAAACCTTCTCGTTGTTGTTTTGTGTTAAGAAATTAATTGCAAATGAAAACATCTTCGTTCCTTCCTAACGAATTAATAAACAATTGTTACAGACATTCGTTTCTGGATTAGCAGAGTAGGGCAAGCATTCTCGAACAAATTTGAGAAAAAAAATAGTAGCTGTCAAAATGCTCGTTCAAAACTCAAAGCATCTCAAATTTCCCCTTAAAAGAAATAGATGGATATGCACGTTTGTGGTCACTTTATTCAGGATAAAATCATCCAGGTACCAACATTCCATAAGGAAACGTCCAATAATCAGACTGGAAAAAAATCAGAGTCAGCAGATTCGTAACAACACCAAGTCCATTCTTTGACCACATAAAGTTTGAAGTGCATTGAGTCCCCCCCGTCGACCCAAAAGCAGTACAAGTATTTTACAACGAAACAACGACAATATGGCAAACTTTGTAAGTCGAAACAATAGCAGACAAAATTTATATAAGGCTTACAGGAAAGCCAGTTCATTCAAAGAACAAACTATTCGGAGCATTTACCAGAACGTTCAAAAGACTTGCGTCAAATGCACAAAGTGTCTCTGAAGGCATTGTGAACAGTGAAGATGTTGTTGCAAGATGGAGTCTTTTACGAAACGTAACTGGAAATCTCGGTCCACGGTCCGGTCGTCATCATGTCGTTGTTGAACTTGAGGAAAGACTCGTACAATTCCATGAGTCTGCAAGACAAGGCATTCTCGTACTCCCTCCTCACCTCGACTTCTCTGTCCTTCATGGCTCTCTCGCACATTCTTTCCAGCTCTGTGACTGATATTGTAGGAGTATCGTTTAATTGTTTCCTCTCCTGTGAAGAGCAGTGGTTAATTCTGTGGCACCTTTTGACGTGGTATTTGATGCGAGTCTTGATATCCTCTGAACCGATTGCACAAGGAGTAAAGTTATCGGACACATTTTCCTTCCTACCTTCTCCTTTATGGGCCAATACAGCCTTAATTGTGGCTGGCATTATTCGCCTTCTTTTAATTGATCGTTCGTAATGGGAAAGTTCGGAATCAAGATCCCTGGGCCTTTTCGAAGCCATTTTCTAAGATTTATTGCAAAAATTCGGCAAAACGTAACGATTTTTTCGACTGGACAAATTGACGCAGCCAGATGCCCAGATCCACCGAACTTAAACAATGCAATTTTTCGCTCACTTAAACTTTACTGAGGGATGAGCTGTTTATTACATACATATTATATTATTAAATCTGAGGTGCGTTAGTTTATTGCTCTCATTAGAAATAAAATAAAATGTTTAAAAATAACTTTCGATTGGTTTTAAATGGCCTGGAGCCATTAAATTATTGAGGTGTTAATAAAAGTCTATTTAAAATGATTTACATTTTTTGAACACGTTAAAATATTTTTTTTCTTAAAAAAATTAAATGGAATCACCTTTGTTCTCCAAAAGTGATATACGGTTTTGAAAGTCATCATTTACTTCGCATTTCTTGTTATGCCAGACAACGTAGGCTCCCACTTCAAATGTACCAAACTAAAAAGTGAATGGACTCCCAACCTACTACGTGATGTCGCAGGTATGTCGAAATCCGTGAAAAACTGTCCCAAAGTTCCTCTTTATTATTAATCACAATCAGTTGCCTCTGAACTAATGCCATTTTAGAGCTTACCTGCTGAAATTGAGGAATTACATATTATAATATAAAATCATTATTTATTTTCTGAGCATCAAGCTTTTTCCCAAGATTTCAGCAATTCTGTAGCAGCCGATTCTGAAAAATTGTACACCTATTTGCAAACAATTTAATTAATACTCAAAATTTTTATTCTAACGTTAATTTTAATTATTCCAATTTAAATTGACAATATCAACATTGTCTTTTTCAGACCAATTTTGGTCAAGTTTCTCTTAATCTGATTTAATCTTTAAGAATTATCTTTATTATCAAATTAAATACTTTAACGATTAATCAATGAATTACTAACGAAACCGAGCAGGTACCATTTTCGTCCTGCACTTGTCAAGGTGAGCGGAATATAATTAAGCAATAAAATTGAAATGACCATCAATCAATGTACATTTGAAAGACAAAACTATGAATGAAAAAAAAGACACTCACACAAGCGTATTTAATCTCGTTTCCCCATGAATAAATGTGACATTGAGCTGAAGTTTTATTGTATTCGGTGTGCACACGATCCTACAACAGTCTACCGAAGATCTGCCTGTCAATTTTTTTTTATTTTCATAAATAACCGAGCGTGTCCTTCTGCATCGCCTAAAATGCAGAAGCGAAATAATGGAAAAAGGTTGACTTTGAATTGACTGATTGGTGCAAGTAAATGCCTATAGTTTTATCAAGAAGTTTGCACCGGTGATTTCGTAAACTCTACAAATTTACACTGGCGAGCAGACATTCGAAACCGCACTGGTTAATTCAGGATTTGTAAAGTGAAGTAGAACTGCTTTTAGTGCCTTTGTCATTTTCTGCGAGATTATTTTCGGAGATTTTTACGAGATATAATTCTTCATTTTGCCTCCAAACACGGAAAAAATGGAAGTTGATCCAAGCAATGTTGAAGCAGAAGACCCATCAGCGTCAGCCACACTGCGGTACCAAGCCAAAAAAAGTAATTTTGATTTTGCTATTTGATTTTGTTTCAACATGTTGTTAAGATTGTGATCTCACACTGTGATCTCAAATAAGTTGTGTGATATGCACCTAGAAAAACTAGAGATAAGCCAAAAGCTTGCCTAAATCTAAGATGTAAGGTTAAAAAGTCCAAAGCATGATAGTATAAAGTTTGTGATGCAAATTCACTTTTATTAATGTAATTTTCCTTATGATTATTATTCTTAAAAATTTGCAAATTACAAACTTATTGGATTACTTCTGTAAATCAGAAATTGGAGCATCAATTTGGATGCTAAAACCTTCCTCACGTTGATGCTTCGAATTCCACTGCCTTCAGATCTTTGAAATCTGAACATTTAACATCGTAGTTTTTACCCAATTCCTCGTGCTAACTTGCAGATGAAATAATTTGACCTGGGTGTGTTGGTATTCGATGGAGAGATTTATGTTGCATGATTCAAGTAGGATTAAAATTAAATTGCTTTTCCTTGTTTAAGTTTTCACTCTTGTGTGAATTTATTTATCTTTTAACTTTCATTAATGGCACTGGTCCATTCTCAAAGAATGATTGCAATAATTTCTTTGTATTTTAAATAATAATTATTTGTTAGCAAAATGTTCATCTGTTTCTTAATAGCTGCCACAGAACTTTTTTTTTCTCTTTGATTTGGAAGTATGGAAGTGATTTGAACGAAATGCCATCAATTTGGATCAATAATCTTTCAACTTTTCCTTTTTCGGGTGTTTAATATGCTTGGTTTTGTTCCTGAATTCAAAGTTTTAGAGTCTGATGTTGTTGCAAGGAAATGTAGACGCAACAATGGCAACAATCATAAGCAACAATGCGGACGGTGTCTCGTCCCAAGACATTCGGTATCTTCTGGTCTCAGAGTTTTGTGAGAGAATGATCAAAATGAATTTGGATACAAGGATCAAACATCCATATTTTTGCTGCTGAAATGTTGCTTGATGATGATGATGATGATGATTACTGCAATAAAATTATCGGGAGTCAATAACATTTACAACGAGGACTAACAGAACGTAGTAGTTAAGTTGTAAGTGGCCTCTGAAAAACATTTTTGTGGAACACGGAATTTTTATTCCAGCGAAGGAGTAATGGATCCAATTTGATTCCCTCTTCCATTTGATCCACAAACCACCTCAATTACTAAAGCAATCAACACTTTATGGTCTATGAGTCTCTCTGGGTATTTGATGATGACTACGATGATGAATATGATAATGAGTTTGATGATGACTATGATGATGATGATTATGATAGTGGGATCATCCTTTGATGGCATTTCATTGGATTTTAAGACTTATTATTCTTTCCCTGTTTAGATTTTTGTCAATTTGCATAAATAAATGAATAAATATTTGTCAATAAGTTATAAATAAATAATTATATGCAATTATTAAATAAATAAATGAATAAATTATTTTGTTTTTCTTGCAAAATACTTTCTGTTTGTAAATATTTTTGTTTCTCATCATTTTGAAAATCATTGCTTTTATCCTCTGCAAATACTCACCACTGCCAGATGTTATTTGGAGCCCAGAACATCAGCCTATCAATGATGATAACTTTTGGCACAATCTTATCAACTCCTTGTCTTAATGTAGCTATTTATTGTTTATCTTTATTATTATGATTTATCATCTTCTTCAATTTTATTATTGTTATCAATGCTCCTAAGATCTGTCTGTCTCTCCTGGCTTGTGGTTTCATTACCTTTATCGATGGCCTTCATAACCACCTGGTTTCTTTTACCGTGACTGGTACAGGCGAGAGAGAGGACGTGCAGAAGAGAACCTTCACGAAGTGGATCAACATGAGGCTGGTCAGAGCCAAGAGGAGTCCAATTACCGACCTCTTTGAAGACATGAAGGACGGAACTGTCCTCATGTCGCTCATAGAAGTTCTTACGGGACAGAACTTGGTGAGAATTTTATTATTTATTTATTTTGTTTCTTCAGTTCTGCATCAAACAATTATTGATTTATTATAATTATTGATTATAATTATTAATTGTTTGTTTTTAATTGTTTAATTTAATTAATTTTTCATTGATATGTTCATAAATTTAGGAATTCTTGATGACTAATTAAATAAAGGTGAATTTTTCTTGAGACAAAATTTCTTATAAAATTCCTGTCAGCCTTTTTGATGTTGTGAGTGTCATACCATGTCTGTTACCATGTATGTTACCACTTATGTTACCATGTATGTTATCATATATTTTACCATATATGTTATCACCTATATTACCATGTATGTTTAAACCAACTCTTCCCATTGAAATCCTACCACATTCAAATACACGGATGTCTCCTGACACCTTTGCAGTCTCTTCTGTCGTTTTATTTTCACCCAGCAGAACGTTTTAAGCCATTTTAATCTCCCGAAGAGATTTAAAATATAAATTTAAAATTTATTTAAAATTTTTAGCTATTATCATCGGAACCACAAAGACCTGATGATGATGATGATGATGGTGATGGTGGTGGTGGTGATGGTCATCAATCAACGCTTACTTTCATATCAGATTTCGACAGCTGATAACATTTTTTTATACTGTTGATTTTTGAGTCATTTCATTCTTCAACTTGGGCAACATTGGGTGGGGGGAGATGGTTGTGCTGCCATACCATCTTGTGCCATGCCCTGATCTCTTTATTTCTTTATTTCTCCATCTCTCTCTCTTTTCTGTTCTTATTCTTGGTTGTGAATTGTGCATGAAGTTGTTGATTGAGAAATTCTTCCCCTATAATTCTCGATTTTTCACTTCATTAAAACTTCAAACTTTTGTCTTCTTGCGTCTTGTGTTTGGATTCCTTGCGTTAAAAAGTTGGAAAACACTTGTTTTCAGATTTTGGAAATTCAAGTCGACAGGACAGATGGACTGATCACGAGGAGAATGTCATTCCATCGATGTCCTTGTGTCATCGTCTGCGGCAAATAAATGTCACACCGTGTCACCACCCAAAAATTCGTTGAATACTTGTGGTGGAATTCTTTCTGCAATTTGAGATCTTGAAATCTTTCTTGAGTAGAGTCTTTTCACATTCAACTGTTGAGGAAAGGATGCCTTATGCTATGACATGGTTCTAAATGATGATGATGATGCTGATGATGAAGATGATGATGATGATGATGATGATGTTGATTGGGTCTTGTATCTGTTTTGGTGGCAGCTTGTTTTATGGTTGGACCTTCTGTCGAAAAATGCTTTGTAATTCGAGATTATGCATTTTTTAAAGAGATTTTTGAAGATGTAAAAACATGGAGTTTTTTTGAATAATCTCGTTTTTAGTAACATATCGGAACTATTTGGAATAGTTTTGATTCATACAAGAACGCATTCTTCAATACCTTTTTGAATTTGCTGGTTTAATAATCATTATACCGATGATGATGACGACGACGACGATGATGACGATGATGATGATGACGGTGATGGTGCTCTTCCATCGTCTAATACTATTTTCAGAAAAAATTTAATTTCTTAAATTGAAATTCGAGAACGTTTTTTTAACGCTGCATTTCAGTTTCTCTCGAATATTTCAGAAAACAATTGTTTTTATTGCTGGAATGTTTTTCAATCGAACTGTGGAACTGGTGGAAATCTACCTGCAAATCTCCGCTTGTTTCCATGGTAGCAGCA
>CM067528.1:9347500-9355000 GCA_034509925.1 Hirudinaria manillensis | reverse complement strand
GGATGGATGGATGGATGGATGGATGGATGGATGGATGGATGGATGGATGGATGGATGGATGGATGGATGGATGGATGGATGGATGGATGGATGGATGGATGGATGGATGGATGGATGGATGGATGGATGGATGGATGGATGGATGGATGGATGGATGGATGGATGGATGGATGGATGGATGGATGGATGGATGGATGGATGGATGGATGGATGGATGGATGGATGGATGGATGGATGGATGGATGGATGGATGGATGGATGGATGGATGGATGGATGGATGGATGGATGGATGGATGGATGGATGGATGGATGGATGGATGGATGGATGGATGGATGGATGGATGGATGGATGGATGGATGGATGGATGGATGGATGGATGGATGGATGGATGGATGGATGGATGGATGGATGGATGGATGGATGGATGGATGGATGGATGGATGGATGGATAGATTGATGGATGGATGGATGGATGGATGGATGGATGGATGGATGGATGGATGGATGGATGGATGGATGGATGGATGGATGGATGGATGGATGGATGGATGGATGGATGGATGGATGGATGGATGGATGGATGGATGGATGGATGGATGGATGGATGGATGGATGGATGGATGGATGGATGGATGGATGGATGGATGGATGGATGGATGGATGGATGGATGGATGGATGGATGGATGGATGGATGGATGGATGGATGGATGGATGGATGGATGGATGGATGGATGGATGGATGGATGGATGGATGGATGGATGGATGGATGGATGGTCTGAGAAAGTGAGGGATTTAGGGAGTGAATGAGTGAGGATGAGTGAAAGTGAGAGGTTAGGATGGAGGGAGAGTGAATGGACGGATGATTATTTTGCCTGATCCGAAATATTAGTATCTCAAGAGAGAGTATCTCTGATGTTTTCCTTTCTTATTTTCAGGGCATCACGTTGTTGATCTTGATGTTGATGATGGTGATGGTGGTGATGACGACGATGGCTATGCTGACTGCTGGCATTCTGATGTGGCAGGCAATAAATGTGTCACAGATAAATGTTTGTCAGAGAAATCCTTAGCAAGCAAATCTCATTCATTTTTACAGCCGTGCCTCCTTGCAACAGTAGTAGGCCCTACTACTCCACTCTCTATTCCTTCTCTCACCATCCCTATCTCCTCCTCTTCTTCTTCTTCTTCCTCTTCCTTTTCGTCATTCTCTCTACTTATTCCACTAGCCGGGAGCGGCAGCAGCTCAACTCGACCGGCTTTCAACTGAGGAGCGAATGCGTGAGGAAGCAAAGACGGATCCATGGCTGTCCGTTGTAAGTCGTAGACGCAGGCAAACTCTTGCGTGGATTTATACGGCCTCATGGAGTCTAAAAGTATGGAGTACCAAAAGCACTTGGTCATTTTAATAAAATTATGCATAATGTTTCATCTGTTAACCATCCGTTAACCAGCCTTGAGTAATAATAATAATAATAATAATAATAATAATAATAATAATAATAATAATAATAATAATAATAATAATAATAATAATAATAAATAATAATAATAAATAATAATAATAATAATAATAAATAATAATAATAACAATAATAATCCAACCAACCAACCATCCAGTCAACCAGCCAGCCACATTTAATCAGGTCATTGACAACTGGATCTTAACCAATCGTCATTGAACTTTAATATAATCTTGAGGCGTGATTATACCTTAGTTATAACAGAGAATTATTAGGTCACAAGATGATGATGGAGACTACGATGATAATGATATTGATGATAATGATGATGTTTGTTTCTGATATTCCACATCCAGCCTGTTGATAAGAATCAAAACTATTATTCCCATTTTCTATTCTTTATATCCTGGGATGACAATGATGATGATGATGATGATGATGATGACAATGACGGTAGTGATGGTGATGATGAGAATGACACAGATGAGGTTCAGATCATGATCTGAAATGTGTTCCTTTGTGAGGGGATGGTGTCAAATTACTCAGACTGCCAGACTTATCTTGCTTACGTACAGACAGACAGACCCACATTCAATAATAACAACAGCCAGATACTTTGTTTTCAATCCCAAACATCTTTTCAAGTCGACGACGAAGACACGCATAATCATAATTTAGACAATTATCATCAAAATTATTATCTTAATTACTCTTGAAATGATTTTCAAACAATAAATAAAACAAATAAACAAACAAATGAACGAATAAACATGAAAACTAAACTGAGAACGAAAATTATGCTGCAGATCAAAGACGTTATGAAGGTTCCTGGAGGAGACAGGCCCCAGTCCAACCTGGAAAAGACTCTCCTCTCCTGGTGCAAGGAGTGCACCCAAGGGTATGATGACTGACCAATTGATTGATTGAATGATTGATTGACTGATTGATTGAATGATTGATTGACTGATTGATTGATTGATCGATTGATCAATCTATTGATCAATCTATTGATCCATTTTGATTGTCTGTTGTTTTTTTTTTACTTGGGATCACTTGGGATACTGATTGACATTATTTTCTAGTTGCACTACTTGCTCTGTTGCACTAGTTGCACTAATTGTTGATAGATTTTATTATTACCTTGTTATTATTAGTCAAGTTATCTATACAATTGCAAATTTCTCTGAGAAAACCTTCCCTGATAAATCTTCTTAAGTCACTTGGGACTTCTGAAGTGTTAAACCATTGTTTCAAAACCATGGCTTCAAAAACACATCGCACCATCTCACGACATCCGAGAGAGTTTTGATGGGAAAACCAAAAGTGGTAGAAGACGATTTAATTAATATTAATTATCTAATTACTTAATCATCATCATCATCATCATCACTGCATCTTATAAGATTTATGAGCAAAAGCATACAATGTGTTTGTTTAAAACATCATTGTTGTCAGCTCTCCACACTTATGTGTTGTTGTTGTCACAGTTGTTGACATTGTTGTTGTTGACATTGTTGTTGTTGCATCGTCTGAAGGTACCAGAGGGTGAACATCACCAACTTCACGACCAGCTTCAGAGACGGACTCGCATTCAACGCACTCTTCCATCACTTCAGGTTTTTTTTATTTATTCATTTTTATTTCCAAACTAGTGGTGCCCAGCCACGCGTTGCTGTGGCTCAATCCGATTATGAATTTTATAAGAAAGAAATTTTCTAATATGTTTATTTTTACAATTTCACAAATTTGCGTGAGGGTTACGATAGTTTGAGCTTTTTAATGTCTCGCTAGAGTTTATTTACATAGATTAGGCCGTGACGTCGTCGTGGCAAGATGGCCGAATTTGCGAAAAAAGCGTATTTTTACATGATGTAGTTGTGGCACATATATGAAACCTATATACAAACACTCCCCTGATCGAGCACTATGTTGTGTCAAAATTTCAAAGCAATTGGTTAAGTACTTTCAGAGAACATTTGCATGTTACAAACACACATTGCATTTTTATTTATATAGATATCTAATAATTAAATTATTATTATCGTCTACCGTAGGTTGTTGCCTGAAATTCCAATTTGACCAATAACTGTATTAACGAACTAAACATCCTTGATGATAAGAAAGGCCAAACAATGAATCAATTTCACTTGAGCATTTCTTCAAATATATTATTCAATTTAATTTAATATTTAAAATTTAACATAAAAATAATAAAATTCTCCGTCAAAATTCGCCGCAGACCCGACGACTTCAGTTTCGAATCCCTGCTGAGGAAGGACAACCTCAGCAACTTGAAACACGCATTCATCTTCGCCGAGAAGACTTTCGGCATCGAACAAATCCTGGAGCCGGAAGGTGGGTTTCCTTTGCTCTCTTTCGACATTAGATCCGTCCATCCTTACATCCATCCGTCCTTAGATCCGTAGGTTTCCTTGTTAATGTTGATGAAGATCCTTCGAGTGCCTTACTTAACCTTGCTAGGAAGAGAAAGCATATCTCGATGGATCCCCTTCAGCAGGACACCACCATCGTCCGAGGCGTGTCGGGCATCGAGCTTGACACGTCACGGTTCGTTGCACGTCACTGCACGCAACGGACCGAGTGGTGACAGCTGGGCCTGCCTTTCATTTATTTTAATTCGGTCTTACGTAATAATAAGTGTTTACTCATTAGTTAGGTTACGTAGTTAATTAGTTAAATAACGGAACGATAAAAATTCGAACGATTTTGCAGACGTCAACGTCGAACAGCCCGACAAGAAGTCCGTACTGATTTACGTCATGTGCTGCTACCAAACCCTCGACAGACTCCAACCTCAGAGCCACCACGGCTACCGGCAGCAGTTCTCGCCCGACTCGGGCAGTTTCGCGGTCACCTCCCCTTCTTCCCCTCCCCCGTTCTACGACCAAATCTCGAGTCCCGAGGAGGTGCCCTGGATGCTCAGGGAGGCCCCGTGGTCGCCACGGGAGAAGGTTCGCGGGCAGTTTCGACGCCGGGTTTTCGTCGTTTTTAGATTTTCATTTAGTTTTATTTTATGATCCTTTGGCTGTTGTTTTTGTTGTTGTTGCTGTTGTCATCAATGTGGTCGTCATTGTTGTTGTTGTTGTTGTTGTTTTAAATACACAAAGAGCTACTTATCCTTGGATGACTGCTTTCTTTATGTTTATTCTATCTCAGCCACAAATCCATGCATGGATGGACAAAATCATGTCGTGGACAAAACATTCCTTTCTGACTCTTTCCGATGAAATCTCCGACTCGAGATTTTGATTCAGAAAGTTGTTATTTCCTCTGTTTTTAATGTCTTTTTTTTTCTTTTTCTTTCTCAATTTTTAATGATTTCTTTTTGAATGTGAAACTCTCCAAAATAACTTCCCAAGCAATTAAAACCAAATTTGTTGCAAATTAACAACTTTCTGTTCTTCGGTGCACCTTTGATCGTGGACATCTGCAATTCAGATGTTAAACTGATTATAATTATTAAACGATTTAACCATTTACGATTATATTATTATTATTATTATTATTATTATTATTATTATTATTATCATCACCATTATTATTATCAATATTGTAGATACAAATATTTTTCTTTTTTATAATTAATTTTAATTAATTAATTAATAGTTAACAAATCATTTTAAATTAACGTCCAGGACTCTCTACCAACGTCGTCGTCTGCAGCAACCGACATTTCCAGCGCCACGAACGAGGTGGAAAAGTACCAGGGTGCGTTGGAGGGGGCCCTGGTGTGGCTGCTCCAGGCCAAGTCGGGTCTCGCGGAGAAGCCCGAGGTGTCCGACGAGGTCAAGGTCGTCAAGAAGCAGTTCCAGGAACACGAGGTCGGTTCGTGGGATCGTCGCCGACATTTATTATGTTAATTTAGCTGGTCGATTGGTTAATAGGTGTTCTGGGTGTTGACATGGATTATGTTAATTTGAGCAGATCATTGATTGGTGGAATGCAACTGTTAAATATTCATGGCCTTTGATTCTCCTGGATCATGGAAAGCCATAAATATCTTATTTATTTTTTATTTCAACTACTCTGGAGGCATGTTTTCATTAAAGTCATTAAATTTGGTTTTTAAATTTTTAATGATTTTGATTGGCTGCATTGTGAATTGTCTGAATTGCAGTTATGAATGGTTTTCTCTTCTGAGTTTGAAATTTTATTTTTTGCTTCCCATATTTTGAAATTAATCAAATAATTTTCGATTAATTAAGTAGTTTTGGATTAATTAAATAATTTTAATATTAATTAAATAATTTTAGATTAATTAAATAATTTTAATATTAATTAAATAATTTTAGATTAATTAAATAATTTTAATATTTATTAAATAATTTGTTAATCTATTAATTATTCATCAAAGTGGATTTCTGCGAGGATTTCCGAGATTTTCACGAATCGTTTGACGTTAGAGTCTCGAAAAGTTGATAAACATGCAAAACACACACAAAGACGAAAAGAAAACCTTCGGGCCATCAATTTCACTCGGAATCTTTTGTTTTCGAGGCTGCGGTGGTTCACAGTCTTTGAGGATTCTTTCTCACCTTCCCTGGAGAAAAATGTCTTCTGGAATAATATATCACTAGATAAACATAATATTTACATAATAATATGCATAATTGGGTTGTTGTTTTTTTTTATCTCACTTTCACTTCTGATGTCAACAACCTCATGTTGATGATTGTTATATATGTAAACAGAAAGTAACATTTCTCTGTTCAGTTGGAATTCAGTTGGGTTTCAGTTGGGGTTCAGTTGGAATTATATAGATATGTATATATTAAGATATGCTATTAAGTTAGGTGATGTTATTCGTTGTGATAAGGTTGTGATAAGGTCTAGTATTATGTAAAATGTCTTGAGATAACATGATATGCACCCATCCATCCATCCCTCCATCCATCCATCCATCCATCCATCCATCCATCCATCCATCCATCCATCCATCCATCCATCCATCCATCCATCCATCCATCCATCCATCCATCTATCCATCCATCCAGGAGTTCATGATACAACTGACGGATAAGCAATCCGAGGTGGGTGAGTTGTTCGACTGGGGCAACGAGATGATGAGGAGTAGTCGATTGGGGGAGTGGACGGAGAAGGAGATCGAGGCTCAGATGAAGTTGCTGAATGAACAGTGGGAGGAGCTAAGGGTCCATGCCATGGATAGGCAGACGAGGTGGGTTATTAATTGTTATTCGAAATATGATGATGATGATGATGATAATAATATAAATAATAATAATATTTATAAAATTATTAACCAATTACTAACAACTTATTATTATCACAGTGTACCATATGTTATTGTGATAAGAAGTTATTGTGGAAATGCGATGTTGTGGTTCCCCAGTTCTATAGTTATGTGAAGATGATAACAATAATAATGATAAAAATTGATATTATCATAAATCATATTGATAGTATAATAATTATTATCGTTATCAACTTTTATTAACCACACAACAATCTCCCCTTACTCCAGACTCCAGAGGGCGCTGACCCATCTCCAGCAGAAGCAATTGGACGACCTCGGGTCGTGGCTCGAAAGGATGGAAGGAAAGATGGAGAAGTCAGCAGATGTTTTGCACAGGGGGTCATTGCAGGAGAGGATTGATGCGCACAAGGTTGGTGGTTTGGTGGCAGGTGGTTGGGGAGGGTGGTGATGATGATGATGGTGGTGGTGGTGGTAGTCATGATTGTGGTGATTATAAAGATGAAGATGATGGTAATGATATGTGGTAATTGTGGTGGTGATGGTGGTAGTCATGATTGTGGTGATTATAAGGGTGATGATGATGATGAAAGTGACATGGATTTTAATTGTAGGCCTTGCAAGAGGAGGTTGAGTCACAGCAGCAGCAGGTCAGTTCCCTGCAGAACATGGTTGTTGTTGTTGATGACAACAACTCAGACGATGGTCGGTGGACGTGTTTTCGTTCTTTTGTTTTATTTGAAAAATATTCGTTTATTGAATAACAAGTAATATTAATAACGTAATTGTTTGTTATTCATGTT
>CM067528.1:9075000-9342500 GCA_034509925.1 Hirudinaria manillensis | reverse complement strand
TATGATAATTATCTTAATCCTGTTTACTTTAGTTCATTAATTATTCATTCGGCATTCTTCAGTTTTTAAATGAATGTCGTTCACATCAATTCAAGGTCACGACCGGAAAGGTGAGCCTGGAAAAGTGTCTTCGTCTGTCGCGGAAGATCACAAAGGAGTTGGAAAACATCAGGAATCTCGTTGCAAAAGTCGAAGAAAGATTCGCCTCGAATCCGGATAGTCGTGGTTTGGACAGACGTACGGAAGAAGTGGTGGCCATAGATGTTAGTGGGGTTCATGTTCCTGTTCAACGCATATGGGCGGAGTCAATGGTATGCAAGGGGTGGGGTTTGGTCTCTGTAAGGGGTGGAGTTATTATACCACGAGTTCATATTCAATGAGGAGCAGAGGGATTTTCATTTATTTGATTTAATTTGTTCTTTCTGCAAACAAATTAAAAAGCCGACTCGACTCGTGACTCGCACTCTCACTCGTTTCTCTTCTCTTCAGTCGTTCCTGACGGAGGCGAACAACAAGAAGGGAATCGTTCCGACGCTGAAGGACGCCGTGGCTCAGTGGGCGCGGATCTGCATGGAGGGGTCCATGAGGGAGCCCTCGGTGGACGTCGGGGAGGTCGAGGAAAAGCTGTTGGCTGCCATTCAACTGCTCACCGACAGGAGGAGTCAGCTTTCGGCACCCAGGGTGGGTCGGGGTTGTTTTTCCATGGGTTTTGATTTTGCGATTTGTGTTTGTGTTGTTTCATGTTCTGAATGTTTTGATTGATTGCTCGATTGATTGTGACGAGGATGAAATTTGCATATAAGCTGATGGCCAACTTATCTGAAATATATGTATTAAATTGTTTATTTTATTTCATACTTATTAATACTTTATAATTACTTGTAAATTAATGGTTGCAGTTGACGTTTTGTCAGGGAGGAGTCGAAAACGTCCCTCCGACCAATCAGAGGTTGACGGATTTCCTCGTCTCCCCCTCTCTTCTGACCTCCGTCGACAGATTCCTCGACAAAATAAAGAGTGTCGAAGTCACGGACGTCGAAGAACTCAAGGTCCAGATCACGTGACGCCACATGATTTAATCATAATAAATTATAATTAAATCATAATAAATTATAATTAAATCATAATAAATTATAATTAAATCATAATAAATTATAATTAAATCATAATAAATTATAATTTAACTAGAGCATAAATCAACACTTTCATTGGATTGGAAAACCTGATGCTTCTAATTTATTTTTAATTATTCAATTTATTATTTATTATTAAATAGCATTTATTGTTTTTATTTATTTATTCAATGTTCTGCCATGCATTGTTTCACTTTCATTTTCTTTCTCCAGAAATTGGTTCGAGAGGAGGACAACTTTGAGAACGAGATCAACCTCGAACTCAGGAGACTTGCCACGGTCAAGGACGACCGGAAGGGTCAAGGTGACTTGGAGGTCGCAGAACAGATCTCCAACGTCGTCAACAACTTGCAGGTGGACGATGTTTTTCTGCAACACCAGTTTGATGTTTTAATTATTTTAAGGACAATAACAATTGATAAATGGTTAATAAATAATTATTAGTTAGCATAATTACTGCTGCTATTAACGTCTCTGCTGCAAATGTCGACCTCGACCTTGGCCAATCGAAGAATCTGAAAAGTCAAATAATGCTTCTAATTTATTTTTAATTATTCAATTTATTATTTATTATTAAATAGCATTTATTGTTTTTATTTATTTATTCAATGTTCTGCCATTCTGCAATGTCTCGTTGCAGTCTCGTTGGGTGGTCTGCAAGTCAGAACTGAAGGCAAAACTCCAGCAACAACAGCAACAGCAACAAGCGGACGACAACGTGGACGAGAGCAACACGAGTTCCTGCGAGCTCGCGGACTCGTTGAACTCTGACGTCGACAACATCAGCTGCTGGTTGGACGAGGCGGAGGCGAAGGTCGGAAGTGACGGAGCGAAGACGAAAGAAATGGATGAAGTACAACTCCAGGTAGTTCGACTTGCGGTTAATGGATTGCAGTAATATTATGAATTAATATGTTTGTTAATAAATGAGCGAATAAATAAGTAAATATAATATTAAGATTTATATTTACATTTGTTATCTTGCTTTTGATATCGTTTTGTGCGATTTGGCGAGGGGGTGAGCCAGTACTGGTAATAATAATAGTAATAATGATAATAATATAAATAAATATTATTATTATTATATTTGTGCTTGTATATAGTATACATGCATCTTATTCTTGACACAACACAATCACGACAATGGAATACTTTGAACGTTCTCCAGACACTGAAGGACCAGGCGAGGCAGAGGAAGGCCGAGCTGGAAGCCATCGTCCGAAAGGTTCGCTCCTCGAAGAATCCTCGACTTCTGTCGGAGACGAGTCCCATCCTGATGAGAATCAACAGGAGGCTGCAGAAGATTCAGTCCAGCCTCTTGTCGTCATCCCATCTACTTCCCCCTAGGTCCGAACCGAGCTCCCTCGAGCAGCCCGAGGACAGGAGGACCCCCACCACGGAGCTCAGGGTTCAGACCCCCCTCGAAAGGCAGATTTTCTTCGACTCGAATGGGAAGCCCGTTTCCACGGCTCGCAACGAGATCAGGAGGCAGACGAGACCGGACGAAGTAGACAGGCGAGAGGAAGTTTTCGAGGCCAAAGACGACTCCGCCCCTCTCTATAGCAGAGTTGTCAAGATGCCCTCCAATCAGAGAGAGGACAGGGTCGCGAAAGGCGGAGCAGAAGATTTGTCCGTTGGTCACAAGGCCGGCGTCCATCACAAGGAGTGGAACATTGCCATGCCCGACGAGATGGTACAAGTGGAGCACCATCATCATCACCACCATCCACAACAACAGCAACAACAACAACAACAACAGATGGGTCCAAAGCCTGCAGCCCAAGTTGTTTCTGGTCCGCAGAACAAAGAAAGGTTGGAACACCGTAATATTCTGTTTTCGTTCTTCAGTTCTAACCCTGTAATGTCCTACCTGACCCCAATCATTGGTGACCACTCCAGGTTCATAACCGGTCTGAACAACTTCATGTCCGTCATCATGGAAAAGGCAAAACCACACTCCATCCTCATCGGCAGCATGAACGAAATCGACGAAGCAGTTCAGAAGGAGAAGGTGAGTCCGTTGTTGTTGTTTACATTTCCTTTTTAACTTGTCGTGCCTGCAAACTAGTCGTTGTTTGTTAACAATCGATTAAACATAAAGAAATAATTACTAATAATTATTAAAATCATTGACCGATTTTTACAAATCCTTGATTGTTTATCGGTTGTTGTTTTTATTTTTATTAATTTTTTTATCCTTTAACTCTCTCAGACAAAACTCCAGGAACTACAGGCAATGATGCCTTCAATCAAGACGCTCGTTGGCAAACTTGAACTCATGCAACACGATCCCGATTGGAGCCAAAACACGAAGGCGTTGAGTGGGTCACAATTACCATTATCATCACCACTACCATCGTCATCACAACCACCACCATCATCATCATTTCGTTATCTTGTCTAGCAAAGCGACTCTGCGAGAACTGGGACAAGGCCATGCAGGACATCAAGGACAGACAGATGGAACTGGTGGAGATGAAGGACGATGGACTGAAGTTCGAAGAGGAGGTGGAGGAACTGGAGAGGAAGATGAGTCTCTTCAGGGGAAGCAACAACAACAATAACAACAACAGCAACAACAGTCTCAATAGAAACAACTCACAGGTCTGCAAACAACTTCGCTGGATTTTAGCTTATTATTTAATTAATTATTTATTTATTGCCATATTATTATTATTATTATTGTTATTATAATAATTGTTATCATTACTATTTATTATTAATATTTTTTATTATTATAATTATTTTTATTATTGAAACAAGAAGCAAAACTTGCAGTTGACCGACCTCCGCAACAAAATGGAGTCCGTGGACGACCTTTGCCTCTTGTTGACCAACAAGTACCACAAGGACGACCCGAAGAAGATCCGATCCCTCGTCAACAAGGCCAGGAACAGATGGCACCAGCTGTCGGGGTAATTTTAGAATTTTATTTTATTTTTACAACAATCATCTATAAATTTATAACAGCCTGTTTATATTATATTATGTTGTGCTATACTACATTGTGTTATTTGTATTATGTTATAATATATTATTATTATATTATACTATATAGTATTATAAGTATTTATATTATATGTTAAGAAAATAAATGTCCAACATTAAAAAACACTGCTAAGAACCTTAATCCAAGATTTTGGCCTAGAATTCCTAGTAAAAATAATATTAATAATAATGGTAATAATAACAATAAATAAATAATAATAGTAGTAGTGTTAATAAATAATAATAAAGTTCAATTCCCCTTCCTACCCAGGCAGGAACCCAGCCCCCCAGATGCCGAATGGAAATTCAACGTGGACTCAAAGGACCTTCAGTTGTGGCTCACCAGGGTCGAGTTGATCCTTGGCAACCTGTCCGAAAAGGAGGTCAAAACTTCCGGAGTTTCCGAGAGGAACCAGTTGAAGACGGCGGCAGAGGTCGTAAAGTCGTCCGCGTTTTAATTAATTAATTAATTAATTAATTAATTTTGTTATCTGTTATTGATTAGTCGGTCTTTTAATCATTATATTATTATTATTGTTATTATTATTATTATTATTATTATTATTATTATTATTATTATTATTATTATTATTATTATTATAGTTAATGAATGATCTTCTGATTAATAAATTATAAATGTTTTTATTAATACACTTTTTTTTTATAACATTTCCCGTCGATAAATTTGAATTACTCTCCTTTTGAGACCACATCAAATGGATTCAATGGGATGGAACTTTTTAAGATTTAAAATTATAATTACATTGAAACAATTAGAATTCTATTAATTGATTGATTGATTGATTGATTGATTGATTGATTGATTGATTGATTGATTGATTGATTGATTGATTGATTGATTGATTATTAACAGGACTTGAAAAGAGAAATTGTGGAGAGAAAGTCTTTCATAAGATCCCTGTCTTCAACTGCTTCGCAAATCATCAACCAGGCCCAAGACCCCAAGGTACCCCCTCAAATTCAAGGCCAAATTAGTGACTCCAGCAGCCGATGGAAGAGGGTCAAGGACGAACTTGACGACCTGATGTTTGTTTAATTTTTTCTTCTTTCTCTTGAAATTGGAATAATCAAGATTTAAGTTTTAAAAGAGAATATAGAAGTGACATGCAAAAGCCAAACCAAAGTTTTTGGCAATCTTTGGAACCTTATATTGCCCCAGCCATACCCTACCATACCAGCCATAAGCTCTTCCCAAAGATTATAAAGATCTTACTATGATCTTACCCTAACCACATTCTGACCCTATCCTAATACTATCCTGGTCCTACCCCAAATCTGTCCTACTACTAACTAATACCCATTGTTATCATTACCTGGAAATCCATAAAAAACCGATAAAACTTTCCTCCATGAGTTGGCTTTTGCTCGTAACTTCTCTAGGCACCTTGTCCTGAATTAGTGTCATTAAACCCATATTATTGACTGAGTCAAACAATGTTTCAATTTTTAAGTTTTTTTTGCCATCTTCAGCTTAAAGCTGTCAGAGCACCAACAACACCAACAACAACAACATCGACAACAACAAGGTTCGTTCGGCTTCGACGGCTCCTCGAGAGATTCGACTCTTCGGAAAAACAATCAGAAACTCCACGAGCAGTTGTTGGCCACCAGAAGCATTGAGGATGCCCTCATAAATCAACCACCAGTTTCAGATGAACTCAACAACGTCAGGGCACAGAAGGCCACCTTCCAGGTAGGATGGATGGATGGATGAATGGATGGATGGATGGATGGATGGATGGATGGATGGATGGATGGATGGATGGATGGATGGATGGATGGATGGATGGATGGATGGATGGATGGATGGATGGATGGATGGATGGATGGATGGATGGATGGATGGATGGATGGATGGATGGATGGATGGATGGATGGATGGATGGATGGATGGATGGATGGATGGATGGATGGATGGATGGATGGTTGGATGGATGTAAATAACAATTGCATTGGTGATGTTTATGATGTTATATCCTTGCTGACCAATAAGATAATCTTAAATCGGTCGCTTGTCTTTTCAGAGCTTATTGGACAGGATAAATGAACAGAGACCTTACGTCCTTTCGACCCTCGAACGAGAGAAGAATTCGACAGATGACAAAAGTCAGGATGTTTTTGTAGATATTATATACTTAGAATTTATTTAACATTGTGGTCATTTTTCTTTCTACATCATTCCCTATAATAATAACAATGGATTTAATAATGATAATAATATTTTATTTTATTAATACTTTATTTGTGTCTGTTTGATTCCTTTAATTTCTACTTTCTCTTCTGCAGCCAAAGAACTTTCAAAAGAGTTGGAAAAGAAGTGGATTCGCATTCAGAAGATGTCGGCTGACAGGTCCATAGAATTGGATGCTGCCATTGAGGTCGGTCGGAAATGGAATTGTTGTTATTGTTGCGGTTTGTATTGTTGTTGTTGTTGCTGTATGTATTGCTGTTATTGTTATTTTTTGTTACCATCTGTTTTCATCACGTATAGAAACACAACACAAAGCATTTAGCAAATTCTGGCAAAATTAATCGTCAGAGTGATTCAAGAGATTTTTTTTTAAATCTCTTTAAAATTAAAATTTAAAAAAAAACAAATTGTTTTGAATTTAAATTTAATTCCTCACAGAAAATGACAATCCTCCAGGACTGCTTGGAGGACTTGAACCAACACCTGTCGCTGGTCGAAGCGGAATCTGCTTCTTGGTTGTCAGTGCCCGAACTGGTGAAGACGGGGGACGTCCAAAGGGAGATGACAGCCGTACAGGTGGTTTGTTTTTTTATTTTATTTATTTTTTTTATTCTCCTTTTTTTTAATTGTCATAAATTAGTTTTAATTTAAAAATTAAGGAAATTAATTGAGATTTTTTAAGGTCATTTTTTATTAAAATGTATAATTAATTAGAATGATTAATATGTATAAGATGAGTTCATCAGTTGATTCATAATTAATTGAGGTGGGTCAATCCTAATTATAATAATTTATGCATAATTCATGTGTATGTATTGTGAGCTGTTATTTTTCCTCTTCCTCTTAGGCATTCCAGCAGAAGATTGCCCCAATACAGGGTGAGGTCGATCAGTGCAACGACGCAGCCAATCAGCTCGGAGATGTAGTCGCCTCTCATCGTGTTGTCGTCCAGCTGGAGGATGCTACCAGGAGGTAGTTGTTGTTGTTGTTGTTGTGGTTGACATAGTTGTTATTGGGATGTAAAGTTGTTGTTAGTGTTGAATGAAGGTAGTTGTTTATCGTTGATGTCATTGTTGTTGGGATGTGGTTGTTGTTGTTGTTCTTAGCATTGATCATTGTAACTCAACCTATTGTTGTAGTAGGCATTGCTGCTTAAAATTGACTGATGCGATGTTGCGTGCGTTGATATAAGTTTTCCTTAAATCAATCATCATCATCATCCAGGTGGAGAAACCTTCAACTGGCGACTGAGGAAAGACTTTCCAGTCTCCAAAATGTCTCCAAGAGGCACGGATCCTTCTCTCAGCACATCCTCACAGGTGCGCAAGATTATTATTATTATTATTATTAAATCCATTATTATTATTATTATTTTTATCATTATTATTATTATTATTATTAATTGCATTACATATGCATCGTTGTCGTGACCAATCGCAGCACTGCCAATCAAATCTTTTACTTTCGTAGCTTCAGTTACTTATCCTTGGGAACGAGCAGTCACCAGCAGCAACGTGCCCTACTACATCAAGTGAGTCAGGAGATGAATCACTTTCAAAATCATCATCATCATTATTGTTGTTGTTGTTAAATTAATTATAATAGGTTGTTATATAATAAGTTAAATAATAAATTGTTGATAAATCGATGGTAAAATGCCGTGCTTTTTGTCATCCACGCAGTCACTCCAGGCAGTCCACGCACTGGGACCACCCAGAGATGACGAGACTTGTGGAGTCTTTGAGTGAGTTACTTTACTTCAAATTACGTCTCATCGTCTCTCAACACATTAAGTTGCATTACTTGTGGTTACGTTACATTACGTAATGTACACTTTACGTGTCACAAGTTCCAGTAATTAGTTAAGAGGTGTCCGTGTCGTTATCGTAGTTCTCTTTTTTCTTCATGCTCTCTTTCATCGCCGACTCAGAGTCATGTGCTCGGTCGAACCCGGTCGGACGCGATTGAACGCGGTTGAACTCAATCGATTGTGGTTTCCAGGTGGCTTCGACGAGGTCAGGTTCTCTGCCTACAGGACTGCCATGAAGTTGAGGCACCTGCAGAAGTCATTGCATCGTAAGTTGTTGTCATTGGTGATGTCCATGTCGTTGTTGTTGTTGTTGTTGTTGTCTTTGTTGTTGTTGTTGTTGTCATTCTTCAAATGAGGACAAGATTTTAGACTTGCTTTCGAAGTCATCCAACTGCTGCCCATCCATTTGTCTACCCATCTGATCACCAAATTAATTAATCAATTGGTTAATTAATTATAAATTATTTCCTTCATTCAGTGGACTGCATCTCGCTCGAGGACTTGCCCGTCTGCTTCGACTCCGTCCCCGGCACGAAGTACGCGAAGAACCTGCCGTTGTTGTTGTCCTCCTCCTCGTCCTCCCCGTCGTCGCCTCTGAAGCAGGAGAGGATCGAGGAGTCCATTTTGACGTCCAAGGTCGGCAGCGGCAGTTCGTTCGACGGAACGCCGACGTCCAGTTTGGATCGAACCAAAAGTTTCAGGAGGGGGGAACGACTCGTCGGGGTAGTGGACGTCGCAGCATGTCTCCGATTCTGCTTCGAGAGCCTCCACTTTTCCCCCTCCTCGGGCACGCCTCGAGGGGAGTCCGAGGGGAAGCCACAGTCGGGCAAGAAGCCCGGGGAGGTTCGGAAAGTCTCCGACGTCAACGTCCCCCTTTCCATGGATCTGGTGCTCAACTGGCTGCTCAACGTGTACGACAGGTTGGGATCGTGCGATCGATTAGTATCTGCACTGGATGACCTTCTGCAGATTTTCATGCATTTATGTGATTTTTTTAAATTTTTTAGTTCAAGAAATGGAGTCATGAGGCTGTCGTCGTTCAAGACGGCCATGGTGCTCATGTGCAATGGTTCATTGGAGGACAAGTACAAATGTTAGTTTGTCCAATATTGATTTATTTATGTATTTATTTATTTTGTTTATTTATTTATTTTGTTTATTTATTTATTTACTAGTTGAGTTATATTTTGAATTAATTATTCTCCACCTACACAACTATCCATCCATTCATTCTTTCATCCATCCATCCATCCATCCCTGATGAAATTATCGACTCTTGTTCATGTTTGGCTCCGTTCGATTCCAGACCTGTTCCAGTTGATTTCTGGCGAAGAAGGATTCGTTGACAGGTCGCGACTTTCGAGGCTGCTGAAGGACTGCATCTTCGTCCCCCGACAGCTCGGAGAGGCGACCTCCTTCGGAGGAACGAACGTCGAGCCGAGCGTGACCAGCTGCTTCGAAAAGGTCAATGGGTGCAATGTTTTCATGCATGGCGAGAGGACGAACTCCGCGACAATATGAAATCGCGTTGGCGAGTTGTAGAATCGGAATGAAATTGTAACGAAATTATAACATCCTTTTCTTTGCTAAACTTAAATCAATTGATTAAATTGTCATAAACAGCTACAAACCAATTGTTATAAACAGCTTTGGACCAATTTCTTAATCCTAACCCTAACCCTAGACTCTACCTTAACCCTAGCTCTAGTCTAACCCCATCATCATGACCTTGATAACCCCGACTTCAGAGCGGAGACAAAGGGAACATCTCGGAGAAGGACTTCCTGAACTGGATGAAAATGGAACCTCAGTCCCTCGTTTGGATTCCCGTGCTTCACAGGCTCAGGAATTCGGAGGAGGCCAGACACCATGTCAGGTGTCAGTGCTGCAAACAACTTCCTCTTAGGGGATTGAGGTGTTTTTGTTGTTATTATTATTATTATTACTTTTATTATCATCATCATCATCATCATCATTATTATTATTATTGTAGTTGCTGTCATCAACATTATTATAACATAACCATCATCATCATCATCATCATCTTTATTATAAACAAAGACTGCATACGACCTCCCAACAAGAAGACAGGTGCACGTGCATATATATCTCTTTTTTTTTTCTGCTCGTCCAGGTATCGCTGTCACAAGTGCTTCAGTTACGACCTCTGCCAGAACTGCTTCTTTGCAGGCAAAACCACGAAGAACCACAAGTTGAGTCACCCGATGCAAGAGTACAGCAGCGAGGTGGGCAGTTGTAAAGTGCATTCAAAGCACGGTTTATCGTTTGTTGAACAGTTGTTTATTATTATTATTATTATTTCTATTATTATTACTCTATTAGAGTATTTGTCTTTGTTATTATAATAAGTTTATTATAACATTAGTTAATTCATTCGTGCCCATGCATTTATTAACTAGGCAGTTATTCATTATTACCATTGCCAATATTATTGTTATCGTTGTTGTTAATATTGTTGCTGCATCGGTTTTGATCGACCGATGTACTCGATGACCCTTACCCGTACCCATCACCCCCCCTTCCCCAAACGTCCTCAGACGACCTCGAGCGAGAACGTGAGGGACTTCACGAAGGTCTTCAAGAACAAGTTCCGCTCGAAGAGATACTTCCAGAAGCACAGGCGCATCGGTTACCTGCCCGTCAAGATCTCCCTGGAGAGCGGTGAAGAGGAGGAGGAAGACGAAGATGAGTGAGTCATTATTGATGATGCTGGTTGTGATGGTGGGATGATGATGATGATGATTGTTGTAGGCTTTCCCCTCAAAACACAACTGATGACTCTACACTTCTCCAGAGAGGTCTCAGTTCATCAGGAAAGAGGTAATTAGTTTCAAGGGTTAGGGTTATAGTTGAGGTTAAGATTAGGGTTAGGACTAGGGTTAGGGTAGGCTGTTAGGGTAAGGGATTGAATATTGTCTCAATAGAATAGCTTAGTGTTATGATTTGTTTAAATTCACTTTTGAATTAAAATATTTGTCGTCATTCTATGTTCAGCCATCCTGACGACTTTGGCTCGAATCCCGAAGGGTAAGTTGAATAAATTAGTTGATAATTCATTAATTGAGTGTCAATTCCGGCCATAAATTATGTTAATTTCTCTGCTCTTCAAAGGTTTTCAGACGAGCACAACCTTATTGCGCAATACTGCCAGAGTCTTAAGGGGTCGAAGGCAGAAGTCGAGGTTTGTTGTTGCTGTTGTTGTTGTTGTTTCCATCGAGCTGTTGAAACTTGATGAAGCCAAACACTGCTCGAGTCTTCGGTGCGAAGTCAAATGAAAATTTATATTTCAGCCTTCGAGTCCACTCCAGATTCTGAAGAAACTCGATGCAGAACGGAGGGAGGAAGTGGAGGAAATGATAAGAGACCTTGAGAATGAAAACAAGTCAGTTTCCATTTATGATAATGATGGCAATGATGGTTATGATGATGATGACCATGATGATGAGAAGGTTGATGATGATATTCGTGATGATAACATCTAGTTCAAAGAAATGCCACTTTCACTCGACGATTTGATTATCAATTCACGTCTCATTTCACAAAGGAACCTGAAGGCAGAGTACGAGCGCCTGCTCCGCGGGAAGAACCTTCCGACGGGACGGTCGAGGAACGGGGCCCGGGGCGAGCGACGCGAGTCGTCGCCTCGAGTCGACGACGACGACGCCAGGAGGTCGATCGAGGAGAAACTGGTTGTCCTGGGCGAGAACAATCAACACCTGCAGGATGAGTTGTTGCAGTTGCAAGGAACGAACGTTAGGAAACTTTGTAGTTTCGAACGTGCGATGTTGCGGGATTTAGTTTATCGGATGGAATTTATGCTAATTTATTGTTATTCTATTGTTCTTATTCTTTTCTTCACCTTCTGCCTTTCCGCTCCTAAGGTCGGAGAGTGCAGGAGCGTTTCCACGTCCGGACCTTCCTTGAATTTCGGAGATCCCGTCAAAGCTCACAAAGGTGGTCGTGAACTTTTT
Organism: Hirudinaria manillensis; assembly: GCA_034509925.1. Taxonomy (NCBI): domain Eukaryota; kingdom Metazoa; phylum Annelida; class Clitellata; order Hirudinida; family Hirudinidae; genus Hirudinaria; species Hirudinaria manillensis. The sequence continues at coordinate 9,330,365 of CM067528.1, read as the reverse complement.
GTTCAGTTTCTCTTTCAACTTTCGATCGTTATTTTTAATGCACATGAAGTCGAGGCGGCGTTGTTTCGTAGTTACTACTGCTCTCGTTGATTGTCAATTATTAAACATGTTAACTCCATTGGAGCTGTTGAAACTTGATGAAGCCAAACACTGCTCGAGTCTTTGGTGCGAAGTCAAATGAAAATTCCATTGGAGTTAACATGTTTACTGTAATATAACTATAATAGAAAATAAATGTTAACATATCGTTAGACAATGGAATTAGAGAATTGGAGCTGGACAGGATGCTGCAGAAGCTGCAAAGCGACGACCTACCTGTCAATCCAGGTTAGTTACCTCTTTGTTTACGAACGTTCCTAACTTATTATTACCATGGCAACGTGAAAATTTAACAAACAACCTAGAAAAAGTAAGAATGCCACTTTTTAATTTCCTAGGTGAGGCAAACGTGTCCAGTCTATTCAGAGAGGTGGAGCAAATAAACAGGGCAGTCGAGACATTGGTCGACATAATGACAGAGGGGGAGGAGCCTAAGCACTGAGGCGGGATCAATAAGGGAAGTCCAACTGCCCAAAAATAGGAGAAGGTGCTAGATTTGACCGAAGTCGTGTTGGCTGGGAGTCGTTGTCGTCCACTCCCTCTGATGACGATGGCGCTCTGAGTCACACTGAGTCGCCCTGAACTTGACGTTGGAGAATTTACTGATCGGAAGTTCTCGTTAATAACTTTCTGCCGACATATCTTGTGGTCCTGTTCTAAATCTATGCGTTTCATTCTTCCTCGACTCATTTCATTCTTCGCTCTTTCCTTCGATCTGCCGGGGTGTTTTTTGCGTTAGTAAATTATTGCATTTTGCATTTTATTGGACACAATTGAAGGGCATGGATTCTACTTTCACGTAACTATTCTTTGTTTGGTTTTAACGAGGCCGCAGGAATAAGATTGCCGGTTCATGCCTTGTCATCATCTTTGTGTCTTTTTTTTTCCATTGCAAAAGAAAAGGATTTGCTGCTGCTTCTCTGTTCTCTTTGATTTTTACTTTCAATAATTTCTTAATTGGTTAAAATTAAAATTTAAAATTTAACTGGTTAAACTTTGACCTCGTTGCAGAAGTTGAAAGTTCGTCTGTTATCGTCCACGTATAACGTGTTAGCTACGAACGAATTATACTGGAATTATTAAATTGCAATTGATTTATTTGTTAACGGACATCGAGTTGATTTTTTTTTTTGGCCGAAATGATATTCCAAGGTCGTTAAGTGCATCTTCTTGCTCAGTGCCTTTTGCTAATTTAAAAGTTAATTAGTTGTTAATCAATTAATTGTTGTCACCGTTTTTGTCATCATCCGACCTCTCTTGGCCGTGGCCGTGCGCTACAAAGATTTCAATGTGTTTCCTTGCTTCGAGTCAATGCAGGCGAAAATTATTTCTCCTGGCGAATCAATGCTAACTATGCCAGAGAAACTACTTGCTGAGTTTTGCGAACGTACCTGGAACTTACCTGGAACGTCGTACCTTGATTTTTGTTTCGTCTTTTAAATCCACTTGATGCACGTAATAAACGTCAGAAACGTTTTCAACTTCGATGCCATTTTGACGCGTGTCAAGGGTGCCAAATATTCTCGATGTGCTATTCCTTGAAAAATAAACACGCGACATATTTACTTACTGAGTGCAAAGCTTTTTGGCATTTTTTAAAATTTTTAACGGGCCGCATGTTGATGCTTGTATGTGTTATTATTATTTTTGTTATAGTTTATTATAATTTATTCGTAATTGTTATAATATAATTGTTAATATTAAAAGTTTAGTGGTCATTCGATATACTGCTTGTCTAGCTTATTGTGATATAAGGATATCATAGAAAGGCAACCTATATATTGCCTAATTATGTATCACTTGTCAACAGACAGTGCTAGGTATACATAAACTTTTTGAATCTTATACAAATATACGGTCAAGTCTCGCTACTATGTCACTCTCGCTATTATGCCACTTTTGCTCGGTCCCGACAAAAATTCAATACAAAATAAATTTACTATGCCACCCCCAATCCTCGCTACTATGTTTACAAACCCTCGTTACTATGCCAATTGTGCTCGGTCCCGACGGGTGGCGTAGTAGCTAGACATAAAATGATATATATATATATATATATATATATATCCAGTGAGCGTCAAAGATAGGACAGGTTCTAGAATCACACGATTTCTAGCTCTATCTTTAAAGTTACAGTTAAAATTTTCGTCAAAATGCTGATTTTAGCGATCACAAGAAAGTGGTTAACCAGTATTCAATAACATTTAACAATAAGATTTGAATATTGATGATTATCCACCAAGAAGGGCTTTGATGTTGTTTCTCGGAGTTTCCGCAACGGAGCATGGAGTCTCTTCCGTTGTGGAAAAAATTTTTATTACAGGTTTCACGAAAGTTCATTAACATAGTAAGACTCCTTATATATTACTTGATGTCCGTAACATGTTTGTAGAATAAAATACCGATAGCTGACGTTATTATAGATTGGTTTAGGAAAGCAACTTAATGAAATTGAAAAAGGACAGATTTTTGCCTTTAAAGACTTGAATTTGTCAATTTCTGAAATTTCTAGGAGGATGAATCGCTCTAGAAATGTTATTAGTCGTTTTTTAAGTGATCCTCAAAATTATGGAACAATTTGTTCCCCTGGAAGACCAAAATAACTGGATGAACGTCAGAGAAGTTATCTTTCGTGAAGCTTCCATGGGGCTCAGTTCAGCAAAGGACCTAAAAAATAGCTTAAACAGAAACGTTAGTAGATCGACATTATTGAGGTGTCTCCGTGGAAGTGGTTTTCTAAAGTTTGTTAAGCGTCAGCACCGACGGAAGCCCACAGGAAAAAAAATTAACTTGGATGGTCCAGATGGATTCAAATTTCCTTGGCATGATGTCGGAAGATGCAAAACTCATTTTTTTATAAGAAATATTGGAGGTGGCTCAGTGATGGTCTGGGCAGCCAATTCCTCTCGAGGTCTTCAGAACTTGTATTCTTAGAGGGGAAGCAAAACTCTGAAAAAAATGTCCAAACCCTGGTCCATCATTTGTTTACATTATGTAACAAATTTGGAAATGATAAGGTCATCTTCCAGCATGGCAATGCCCCTCCTCACACGGCAAAACCAAACTTTTTTCCAGGAAAGGAATTTGGAGGTTTTCAAGTGGCCATCTCGCTCCCCAGACTTGAAATCCATCGAAAATGCGTGTGGATTGCTTTCCAGGAAAATATATTGTAATGGCAAGCAGTATTCTAGCGTTCAAGAGATAGGTAGTTATGAAGAAAGGAGTTAAGACTCATTATTGACTTTTATATAAATCATAATTTAAATGTTTGAATCCAATAAATTTGAAAATTTATGCTCCAGTGTTCTTCGTTGATGTGTGCAATTTCGGGGATTTCCAGTGATTTGTTAAATTCTCACAAAATATTCATTTCTGCACAATAAATGTGATAAATCTGTAAATGTAAAGTATTTTACTATATCCTACAGAAATAGTTATGTTTACATAATTTCACTACTTGGAGTGATGTCGTCAAAATACGCACCTATCCTATCATCTTTATGACGCGCACTGTACATATTACAACATTGTAAAATTCTTATTAGTGAATCAATGTAATTAAATTAAAAATTTGATGAGACTGTAATACTTTAGCTTCCCATCTCTTTGCAGGTTACAGAAGAACAAATATTTCCGTCAGTGACCCCAAAACCATGCCACATGTTCATCTTCATTGTAGATGTACTGACTGGAACCACCATTGCCATCACCACCACCAACATCACTATCATCATCACCACCACCACCAATTGCTCAGACTGTTGGTGACAGCCTAGTACAAGACAATAGGAAATTTTGAAATAAAAGTTTGTTATCACCTCCCAGGCATTATTTGTTACATTTTAAGCATTAATGAATTATTTTCGTTAGTTCTAAAATACATGTAATCCTAATTTAAAAGACCTAAATATTATGTAGAAGTACATTCCATTTTGCCATCACAAGACATGCAGTCGCCAGGAGATGATAGCACATTAAAGTTTGCGAATCGAGCAATTGAAGGAACGTAGGATTCATTTTGCTGACAATCGAACGCTTTGAAAGCGATTTTCCAAGTCCAACTTGACGTGACCTCAAATATTTTGAACCTTGCCGGTTCGAAAGGTCATGAACTCTCGTGGCAAATAATAGACCCAAGTCGGCGTGTCGCTCTGTCAGGTTGGTCGTATGCTAGAACAAGGATCGAAATTGCAACATGGCGCGCGATAAATCGTTGTAAATCAACCATTTTGCATTGACAACTTGGAAACAGTAATTGCCACTTCGACGTGTTCATTGTTACCTTTGTAGATAGCATTCATTTTATGTAATATATGCTGATATGGTGTTCTAGCAAGAATATGGCAGATATGTAAACTTTTTATTCAAAAATGTAAATTTAATTACGCAACACAATTTCGACACGGACTTCGCAGTTGGAATCCGCGAACATTCGGAAAAGATCAGTAAAATTAGAATGCTCTACAGCTGTACTTATTTATACATATGCTTATGTATCGTATATATTTATGTATATACATTAAACCGTTCTTTGCCAAATTCTTGAGAAGTTGTAAGAGAATTCGTGAGAGATTTTCCGGCAAAATCCAAATCCACGCGATAAGTGAATGAGCACAGATCAATGGAGACATCGGCTATTAAGTTCTGCCGATTGTTTCATGCAGCGATGTTCTAAACATATTCAAATATCGCCAAATGTCATGTCACGATTGTTCAATGCTGACCGTGACATGATTCTCATGTAGATCTCTTGGCTGCTCTGTTTGTCAGAGACCAGAAAAACTTTCTGTTTTTATAAGTTGTTGTCAAACGCTTGGACGCAATAGAATCGCTTTGAGATTCGTAACCAACAGGTAAATGTCTTTATTGACAAACCAAGTCTCTCACAAGGACAACAAACTTTAAACTTCTGATTCCCGACCGCACTGCTCTCTTTCTTGCAACTAATTCAACAACAATGCATTTTTCTTGTTCAAAAGCAATCGCCGCATATCTGCCGTGATATGATTGTTGTTTGTGTTTCAAGTGCTTTCATCTTCAATTCCCGAATGGTCTCACGCGATCATTTTCCCAACATTCTGTTGTTGTCTGTTACTGGAATTCAAAACACCTGCCGACAAAGACCTTCATTGAGAACGAAGCGATACTTCTGAATGGCCTCGAGCCGGCACAACGTACATTTCTCGAGCAAATGTTTGCGCAGGCGACAACATTAAACCAAAGACCTAATATTCTTACCGCTTAAAAATATAAAATAAACTTTCTCCATCTGACAGTTCATATCATTAATTGGCCTGGAATGCTGGGGGTTTTTAAAAATTGTGCAACAGACATCTGCTTTCAGCTGACACAATATTCAATTAAAACTCTCTAGAGGCATTTTGCAGATCCGGTAGTTGTGCTTTTCCAATTTTCGGACAACACCTTGGGAACATTTTGATCATCGACGTTAAAATCAGTATCACAATATCATGTGATGATATTATTTAGCACTACTTATTATTGTCATTATTAATAGTATTAGTATCATCATTGTTGCTTTTCGGTATTCTAGCTAATTCATTACTAATCTCGTATTAGATTCGTCATGCTTTCAAGTACTTGTCAATACCTGAGATTCTTCTTATTAGTAATCTGCAGATAATAAACTCATTGAAACGATTTACAGGCAAATGTGCTTACATGCATAAGCTTATTCATCATTTATTCATTTATTTATTTATTTATTTATTTATTCATCAATTCTCGTTCTCAATGTTGACGTGCCCAAGAAATTACAACAACAACAGGCAGAGACGTAAAAGCAGCTTAATTAACAAAATCTCTGCGGGTTTCGCCACCTGCCGAGATGTTGTTAAAGAGACAAGTGTCACTTTTTTACAACTCCTACTCCCTGTTGATTGATCAGATGCTGCCTAAATAATGCTTGCGATATCAATAAGCCTAAAGAGTGGAACTAATTCGTTGCGGTTCATTGATTTATGAGAGATTCTTTCGTGTGCTTTTGGGGTTTTTTTTGCTTCTTCGGGTTTTTTTTTATTTAATGCATGTTCGTAGTTGGACGCTTTTATCACCAATAGTTAACCAAATGATATAAATGACCAGCAAATGGTTAATCAGGTTGATATCTTTTACGATGGCCAGCAACATTCAATAACCTCAAAATCGCACCAAAATGGTTGGGGTGTAAAGTTCCAACATCAGCCATTTTTTTTTAAATAATTTGTATTTTAGCACGTTAACAACTTTAGCGGAAGAATGTTGTTGTTGTTGTTAATCAGTCAGAATAGTGTCACGATTTGGTTGAGTTGAGTTTAACAAGTGCACAGCGGAAATTGCTCCATGATAAACTCTTCGACTGGATTACGACTTAACAAGAAGTGAAACAATCTCATTTGTTGTCAGAACAACTTCAGCCAATCCAACATAAACTTCTAAATCAGTAAAATAATTAATTAGTTAATTAATATGATTAAAAGAAATTATTTGAAAAGCCAATGGATAAAAGAGACTTAGATTTCATCCGAAAGCGTAGTGAAAGAGATTTTTATTAACTTAATTGGTTCCAGTGGTCATTGAGCAATCTCATCTTTTGATCCGAAGCTAACTTTCTACGGCCTCGCGTCTCTAGCGACGTAGCAATTAAAATTCCTCGACCATTTTTGGGAAGCCCCGGGGCTTGTGTATGGAGCGCTACATAAGTTACCTCGCTGTACGTTACAAATATTAACATCGTATTTTATTCATTTCCATATAAAATTGTAAAATTGCCTCATCTAATAATTACAAAATTACGATTACGACCGCATGCGAAGTAGTAACCTTACCAATCACTTCAAAATTGATAAGGTTAACTCACGCAATGGTGACCTCATTTTCTGCAACGCCATTGGTCGCTCTGAGAGCAGGCAGGTGGTCCAATTACAATAAAAAGCAAAAGTCCTAGGATTACTTGTAGGCTCCCCCATTGTCTAACTTCCTTTGAGTTATGCAAGGTAGATTTCGAGCAAAATCTGATATAAATAGTTGATATAAATGAGCATCGAGGTTCAAATTTCGCCTTAAATTTTCGTTTATCTGTCTTAAAGATCGTTAGAGACGAGCAGGCGAGCGCGTATTTGGCGGTCTTTTTTGGTTTAAAAGAGTATCACTCGCTTAATTGCTAGTCTTGCGATATGGAGCCATTGCATGGAAAGAATGAACGAATTCGGAGGAAATTGTCAGAAGTTGAAAGCATTTCGCTCTTTCAATTACCCAGGCAGGATTTTAAAGTCGGGTGAGTCTTTTTCAAAAATTATATTTCGTTTAAAGATTTATCATCAATTTAGAATCTAGTTTTGGAGGTTATAGTAAATGTTTGCTATTGTAAAGTTAATGTTCTATATTAGCTACGTACGGATATTTGAACGATTCATAACATTCACAAACCAATCGACAACAGAATGTGTCATAACATCCTCACCGTCAAAGAATTGGACAGTTTCAAAGATTTCCAGACATGGAGAACATCCGTGGAAAGAGTAGCAGGCGTTTACGATGTCGACTTTTCGGATGTTCAGAACATGACCTGTTCTAAAGTATGCGACATCTTTACTCATTAACGATGGCTTATTGTTCTTAAGGGAACAAAATTCATTTAAATATTTTCGTAATTTATAACTTTAAGTGTTTGAAGGAACTTATGCAGTTAAGCTTTGAAATGTATTTTATGTATCTTTTCTTTTGTATATATATTGGTTCATAGGCCTGAGGTAATGAATGGTAGATTATCCAATCTTGCGTCACGTGTTTGCAACGAAATGTGCCAAACTACTTTTAAGATTCCTTCTAAGATTTAATCGGATCAATTTTGTTTTTGTAGATAAAAATAATATTTCCAAATCCAAAGATAAATCTAGTATTTAATAAGACATATTCTTTATGGATTTTCTATCTGCATATATTTGTTAGATCAGAAATAGTTTGATTTGAAACTTGGTTTTAATATGGTCTTATGGATAATTTCAAAATCATTTTCAAATTTTACCTCTAATCATTCTGATGTCATAAACTATAATCCTAGATGTATGTATGTATTTATTCATTCATTTACTTATTGCAGTGCAAACTACCCATCGCGAATAAAAAGTTACACCTGCCATTGTCTCGATCGAGAAACTGCCTGACCGATACTGGCGAGAAGACTACGGTGGTGGCGTACCTACCCGAAGATTCAGAGATTCCTCGTCTATGGCACCCGACCTGCTTCAACTGCTCCACCTGCCATCTCCAGCTGGTAGACTTGATCTTCTATCCGCTAAAGTGGTCCTACTTGTGCTGTCCCAGACACCAAGCTGAGATGTATAGGCCAAGGTGTCACCAATGTGACGAGGTGAGAATGGAGATTTGATGGTTCGTGCGAGCAAATCGCGAAGATTTGCGGTCTTGGAATCTCACAAGCTACGGAACTGCTCGTTCGTTTATGTAGCGCTCAATTCTCTATGGAAATGAGGATTAGTTTGAAATTGAGTAAATGATTTTATTCTAAATATTGTTATATTTAAATATTAAGTAATATTCAATTCTTAACAATAATATCAAATACACCCAGTCAGATTTAAAATAAATAGAGTTTAATCTCTTCTAATGTCCCCTTCAGCTCATCTTCACTGAAGAATTCATAACAATGGACGGCAAACGCTACCACAAGCACCACATCGACGCCAGCAGCTACTACAACCTCCGACGTGACACGTGCCAACGGGATGTTGGCATCAAACACGGCACGGAAAACGATGCCAACCACTTGCGCTTCCAGGACACTCTGCGTTTAATCAACTCGAGGCTTGGAAAAAGTACATCTGAGTTGAACGATGTGCCAAGTTTGCGTCCAGTCAAAGAGAGGAGATACAGAAGCACTGTTGATGTCGACCATCACAAGAACCTAAGTCCAATCACTACTTCAACTGCATTAGCAAAAGAGGCGAATATTCGAGAGGCAAAGCATTCAGAAATCGGTACTGGTTTCAGTTCTTCCTTCGAACTGAGCAGGAACACGACCAAAGTTGTCTCAACTAAATCTCCATCAGGCCTGAACTCAACTTTCATAGTTTCATCTTCTGGCGAGAATGCTTCGAAAGACGACGCCACTATTAGTCAGAACCACAACAATATCACATTCACCTCTGTTGCTTCATCATCGTCAGCAGCAGCATCTTCAGCAGCATCAACAGCACAAGCATTCCCAAAGGTCTCGAAAAACTACGACCCTCACGTCACTACGCCCGAATCAAGGCACTTTGGGCGCTTTTTTCCGCCACCTTCTTGTAATTACAACCCGAGCAGATTTGATTCGATCGACCTCGAAATTAGCGAAGATTCCGGAGAGATTTCGACGTCTAATTTCAGCGAAGACAGTCGCGAAACTCCTCTCATTCGGACGAATTCCAGTCCGACCCCGATGGATGAAACCATACTCTACGAGGATCCGCAGAGTTCTCAGGGTTACAGTTCGGCCGACAGATCCACAACTTCGACTCATTCGACAAATCTGTCGGTAGATCGAGACTCGTCTCGGTCAATCCTTTGGCGAACTCGATCTCTCAGCTTAACGCCAGACTTTTCCAGTTGCCAGCCTTCGTACCTGGAGCCCGCCTCAATTCAGTATTTATCGAGAACAGTGATGAGATCGAGGTACGGATCTGCCGTTAGACGCCTGACTTTTACCTGAATCCGGTTATGAAGAATTTATGAATTTATGTAATTGTAACAAGTCGTTAACGATTATTAATATAGCTTGTTTTATTTATATTAAATAATTCGTGTTAAATTGTCGTTCCAAATGAATGAGTTTTACTCAGAATTTGTATTTTGAATTCATTGATTCATTTTGTTTTCAATTAAACGATTGGCCTTCGTGCTGTAAATTGTTACATTTTTTTAAAAATCTGTTATCTGTGTTGTCTGCATTGTAGTGACCTTGAAATACATTCTTCAGAATTTTTCTAGCGCAATATTTCTTGTGGACATGTTGTTGTTGTATGGCACGCGGTAGAAGTTGTCTTGAAGACTTTAGGAATCATGTAAAAAGCATGTTTAAACTAGCCCAAAATCAATGATGATTCTCACAAGTCTAAATTCGTCTAAGCCTTCCACCGCTTCCGAGAACGTTTCAAGATCGACTGACACATTCGTGTTTACAAAAGTCAAGGAATGTTTCTGAGGATGTCGACTATCGCTTCAATCACTCTGACATCCGAGACTGTGTCTCTGTGACTGGAGCCAGAAAACTGGATGACAGACGTATTAGGCCAGAACTTGCACACCTCCAGACTTCTCTTGCTGACCGTATCGTCCCCAGGACCGTAGATTATGCCGGGCTGTTCGTCGTACCATTTAGGCCCGTTGGAGTGGTACACGTAAGAGGAAGGTGTGGTTTCGTGGTTGAGGCTGTACAGGCAGAAACTCCTGACCCCAGGATCAAGTGAAGTCTGGAGTTGGAAAAAATGATTACCAGCCGTTATATTAATAATGTTTGGTGTGGGATTTTGTGCGTTGTGACTTTAAAACAAATAAACTATAGAGCTTAAGGCACAATTTTTGATAAAATTTCAAATTTGCATAGATTAAAGTCGACTTTTCGAAATAGGCAATTTACAAATCCGATAATACGGAGCATATTATCTATTAATTAATAAAAACAAACACGTGACCAAAAAATTGCATTCATTCGCCTACATTCACAAGCCTCTCGGTATTTCTGAGCAACAAGATTCCTTCCTCAAAGTGGAGATCCCTGAACAAATCTTCGTAATCGTTGACGGTATAATTTCTAAACCGACTGATAATCAGGGGCTCGTCGTTTTTCCAATAATCTTTTTTGGGCATCGTCCAAACGATACTGACCAAAGACCTCTCGATCGATCGGGTCAGCCTGGGGTCAACAAGGACTCTGGGGAGCCCTAATGAATCCCCTACACAGACGAAGATACTTAACAATTTATGTCAAGTTGCAGTGCAAAGTAAAACAACAACAAACGACAAAACCGAAGAGTCGAATGCACTTAAATTGTATTCATAACCTGAAACTATCATCTTCAGAACTTTTACGCAGCCTCCAAAAGGGGCAGAAACTGAAATCAAAGCCGAGACGAATTTGTCTTTCCAGCTTTGCGGCTGGTTTTGGAGGAAGTACAGGATCATGTTGCCACCCATGCTGTGCCCAACGATGACAACACGAGTGTTGTTGTTGATTTTGTACGTCTCTTCGATCAGCTCTCTGAGGCGGATCATGTAATCGGACAGTTCGTCTTTGGAAAAGATTTCGATCTTTGAAATTTAAACTTAAAGTTCGATCATGAAATTGAACGACTTGTATTATTTATTGGTTAATAAGAAATTATTATTAACAAAGACTTAATTAGCTTTACTTGGAGCCTTCCTGAAGTCGTAAGGGGCTCCTCGTATGGAAACATTCCTCGCGTAACCCAAGCCTACCAGTCTGTCCACCAAATCCACGTAATAACCCAGATAACTTTCTGAATTATTTTGAGTAAAATTCGGAATGTATTTTATCAGAGTATCGATAACAAATTAAATATTATTCCAAAATCTGTAAACAAATCATGACGAATAACATTAAGAAAGTCGATTTGGTTCATTCCAGAGAAATTGCCGTTCGCATACTTTTCATAACATCCAAAACAATTTGCTAATAGCATTTTCTGTCAACGTCAGTTACTCCTCAGAATTGAAATAATCCGTGGTTGTGGCGTCTTTACAATCCCGTAAATGGTTTCGAGTTCAGTAGGCGAAAGGTAGTTTTTACTTCTGAAAGGATGGAGGGGGTTCATCCATTCCACTGTGCTCGTCTCACCGAAGCCGGGGACGCGAATTTCGACTCCCTCCTGGTTGTAAGTCGTTCCGTCGGTTTCATCGATGCTCAGTCTGCATTTCCATACGTAATTTGCCACGAATGACGAGTGAGAACACCACACGTTTTCAACGCAAGCGACGATAAAAAAGAATTAATTCCATGAACTAACATTAAGTTGTCTGCCAAGCAGCCATAGAATGGAGCCTGCAATACACCGACCCAGATTGTATACCAATCTGAATGCTTCCAGCACCAAAAGTGCTTGGAACGGGTTTTGTTCAATCTCGCTTCCAATTGGTTCGCTCCTAGACCTGGTACTTGAAAGTATGAAAATTATTTCTTTTACTCTGATTGCAAGTACAGATTGTTACATTATTATGTTTTTACTAAATGTATTTTATTACAGTTAATGTGCGCTTTAAATTAGAGAAGTAGAGATCAAAGATCAATAATTCAAAAAGCGTACCCAGTATGACAGGATTGAATGCGCAGTCTGACGACAAATTGAAAACTATTAACAGTATCTTAAATGCACAAACGACATACAAGACATACATTCTCTCATTTCTTTCTGTTAATAATAAAATTTCAAAATTAGTTTAAATTTCAATTCAGCGGAAACAGCGTAGTTGCTACCTTTCAAGTTTATTTGGTTTAACGATTTCGATCAACTTTTAAATACCCTGTCGTCCCCGTCTCTCCTGTGACATTTCTGAATGAAAGGTGAATTCGATTTCATCAATTTATTTATTTATTTCTCTTTAGAAAGAGTTTCAAGTTGATGAATGATGAATAAATTCTACAAGAAACTAAAACTGAATTTAAAACAAGTCCAATATTTCTTCTGCTGCACCCCAAATACCGTCAGGTATGTGACCCATACTTACCCCAGCTTCTCAAACAACAGAAGAATCCCCAATTATCGCCAGATCGTCCACAGACATTAATAAAGTCGCCGAAATGTTTGTGTGTGCTTTTCATTAATTATTATAATGTACCTCGATTATGCAAATCAGTCGTGACGTCATCCATGTAGAAGAACTGCAAAACGTTCACTTGGTTATTATTAAAATATGATAACTATAAATTCAAAATATAATATTTTAAATCAGATAAATTAGGACATAATTTATATCTCTTTTACCCCAGCAAGTATAAAGCGCCAAATTGAGCAATCCATTTTCCAGTTACAGATGTCTATTCAGTCATTATTCTTAATACACCAAGGTAAAGTAACGTTAAAAATATACGCCCGTAGTTCAGTACCGTAGAGTATACTTGTGGTATTATCATCACTCACTGGTACGATATCCACCCATGAGGTGATATCAAGTATGCAACGAGGTAAATGATGCTAATCAAAGAACCGTGACATCCTATATAAACTTTTCTTGACAACAGAAGACCAGCAGAAGATGATGGCTTCTCGATCCTTGCAGTCCTTGGCCTTTCTCTTGGTCTGTTGCCTGACAGCGGAGGCAATAAATCCTGTCATTCTGAGTGAGTTGTGGTTCTCTTTGTTGTTGTATAAGAAGGAAATTAATCTTTATTCAATTTCAGGAATTATTCGGTTTTCAATTTTAAAATTGCTTTTAAATCCGTTCATAAATGTTTTTTTAAAATATTATTTTGCAATCTATTTATTGTGGTTATTGTTGTTGACAGTTTTGTCGTTTTGTTTTTATATATATTCCATACAATTTTTTAAAATTATAAATTCAGACTTAAATTCACTAATTAGCGCACGTGATCAGGGCTAATTATCATAATTTATGCTGATTAACATAATTGTGTCAAAATTCGTCTATATAATTAATTATAAATAGTAGGCCTTAAGTGGTTAGTAGGCTTATATATATTTTTATGACTCATCTTTGCATTAAAGACTTGTGTCGGTAAAATCATCCATCATTCAAAATTATTATTATTATTATTATTATTATTATTATTAACTATTACTATTTTTTAAACAGTTCCAGGATTGGGTGGAAGTCAAATCGATGCCAAACTGCACAGGAAGCACAGGGCCAATCCCTTGTGTTGGAGAAATTCAGATTGGTTCAACTCGTGGCTCAGCGTGACCGAACTCCTGTTTCCTGAGTGCATGGTTGACAATTTAAGGTATTACTTCGTATTAATATTATTAATTACATTATTATTATTATTAATTATTAAAAAAATAATTGAGCTTAATTAAGCTAATCAGTGATGTTTAATGAAAACGATTACATTCAATAATTGACCATCAACATGATGATAATGATTGCAATGATTCCAGACTGATCGTCAACAAACATGACGGAACGACTTCAAATCAAGAGGGCGTTGAAACTAGGATACCTGGCTTCGGCAGCACCTTCTCAATCGAGTGGTTGGATCCCGTCCATCCATTCAGGGGTGAGGATCGATCGACTCAGGGGGCTATGAAATGATAGGGATAGGCAAGGGATAGGGATGGATGATTTCTTTTTGGAGAAAGCACTGCACCCTTATCGGTATAGAAACAAAAATTTAATTTTTAATTAGAGGCTCATTTTAAGAGTTCAATGGTTTCAATAAGTTAAAAAGACATATTATTTAATAATATTGTTATTTATTTATTTTTTAATATTGTCGTTGTTTTTTCTGAATCAACAGCACAAGTTTTTGCCTATTACGTCCACCTGGTTGACAGACTGGTGGAGCTTGGATACACCAGGGGGGTCTCAGTTCGAGGAGCCCCATACGACTTTAGGAAGGCTCCAAGTAAGAAGAATTACAATAATAACAATGATAATTATAACAATTGCTTGCATTAATATGGAATTAATTGTAATCATAGTTTAATAAGTACTACCCCGAAAAGTTAAAAGTTCAGAGTTCAGACCACACCTTCTTTTCCTTTCTTTCCAACAGACGAACTGACGGAGTACTTTGAGAAACTCGGGAGGCTGATCGAGGATACCTACAGAATCAACAACAACACTCGAGTGGCAATCGTTGCTCACAGTTTGGGCGGCAAAATGGCGCTCTACCTGCTCCAAAACAAATCCCAGGAATGGAAGGATAAGTACATTTCCACCTTCATCTCCCTTGCGTCACCATGGGCCGGAGCCGTCAAGGCCTTGAGGCTGCTGGCATCAGGTAATGATAACAACAACATAGCAATATTATTGGGATGTGAATAACTTTGTCTAATTAATTATTCATATGTTACTCGTTGATTGGTTAAATAATCATTGATTACACATTCATAAACTAAACTAATATCAGGAAGAATATTATTAACAACAACATGAACCAATTAATTATTCATGGCTGGAATGTTTGATTATTCATCTATCGATTAAGTATACCGACAAGCGATTGAATTCATTGCAGGCGATTCGTTGGGACTGCCGAGGGTAATAGCGAGGCCGTTGAACTTTCGCCATCTCCAGCAGACGATGCCCAGTACTACCTGGTTGATGCCCTATGACGGGGTCTGGGACGACCGTGAGGTCCTGGTGAGGAACAAATTCAGGAACTACACCGTGGCCGACTACCACGACTTCTTCTACGACATCAACTTCTTGAGGGGACGATTGGTCAGGAAGAATACGGTGAATCTTATGGATGTAAGGGAAACTTTGAATTCTGTCCGTCTTTTGTGTGTGTGTCTTTAATTTCATTTTAAACTCATTTTATATTGCAATAACGCTTAAGTGGAACTTATATTTTACTAATTATATATATATATTACCAATTTAATAATTATTTTCTTTACGGTACAATACAACGTGCATGTTCAGAGGTCCATTTCTTCTTTCGCAGATTTCCTCAGGTCCGGGAGTTAGAACCCACTGTTTGTACGGTCTGCGAGAGAACAGCACCCCTGCCACATACATCTACGACTCGGACAGAACCAACTGGAACGATTTCCAGCCGTCCGAGACCCTGTACGAGGCAGGAGATGAAACCGTCAACAAGAGAAGCCTCGAAGTCTGCAAGGACTGGCCTGACACGACCGTCAAAATCCTGCCAAACGTCGTCCACTTGGACACGGTCAAAGACAAGGACGCCATCGAATACATTGTGGACGTTCTCCAGAAATTGTAAATTTGTAAATAATAGCTGAATGGATAACCGGTTCGATGACTTTGTACATATGAGACTTTGAAAGTGGAGAGTTTTTACGTCGAAATGAAGTGTTTTCAGAAAGAATTGAACAATTTCTTACAATTTTTTTTCTTTCGATTTTCGGATGATTAGTTTGCCCAACTTTTCATATATATTTTTTGTACTTTTCGAATAAAATCTCTCTTCAATTGAGAGCAACTTCAATCAGTTTCAATCGGAACCGCTTAGCGGCTTGCACGCCACACAAGCACAACGCAAAAATTGAAACCCTTTGTGCACGGAAAGCTAAACACAATTTCTGACGGGCCTTTCAGAACTCATCTGGTTTTTGAGGCGAGGTGAAATATTTGTATAATGTTTATAATTTAGTTTTATTCATGTCACATTAATTATAACTTATAATATATTGAAAGTGAATTAAATACCTGAAATTGGCAAATAATAAAATTATGTTCTAATACCTTTAAAAGGTTTTTACTTCAATCAGAGGTTGATTGAGTTTTTCAATCCAAACGATTCTGCAAAAGTCGTCTGCTCATTAAAATGAAGTTCCCGGACATTTACGCCCTGTTTTTGGGCCTGGCCTTTTCCAAGGCAACATTTGGAGCCCTTAATCCGGTGATTCTTGGTGAGTTGTTGTTGCTATCGTTTGAGATTGTTGTATTGTTGTTGTTGCTATCGTTGTATATATATTGTTGTTGTTGCTATCGTTGTATATATATTGTTGTATTGTTGTCGGTGCTTATCGTTGTCGCTTGTGACTAATTTGTTCGTTAAGAGTTTAACACCTAATTATTTTAATTAGTAAAAAATTTCCTTTTGGTATTTTCAAGTGTATTTTAAATTGCCTATTAAATTCAATTTGCATAATTTAATTAAAATATTATAAATTATTAAATTACGAAATAGTAATAATAAATTATTATATTATGAAATAATAATAAATTATAATAATAACAAAATTAATTCTCTAATCTCTCGCCATTTCCAATATAAGCAAAATTATATAAAAAAAAATATTACAACTAAAAATTGATTTTTTTGAATTAATTACAATTGATTAAAAAATATCGTTTAATGTTTCGCAATCGATTTATTGATTTTTTTTTCTAACTGGTTACATTCTTATAAATACGAATATATCAATAAATTGTAATAAGCAATTCTAAATTAATTGTAAATAAATTATAAACATGTAAACGTAATTATTACACCTTCTCCGTAACCAACGTAAGCTTTGAAATCTTCATTTCCAAGTTCCTGGATTGGGAGGAAGTCAGTTGGAAGCCAGGTTGAACAAGGAAAACTCCGATCACCTTTTCTGTTCCAAGCATTCGGATTGGTACTCGATATGGGTCAGTCTCTTCCAGTTGCATGTCGGGTACTGCATGGTTGAAAACATGAGGTTGGTCAATCGCACGATTGAACGATTGGTTGGTTGATTGATCGATTGTTCCATCATCTCTTGTCAATATCGTTTCAATCATTTCATCTTCTCAGCAGAAGGTTATTCCATGACGACGTTAAATTCACGGCAGCTAAAGCATCGTCGTCGTCGTCGTCATCCACATCACATCATCATCATCATCATCACCACCTCATTGCAGACTGACGATCAACAAAACCGACGGAAGGACCTCCAACCGTGCAGGCGTCAACATCAGAGTTCCAGGTTTTGGAGACACTGAAACCATGGAAGTCTTGGATCCGTTCCACCCGATTGAGCGTGATTGAACTCGATTGATTTACTTGATTGATAAGATTTTATTTACTTATTTATTTATTTATCTTGTCTGCAATCGAATGATTAATTCCAAAATTGTTATAGCATTATTATTATTATTATTATTATTATTATTATTATTATTATTATTATTATTCACCGTTGTTGTTGTTAATAAATGTGATAATAATAACAATAAAATTAATGTATTATTAACTATTAATTTATAAGCCGAGAGAACCGATGACATCAAAAGATATCGTTTTGCTCAAAAAATAAAATAAAATAAAAACATTAAAATTATTTTAAAATTAAAATCATATTTAATTGATTTCTTATCGATTTTCCAGTCAGCGGTCTGCAATACTACAGACAGATGGTTGAAAGACTGGTGAGGATGGGGTACACCAAAGGAGTGACCCTCAGGGGAGCCCCTTACGACTTCAGAAAGGCTCCAAGTAAATTCAACTCGATTCTCCATTCCTGTTCCGAGAATGTCTAGGAACGGCAATGATGTTCCGGCATTAACAACTAATTAAAAACTATTACGAAATAACTGAACGACTAAAAGTAAATGAGCAGTCAGCTCAATGTTATGTTAATCATTTTTTCCATAACCATCATCATCATCATCATCAATCATCGGGCAGACGAAATGCAAGACTATCTGGATGCATTGGGCTCTTTGATCGAGGAAACCTACAACAACAACAACAATTCCAGGGTCGTAGTCGTTGGACACAGCATGGGAAGCAACTACCTCCTCCACTTTTTGAACCGGAAAAGCTCAGAGTGGAAGGAAAAGTACGTCTCTGGTTTCATCTCTTTGGCAGCTCCGTGGGCTGGATCAGTCAAATCTCTGAGGCTCATAGCATCCGGTTATTGTCTATAATTAATTAAATAAGATAATAATAATAATAATAATAAATAATAATAATAATAATATTTCTAGTTAAAGATATCTTTATTATGTAACAATGTTGCTTATTATTATTATTTTATACGTTAAAATGTTTCTTAATATAAATAATAAAATATCTTTATGGATAATAGTATTGTATGGAACACTTTAGTTATATTTTTAAATCATATATGATTATTAAATTGTTTATTTTTATTTCATTCGCTGTCACCCTAAAATAATATCAATAATTTTAAATATCACTTTCATATTTAACGTAACAATTATTACATGGTTATTATATCGAGTATGTTATATTTATGTTTATATTTATGCTTCTTATAAAGAAAAAGTGCTTATTATATCATAAGTTTTATTTTATTGTTAATAATATAATATTATATAATATAATATTAATATGTTATTTTTTTTTGTAAACATGGTGCCAGACAATGTAACTCAAAGACCAACATCCAATATTGAAAAATCAATCATTGAATAATTTGGTTAAAATTCTTTAACATTATTTTTGAAAACAATAATAGTAAGAATCATCATCATAATTGACTTGCACCCTTCAAGGTGACTCCATAGGCTTATCAAGGCTGATCTTCAATCCTCTGATAGCCCGTCCTCTCCAGCAGTCCCTTTCCAGTAATGCTTGGCTGATGCCGAGCAAAAGCCAGTGGAAAAGCGACGAGGTTCTGGTCAAAACTAGGAAGAGGAAGTACACGGTCAATGACTACGACGACTTCTTCAGGGATGTCAACTTTGAGAGTGGAATCCTCCTGAGAAAGAACACAGAAGATCTCCTGAAAGTTGAGATTTGTCAATTTGTTTTTTTTCACTTTGATCAATATGTTACAATGGGTTACTCTTTAGTTTATCTTACAAAGAATTATAAAATAAAAGGGCTATTTTACTGACCATTACTTATTTCTTTAACCACTGATGAACTATTTTGCAATAAATTAAACTATACATTTGTTGATTTTTTCACAAATAAGCTTTCAGACCCTCCTGGTGTAAGGACATTTTGCTTATATGGACTAGTGACACCTTATGAAACACCAAAGCGGTTTCTCTACCCCTCAGGGTCAGTCAATTGGTACGACAATCAGCCAGTACCCATTTATGGTGGAGGCGATGGCACTGTAAACAAGAGAAGTCTTGAAGTCTGCAAGGATTGGCCCAACACTTCTGTGAAAGTATTTGATGGAGTTCACCACGTTGAAATTCTTAAAAACAAGGAGGTGCTTGACTACGTTGAAAACATTCTTCGTCAGCTGTAAACAAACTTAGATATTTCGACAATCATCTTAGGTGTCTTTTTTGGTGAAATATTACAACATATAATAAAATGGTGTATTGGTGAAGATGTTTTGAGTATTATACCCGTGGAAATGTAAAATAAGTTGGAATGTCTGGAGGAATACTGGTTTTTTTGTAGGAAGGTTTATTTAGAAACTCGTTTTGATATAAAATGAAAAAAAAATTGCAAAATTTAAAAATAATCCAGATAACAGTAACTTTATTGGTATCTAAAAAACCATATGTGAGTTGTGCGAGGATGGGCAACATCTGTTGCTAAGAGGGAAATATGCATACTCTCTGAGTTTTACCGGATAAATATTTAAATTTTAGAAATATTTATATTTTCCTATAAATCTGCAATGGTTAAGGATGTTCATTTTCGAGTTATTTGCATAAAAACTGATTCAGGACTGCCGCTATTTGTGCGTTCTGTAGGATCCGTCGATCAGGTAAATTCATTTTCTCGATGTGGTAATTAAATATCTTGAGGAGGAATTACAAGTTATGTAGTTAATAAAAACACTACAATTATATTTCCAAGCCTCCAGATACTGTTGTCACCTCCTTAAATGGAATTTATTCATTCTGCTCCTCGTACAGCGTTGAGTTGCTACAAACGAGAGCTGGTGACGCGTGCATTTCTTGGAAAACTTTTAATAAGAGGTTGAGAAGTTGTTTGTTAAATTTTGTTTCACAGTTAATAAGTCAAGATCTCTATTAAAAATTGAAACTTGATATAAATGCCACTACAGTTATCTAATTTGTTGAGGAATTGTGTGTGACTTTACATTTTTTTTCAGTGTTTCTTGACTTGTAGCTTAGAAAAATTGTTTTTTTTTCACAGTTTAACTCTGATTTTGGAGACAAATGCCTCATCATTCGATGGGCTCCATGGAGATATTTTGAATCTCATTTTCAACTCTTTTATACTACTTCTTGGAACAGAACGACTGCAACAAAATGCTAGTTTTGATAAGTTGAAGAAGGACCTTCAGGTCAATTTGTAACCATTGATTTGTTTTGTTAAGGATTCAAGAATTCATTTGTATTTAACAATTTGTAGATTTGTTATCACCTGGTTGATAGCTTGATGACATTGACTCCCCAGCAGCTCATATCAATAGTCATGACACAGACTATCAGCTCCCTCTCATCACCTGATCTTTCCTCTTTTCAGGTAACTGGGTTTTTCTTGATTCCAATATTTTGCATTGTAAAATAATAATTATAACAACTAATGTATAAATGTAACTGCTTAAGTTTTTTGACATTTAAAACGATGAATTGACCTGAAAATCCTCCTTTAAAACAACAATGCTTCAAAACACCAAAATAAAGCAAAATAATAAACACGAACATCTTCACCAGGTTCAATTCGAAGGATTTGCAACGAGCGTGGGGTCACCAATCGCCTGTTTCTTCATCGGAGGTCTTGTGTCGGCAGCCACGACCAAGTTCCTGCACCTGCCGTCAGTCGACTCGGTCGTCTTGCAATTCCTGGTCGTCACGAAAATGTCGCCGTCGTCTCCTAACGTCGTCGAAACCGTCGCGTACCTCCCTCACAGCAGCCCCGACGTCAGTGCAACGAAGTCTTCGTAGACAGAGGATCGGTTAAAATGAATCTGAAAGCGGATCGTTTCAATTTCTACAGAGAGGTCTGAGATTGATCCTACTGAAGGTCGTCAGAGACGGAGTCGTCTGCTTGCTTTGCGGGGAAAGACCGAGACTTTCGGAAATCATTTCCAAGGTTCGAATTGCTTCGATTGAAAAGAAAAAATTTTTTTTATGTGAATTTGAAAGCCTGTTTGATAATAATTAATCGTGATTTCCTCATGCTGCAGACAAAAAGTTATTGGAGTCTAAGAGGTGAAAGTCAGGGCAACTTGAACATGAGCCAAGGAAACTTGGATCTCGTGCAAGATTTCTCGAGGATGGTCAACAAGAGCCTTCCTCACCTGAAAGACATCAACAGAGACATCGTGAGGTATGACCGATTGTCCTTTACGTTGTCTTCATCATTGCTGTTGCTGTTGTTGCTGGAAGCCACAAACATCAAAACGTTATCTCAGCTCCCGTCCATTGTTTTTAAAACAAAAATTAATTCTTGAGCAGCACTTGAGATGCTCAACAAAGAATCTTTATATTTTTTTGCTTTTTTTTTCAAATCAACACAAATTCAATGCAAGCCCACCTCACAATTTGGCAACAAATCACTTAAATACACTTAAAAACAATTATTTTTTTAATCGAGCTTCCTACTCGTAAACAACTCAAGTCATCGATGCATCGTTTGCACGGACGTGAACAAATCCAACACGAGTCCGAGTGAGTGCCTTCATCTCGTCCCAGACGTCGATGCTTTCAAAATACGTCAACGAGTCTTCAAAATTACAAAGTCACTTAAAACTTTATCCAGAGCTTGAAAATGGAAGAATCCTGAAGGCATTTTACCAGCAAACTCGGAAGTTGTTCACCAAAGCATTCCCAGTCGAAAATACAGGACAAGGTCGATAAAATAATCACTCGATAACCGATCGTTAATTTAACGAGCCACGACCATGTTTGATAATTTTTATTTTCGCAACTCATCCTAACCTTTTTTAAAAATATTTTCACTGCTTTTGGAAAATCACCGCCATCCATTAGATCTCCTTCCACAGGAGTCTCCGTCCCAGTGACCGTGGAAGGCAACCAAGCGGTGCTGGCGTCCTACATCTGCCTCGAGTCGTACAAATGTTACGCATTCCACGAAGACGAGAGGGAACTTTACGTCGTATTCGACGCGTCCGTGCCTTCGTTTGCTCTCAGGTTTGCAGAACGATTTTTTCGACCGATTAAAATTATTTTCGACGATCGTGAAATTTATGGGGAATTTCAGATCCGTTTCCAAAGATTTCCTCGGTCATTTGCTGCATCTCAAGTGGTTCCACGTGTGAATTCAGATGTTTGACCAAAGAATTTTTTTTTATCCTTGTTTTGTTTAGTCCTAAAAAGAAAAAAATTTTTTAAAGAACGAGAGAACGAGTTAAATAAACGTTGCTTCGACGAGGCGAGGTTCGAAATCTTCACGAGTCGCGATTTTTCAAGGGCAGTTTGACCGAGACGCCGCCAAACGATCGACGAAACGTCGGAGAAGGTCGCGTTCGTCGAGGAATAAATTAACGAATTAAAGCAAAACAATCGATCGTTTGCATTCGGCAAAGAACAACGCAGGACGAGTACGAAACAACGACTTGAAATTCAAGTTCGATTCTAACATTTGAAATTGCATTCGACCGCTCAACCACCGTTCCGGATGATCGGGCACGATTTCAAGCATTTACAATCGAAAAGTGATGGTAATAATAACAACGATAACTATAATAACAATAACAACTGTAATAATAACAACAATAACAATAACAATCGAGTTAGGACCATGACGGGAAAAACCAGTTCTTCAGAAACAAAAAGCAAGTTTGCGAAGACCTCCAAACCGATACTCCTCGGTTCTCTGCAAACTTCCAAGGAAATGCCACTGCAGCCGACACTTGGACTGCAAAACGTCGTCCAAAGGACCTTTGACCCCTCGAAGTTAATTTAAATTAATTTAATCAAATTTAATTTAAAATCAAAATTGCAGTAAAATCCAATCGAAAGAGGGCGAAGTTCGCGATTCCCGCCGAAACCGTGTACAAGCCCCGAGCGTTTGGTACGACGGAGAGCATGCAAAGAGGAGGAAAGGTAAGCATTTATCTACATTTTGATTCGTGTTTGAAAACGAAATGATCGCGACTCGTCTGCCAACGAGGATCTCTCCGGATCGAGCTCCTACCTGCGACGTTCCCGGCCCGGCACGAGATCGGCCCTCGAATCAAATCGGCCCACGAATCGTGGGCAGTCCCGAAAAGGTTTTTGTCAAAAGACAATTCAAAACTCGATTGCACGCGACTCCGACTCGACACGATAATGCCACTGATGCGCGAGACCCTGCGGCCGGCCCGACCCGACGGACGTCCCCTCTCGGGCTACTTGTAGTTGGCCGTGGGGTACAAATAGGAATGTTGCGAGTTGATGGGGGTTCGCGGAGAAGTGCAGTTGTACGCGTAGTCGGATTCGTCGCCGAAGAAGGACCTGCTGAGAGTCGGTTCGGAAACGCTCTTGGTGACCTTAGGCAGTCTCTTCACCAGGCCCTCGACTTCCGCCAGTATCTGAGGTTAAAGATTTTTAGAATTTTAAAGTGAAAACTTATTAAGGACTGTATTAATTTAAAAATAATAATAACAATATTGATAATAATAATTGCAATAACATCAATAATTATAGTGTTATTTTTTTTAGGAAAGAAATAAATCAATAGTTTTTGCATCTTAAACACAGAAAAACAAGAAAAAAAAGCTATACAAACTCCCCCCCCCCCAAAAAAAAGAATAAAAACCTCGGGGAAGAGCGGCCTCTTGTCCGGAGAGTAGCTGATGCAGTCCTCGAGGATCTTCGTGAAGTCCCTGGGCGTGTCCTTCCTGGCCAATGAGATGTCGGGTCTCAGGATTCCATTGCCGACCATGTACATGATCTAAAAATAAGTGGGGTTTTTCCCGATTTTATAAACGAAACTAGATTATCATGAGCAGTTGATACTCTCTCATCATAAGGTCCATGGGACTTGATACCATGGGACTTGGTTATTCATGTTTGCATCATAAAAAGTCCTCAGAACAGAAGAAGTGTTTTAATGGTATTTTAAGAAAAAATAAATTAAATAATTAAATACAAGTTGATGAACATTCTAAGTGATCATGAAGAAACATGTGCCATATCTTACATCATTAAATGATATGCTCAAAGTTAATTAATTGTATTTATTAATAATAATAATAATAATAATAATAATAATAATAATAATAATAATAATAATAATAATAGTAACCTGATCCCTCTCCCTTATCTTGTAAGGTAACTGGCTGGAGACCAATTCAAAGAGTACGATGCCATACGCATAAACGTCAGACTTGAAGGTGTATGGATCCTTGTCTTTCATGCGGATGATTTCAGGAGACTTTAAATGGTTAATTTATTATTACATAACAACAATTATCACTTATTCATTAATACTCAACTATTAAATTAACTATTACTTAATGACATATAATAATAATAATAATAATAATATTTATAATAATAATAATATTTATAATAATAATAATATTTATAATGACGATGATGACGAAGTATGGGCATGGGTGGGTCCACTGAGCCTAATAACTTACCATCCACATGACGGACCCTGATGGCTGCTGGTACTGGTAGGAACCACTCCATCGCAGCTTCACCGTGGCCAAGCCGAAGTCTCCGATCTTGACGCAGTAGTTGTCAGCCAAGAAAATGTCTGCGGAGGTTCAAAGAGGTCAAAGTTGATTAATTAATTAAATAATAATTAAAAGACAATCAATTAATAATAATAAATTAATTATCTTTTATGTCTGTGGATGTTGAAAGAAGTCGACTTCCAAGTTCAATGTCATGAGTAAGGGCATTATGTTTTTACATTTTTTGTGATTCTTTACTTATTTTGTTGTTATTATTATATCACCGTCATTATTATTATTGTATTAAATAAGTAGTAGTATTGTAATTATTGTTATTATTATTGTTATTATTATTATTATTATTATTATTATTATTATTATTATTATTAAAGTGTATTTATGTTATATATATATTTTTAAGGCCTAATTTGATTTGTAAAATTAAAAATAGCAACTCCATGGTACGACCGTCAAACAACGAAAACAAAACAAAGATCCAAAAGCATGACAGGAGTCCTTTCACTAACTGTTAGACTTGAGATCTCTGTGTATGATGTTCTTGGCATGCAGGTAGCTATAAATAGAAACGACATGCGCGGTTACTCGGAGGATCCGCGACACGGATTTCTGTCGTCATAGAAACGAGACTCGTGTCGTGAAAAGTCGTCGAATGTCACGGCCGCGAATGCGATCTCTTTGGTGACGGCAGACGATAAAGCCGTTCGTTATTAAACTTACATGACCTTACAAGCTACAATCACAACAATGAGATGAATTGATACGAGCCATTAGTTTGATATTAAATATTTATATTAAATTATTATATTGATATTAAATATTGATATTAAATTATTATATTGATATTAAATATTGATATTAAATTATTATATTGATATTAAATATTTATATTTAATAATTAATTTGAATAATAATTAACAGATTATAACGATAACAGAGTTAAAATAAACAATAACTAACTCCATTCCCTGGGCCGTCTGCCTGGCGATGTCGATGAGGAGGTTCATGTCGAACTTGGATTCGTTGACGTGCAGGTGCTTGTAGAGGCTCGAACCTTCGCACCACTGGGTCACGATGGCCAGATGGGGCTTCGAGATGCACCCCACGAAGAGCAGGATGTTGACATGTCGCGTCCTCCTGTGAAAATGTTTAAAAGCGAAGTGGAATTTTAAGATCCGTCTGAGTTTGACAATATTTAACATGTTTAAAATAATAAAGACCCTATTAGTATAAATTAGTTTATACTACTAATATCCTAAAAAAAAATAATAATAATAAGCTGATATGCAAATAAATTAACATATTATTCTAATAAGGCCCCCTACTTAAACCTAATGACCTGTATCGAGTCATTACTACAACTGACCTTAAGACCGCCACCTCGTTTTTAAAAGCCTGCAGCTGGGCAGGCGTGGGTTCTTTGACGTTGAGCTTTTTGATGGCCACAGGGCCGTACCATTGGCCCTTGAAGACCGTCCCGAATGAACCCGACCCGATCTGGCATCCGACGACGATGTCATTCTCTGGTATTTCCCACTCCTCGTTGGAGTCTCTTCGAGATCTCTTTGGAAGAGAAACGTCGATCGGAAGGTGATTCGTCGAAAATTTATTCCGGAATTTATTAATAGACTGTGCCGCTTAATATTCATTAGAATGCTAGGAGATCTGCTGCGAGGACTCAATTGGCAATAATTTATTTTAATTTATTATTATAATTAATTCAAGAATTTAACAATTTAACTTTCTTTGCCTTTGGACTTTCGACTTATTCCTTAAAGGAATTTTGCAATTTGTAAGCGGAGGATAAATGTAAAAGTTAAGGCCTTACTGGTAGCACCGGTACCAGTGGTGGCAGAAGCATTGCTCGGAAAACTCACCAGTTTTTTATTGTCCGGGGTCTCGGCCGACCTTGCCCTCGGTCTGACCTTGGCATTGTTGGTGGGAGATGCTTGAGCACTGTAACTCTGACCTTTGGGGAGTGTTGATGAGGCGGGTAGGTTTGTGGAGTTTTCTAGATGAGATGGTTTAATTTTATGGTCAATGCTATTGTTATTATCATCATCATCATCGTCGTCGTCATCGTCGTCGTCATCATCATTATTGTCATCATTGTTAATAAAAATACTATGATTTAATAATATAATAATTTCCTATGAAGTCATTATAATCGTTAAATTATTATGATTTTAATTAGGCAGTGGTTTATAACAATGACATTAACAATAACATTTGATGGGAATAATAATAATAATAACAATAATAATAATAATAATAATAATAATAACAATAATAATAACAAATGATTACAAGTGGGCTTTCCATGAAAGCTCATGACACCGGACATGACATCAAAGTCTAAGGAAAAAGCTTCAGATGTGAATCATCCAAATAATAATTAAATTAAATAATAATATTAATAAAAATAATAATAATTAACAAAAAGTTAACAACTCACTCGTGGTAGGAGGGTAGAAATACCTTGGAAACTCCGGTGCCTTCGTATAATCATCATCATCATCATTATTATGAGAATGGTTTTTAAGTTAAAAACAAAATCCATGAAAATACATTTGAAAAAAATATAATTATATTTGTATATATAATTACTCGATAATTACAATTATTAATAGAAATATCATGGTTTTAATTATTATGTTTAACAAATATAATTTATAATTTATCTAGAAATAACAACAATAATAATAATAACAACAACAAGAATAATAATAACAACAACAATAATAATAATCCATCCTGAGTCTTTCACCTGTTCGGCACTGAGCTGGTTGACGTTCGGCACCGAGGTCGACCTCTGGTGACCCACGGAATGTCGTGGAAGAGGACGGGATTGGGTCACCACGTGGTGGAATTCGGGTCGGGGTCTGTCGAGTCGGAGAAGGATTTGAAAACGAAAGGAAGGAGGAGGAATGAAGGAGGCGAACAACAGAAACAACATGCCAGGTTATGTGTTATATAATTATTTATATTATATGACATTAAAAATTATAATATATTATATTATTAACATAATAATAATAAATAATGCCTATTCTTTGAACATGATGATGATGATAAGTTTCTTTTTTAAAGCCGAACGCTCGTTTTGGCAATAATTTGCCAGATTTAGAATATTTTACTAATAAAATAATTGATAATAAATTGAATATAATGAATATGATAAATATATATATATAAAATAATAAATTAATAATAAAATAATAATAAAATAATAAGTTGACTAATCAACTCAAAATAAAACAATTTAATCAAATTTGGTTATTTGATTTACTTCCAAATGCGTACTACAACAACAATAATAACAATAATAACAACAACAACAACAATAATAGCAACAATGAAATGCTCACTGCTTAAAAGAAGGACCCTTGTGACTGTCAGGGTCGCACTTGGCATGGAACTTCCTCTGGCAGATTTGACACTTCAGCCCCTGGAAGATCATTCTGTGACATCCGTCACAAGACGAGGAGAACATGGTCTTCCTCACCTGTTGCGACGTTGAAAGGCAGGCGGGTTTCGGGTCAGAAAGAGACGAAAATTGAATAATAATCCTAAAGTTTCACATTTCATGTGTAATTATAAAGCTTTGGTTGCCATCCAATAACTATTGACTCTTAAGCATTTTTAAATTGTAACATAATATTGGCAAAGATGCAAGCCTTGAATCATTGGCAAAGATAGTTACAATGAGTTATTAACTAATTGATTACTTATTATGTTATTATTATCATCATCATCATCATTATTGTTGTCACCAACATGTTTCATACCTCGCCAGATCACACGCACACGAAACACACGAATACTAAAAACAAGAAGCAACAAAAATTTCAAAGCCAAATGTCGTGCATTTCTGTTGCCGTAGCAACAATTAACCAGACGACCTTTTAATTAACGAATCATGATTAACGAGTCATCACGTTCATTACTAACGTAGTTGTGTCCCCTGTTGCTGGACTTGCAGCTGATGTACTCCAGTTCGACCGAAATCTCTTTCCCGGCGTAACATTCCACGTCGTCGTCCCAGCTGATCGGCTGCCTGGAAACGTCAAGGACTTGATGCAGAACCTCACCGAAGTGATGATGATGACGACGACGACGACGATGATTGATTCGAGTTTAAAATCAATTAATCGTTAGACAAACATAGTCTCTGAAGGTTAATAAATAATAATAGTTAATTTATATAGCGCCATATGCATAGCGTCGGAGGCAAAAATGAATAATTTTAATGAAACATGACATTATATGATGCATTAACAACAATCTTATTATTATTAATATTATTATTATTATTAATTATTATTTAATTAATTATTAATAATATTCTCTCTACCAACCGACTGTTGCTGTCAAAGACAATGCAGTTGTTAAGTGCAATTCCCCTCCTTTCAAGTCCTTTCCTCAGAACATCAGACAGGGTTTGACCCGGTTTCACTTTCAACTAGAGCAAAGGTCACAGGGTTCCATTTAGAGGAATTTACGTTCTTGTCATTTTTAATTTGTTATCTGTTATTGTTGTTATCTAATGTTATTATTACACTGTTTATTATTATTGTTATTATTATGATTACTATTGTTGTCATTATTATCATCATCATTGCCATTATTATTAATATTATTATTAGCATTATTCCAATACATTCCATGCAATACACGTGGAAGCAGTGCCCATTCCTCTCAATTGGACGAACTTGTTTCAAACAATTTGGATTCAATGATACAAGAAGTGAGAGTCTTCTAAGAGTTTTTTTTTTATATAAAAATTCAGGGTTTCAGTCAAAGAAATTGGAAGAATTCAGCATATTAAAATATTCAGCATGTTAATCACTCTCTGATTCTCACCAACGCCTTTTAGGTGATCCATCAACTCATCCATCCATCCATCCATCCACCCATCCATCTGTCCGTCCACACGCCTCGACAAAATTCCTTCCACAATGGAATAAAAACCTCGGAAAGCGTGGTTAAAATCCTCCGCCCAGAATATTTTTTCCGTTCGCGTCATCCGTCGAGAACTTCAAAAACCTTCTCGGGTGCAAAGAGGAGGAGGAAGAGAGAAAAGGAAAATTGTGCATTTCATGACGAGCTTTTAATTCCCTTCCCCCTCCTCCAACTCCCCTCACCCCTCGAGAGTCTGAATCGGGTGCACGATAAAACCTCCGACAAAAACAACCGTGCACCGAAGAGACTCGTGAAGCAACACCGGGAGCTCAAAAAAGCAGCAGTCTTCAAGAGCAACTGG
Source organism: Hirudinaria manillensis (assembly GCA_034509925.1). NCBI lineage: Eukaryota > Metazoa > Annelida > Clitellata > Hirudinida > Hirudinidae > Hirudinaria > Hirudinaria manillensis. The sequence continues at coordinate 9,299,810 of CM067528.1, read as the reverse complement.
ACTTTGAGTCGAGAAATTCAGAAACCCATTTAAAACAAAACAAAGCAGAATAGCTTTCCATACAAAGACATAAATCTTGGTAGGTTAACCAAAAGCATGGGAGGAGACAGCTAGCAACTGTCCCAAATGACGAATATGGCCATAAAAGCGAAGGCCAGCATAGTCATCATCGCCATAGCATCAACAGTCGACATCGTCATCATCGCCGTCGTCATCGTCGTCATCATCATCATCGGCGTGGCCAGGAGCGGCAACTGCCGGAAAATAAAAAAAACACAAAAACAAAAACATCATCAAGGCTGGACCCTGGGAAAAGAGACTGGCCAGACGAAAAACTGCAGACCGCGCATGACTCGTGTCGGGCCGTTTCCGGTGCAGAAATGTAATGAGGGTTTTATAAACGTTTTATTATTTTTATTATTGTTTATTCTTTTCAGTTTTCTTTCCTCATTCATCATCATTCCCTCAGGTCTTAGCACCCTGCAACAATGTGTTGGATCCCTAGATCCAATAAATTGAATAATATTTAAAATTATATTGCCGATTAATTATTTTAATAATTAATTAAATTTAGTGGCAATATAATTTGAGAATTAAATTGGTGCTATTCAGACTCTTTGGTTATGTACCTTTGACAAATGGATTTATATCGGAAAGTAGAGCGAGAGTAATAGAAACAGCAGATTTCAAGACTTAATCAATTAAGCATTTTACATCTTCCAAGCCATCTGACAACTTTCAATAAACCTGCCCTTCTATAATTAGTTTGAGGACCCCGGGTTATTACATTGGTGTCAGGAGTTGGATTTAGAGTTAAAGGGTATCCAAAAGTAACTAAAGTAGAAGCTTGTTTAGTTGAAAAGTGAACGATGCCGAAGTACTTGGATGAATTGTACGTGCCTCGATTGAGACAAGAATTGAGAGAGCGTGGCCTGGATTGGAAAGGCACGAAAGCTGAGATACGAGAGCGACTTGGGGCATGGCTGACAGAGAATGGCCATGACCCAGAGGAATACGAATTCGAGAATCCATCCCATAAAAAGATGGATGAATTTCTTGATTTTATGAAAAAGTCCGTAGATGAGATGAGGGAATGTATTAGGAGTATTAGGGGTGATTTGAAAAACAGAACGGTTCCGTGTCAGAATGCCTCTTTGGTTTCTGATGGAAACTCTACTGAGAAGAGTTCTGATGTTCCAAGTACCGTTTCTGGCAGCATTGGGATGGAGTCATTAGAAGGCACATCCAACCACAGTGCGTACGTGTCTCCAGAAACTCTGTGCGTGATGGCAGACTTAGAGAACTCGACGTTGGAGCCCATAGAGTTACCAGATCAGGTCGAGTCGTCAGCAGGGCCCAGAGAGCTCACGGAGGTTTTAGTGGAGCAAGTGGAACTTTCGGAGGAGCCTATGGGATTGCCGGTGGATCATGTGGAGTTGTTGGTGCAGCCCGAGGAGTTACTGATGAGTCTCGTGGGGTTGCCGGTGGAGCGCACGGATTTGATGGTGGAACAAGTAGAGTCTACAGAACAGCCCATGGATTTACCAGCGGATGTTTCGGCTCCATTGGAAATAACAGAAGGGAGCGCTCGGGATTTCAGGAGAGTGCCTAGCATGGAAAGTGGAGCAGGTGATCCTGAGGAGAGTCTGGGATCTGGCGACATCGTGGAGCAGGAGAGTGTGCATAGAAATGGCGATGTTCCGCGGCTGAAACTTGCGGGACGCAGAAGTAAAAGGGAGGAGACAGAAATCCCAGAAGATGACAAAGCAAATGGATCTGGGATTTGCAGCCATGAGATTGTTGGAAGATCGGATCCTATTCCGAGAGTAAAAATGAAAATGGGAATAGATGTCTGTTCGGGACGAACAGATTTAAGGAGGGGGCAGTGTTGGATCCCTAGATCCAATAAATTGAATAATATTTAAAATTATATTGCCGATTAATTATTTTAATAATTAATTAAATTTAGTGGCAATATAATTTGAGAATTAAATTGGTGCTATTCAGACTCTTTGGTTATGTACCTTTGACAAATGGATTTATATCGGAAAGTAGAGCGAGAGTAATAGAAACAGCAGATTTCAAGACTTAATCAATTAAGCATTTTACATCTTCCAAGCCATCTGACAACTTTCAATAAACCTGCCCTTCTATAATTAGTTTGAGGACCCCGGGTTATTACAAATGTATGAAATGGTAGAAAAGATTGGTTGAAACTGGCTCGGTTTAGGAGGAGCTTTGATCCATTCACTGATCTCATTAGCATCTTCTCAATAATTGCCAATCAACAGCATTTTCAATTGCCATTATACCATCCAAGATTAACTTTCTGCCAACAACAACAACCACAAAGCACCAACCACCAGGGAATCTTCTTCCTTTCTGAACCGAAGTAATAATAATAACAATAACAATCTCATACATTTACATTTATTATTAATGCTATTAATACTTAATATTCATTGTTACTGTTATTATTATTATTGTAATTATTATTATTATTATTATTGTAATTATTATTATTATTATTATTGTAATTATTATTATTATTATTATTGTAATTATTATTATATTATGACCGAAGCAAAAGCAGCAGTCACAGCGCAATATTGGGAAACAACATTTCCCAAGGCCAGAGTCGTAGCCCGACGAGGATCGTCATCAGGAACCAAAACTGAATGCCAAAGAGCAGGTGCGCAACAAGTTGATGGCGAGGACGACCACTGATTGATTCGTCAACGGTTCGACTCGCTAGCTATCTGACTGGCCGGCTAGCTCCTAGCTAACGATTACCCGATGCCCGGTCCCCCGGTATGGTTCTTGAACGGAGAAAGTGTGGGGGGATGGGTGGCAGGTGCCCGGCGCTACCGGAGTGCAAACTTCTGACGTCTTCGGCGACAATCCGGTGGAGAAGATCAAGAGGCAAGCAATTAACCAAACAAGAGTATCGAGGGAGGAGAGCATTGAGGAGCGAGCAGGTATGTTTCGGATGAGCCGTGCACTCACTCGCGCGCGCACAAGACGATCAGACGCTGTGGGCGGAGCCAGCGGAGAGAGCTGGTAGCAGCCAGGCACTTGTAAACAAACTGGGCCGGCGAACAAAAAAAAAACACACACACACAGAAAGAAAGAAGATGAAAAATCCATCCTAGCGCCTGAGATTGCGAGCCAGGCTACACAAAAAAAAACGATAGTTGCGATAACTGTTTTAAAAGGCGTTCCTTTTCGTTGCCAATGGCGACCCCTCTCGGAAGGTCGCCAAGGAATGGACTAGTGACGAGGAGGTCATAGCTCCTCGGGCACATCCCTAAGCCGGCTGGCGGTGGTTGTTGATGGTTGGTGAGTTAAACCAGACTAGCAGAAACTGAAGGCATCAATGATTATTTTCTCTTATTCAGTTATTGTTGCTGTTTCATGTTGTGTCAGCTACTAGATTCTATCTGCTGACTCCTGAAAAACTTCTTAATAGATCGTCTCTAGCAGGAAGCCAAAGAAAAGCCCAGTCCATTTCTTTTCCATTTTGAATAAGTTTTTATTTCAATGATTATTCAAATTGGTCAGAAAAACTCTCGAAGCTCCGTCCGCTCTCAGAGGCGGCAATTGCTCGACTCAAACTTTGAAAAGACGGGCAATTGATTTAAAAGCATTCCCCCATCACACTGAATAAATTTCAAATTTCGAGAATACGTCTGAAGATCATCTTTGTTTTTATAGCTTTCAAATCACTTTGCTAAGCTTTAATTCTTCTGGCTGTGCTACCATCACCCCAGTACTTCTGGCATATTCCACGATTGGAACCACCTGAAAACAGGCTTCGAAGCCAACTAAAAGAGTTCATAGGTCACCAGGTTTTTAGGTGTTTCGTGGGAATAAGGAACGCCCTTCTACTGAACGATCTCCAGGCATGGCTCCGTTGTCTATGACTGCGCAGTTGAATTAATCAAAGACACTCCAAGACAATGATGATGATGATGATGATGATGATGACGATGACAAATCCACATCAGTGACAGTTGGAGCTTCTGCTACTCAGAGGAGTTGCAGCTTGAAAGCTTTCAAATGGCAAAAGTCGACAGAACACGGACTAAAGGTGGGTGACTCATGCATTCTATTAGGTGTGAGCTGAGAACAATTAGGCACAGGTCTGAGCGATGTCAACAAGCAAATCTGATTGCAACCTGCAATCTCAGCAACCAACCTCAATGATTTCAAATGAAGAAACAGAAACCAAACAAATATTTTCCCGAAAGTACCGACTCGCTACCCACGGATACCTACGATACGTAAAACGATACACGACAGGTGGCACCTACCGTGGAGATCTGCTTGTTAGGAAGATAAGCCTTGATGGCATTTCTCAAGGGCTCGGACTGCATGTCGACATTCTTGACGTATCCGGCCTGGCAAGTCCCGGCAGCCGACGTCGCAGACGACGACGCGGAAGGCACGGCGGCCCAATCCCCTCCCCCGAACTGGTAGTCCGCCTCGGCCTGTCCGGACTCTTCGTCCAAGAAGCTGAGCTTCTCCTGGAGTTGCTGCTCTCTTTCCTGCAGTCGATGGATCTTGTTCGTCAGGGTTTCGTATTCCTGGCATCGAGAATGAAAGTTGAAACGTTTTTTTCCAAGAATGCAATGAATATACCAGAGAAAATATGAAAGGCCAATGTCAAATAACGTTTGAGATGATTCAACAAGTTCATTTTACAATAAAACAACATTTAATAATGTATTATTTGAAAAATTTAAATTAATCCTCAATATTTAAGTAAAACCCGATTCATGCCCCATTATTACAAAACGCAAGCCAGACTAACATAGGGAATATTGCTTTCCGGCATTATAGTATATAAATTGCAATGAACCACATAAGCACCAAATCAGATCACAAATCTCTGGAAAGCTATAGTGTCAATCAAGACAACCAGGCAGGTACTCACTTGCAGGTACATGGAGGGTGGATGCCTCTTGCTTCCAAACATGGCATTCAAATCTTCCAGTTTTTCTTTCGTCAGTCGGATTACATTTTCGATGCTCAAAAGCTGTAAAATCCGTGCAATTCCTCACTCATAATCAATGAAAAATTTAATGATTTGTTGAAAATTGGAGAGATAATTGCTTGCAATGGGAACCGTTACAATCACATGCAAATAAAGAGGTTAGGAAAACTAACTTTAAAGTTTGAGAACAATGTCATTATTATTATTTTTTGCGGTAAAAATGTCAACAAACATGGAAGAGTTTTGGTAGAATTTATAAGCTTTGTTATTTCATTTAGGACAAGGAAAATACACAACCCATTTCTGAAAAACTATCTGAAAGTTATCAGATGAAAACTGCTACTTATTTTCTTACTTAGAACTCTGAACACTTGGCTCTTATTTTGAAAATAATTCTGAATAAATTCCATAAAAATCATGACAAAATAATTCTGTTTATTAAAAACATCTTTTTTTAAGACAGCTAAAGAATTGAGGACTCATTCAAAGCCTTTCTTATACACTGGCGTTCACTTAATCTTAGTAAGTAAACAAACCAGATAATAATAATAAAGTAAGATGTTAACCAATCTGGAATGATGACATTCATTGTTAAAAATGCATCATATTCCCTGATATTCACAGATAATCATTAAAAAAACTCTCAGGCAATTTTAGTTTTAAAATAGCTTTCTCCAAACAGTTTCATGCTCAAAATTGCCATTTTGGTTTATAGCTGGGCTTTTGGCATCTCAGAAGTGAATTAAATTAAAAAAATATGAACAAAAAATTCTAATGTCTACCATTGTTGCACAACAACTTACAACCTAAAACACTTATTACTGGCAGAAATACTGGTGGCTATATTTCATGCAGTATATATCTCAAATCACACAAACTCACCAGATCCACAAACATTTATGGCACAATTTCCACACAAAATCATGAAAAATATCTTATTAAGCAAATGATCAGTTTAAGCATATGGACCATTTAAGGCCATCTTTTCAACAAATCCTACAGTCCAAATGCACTTTATTAACTGTTAAATACGACAATATGTAAAGTCGTTTTAAATAATTCTTCAAATACCTCGGCTCTGATGGAATCTGGAAACACGTCCGACGTCTGAACTACACTATCCAGATCGTCTTCATCTCCAGTTGAGGTAGGGCGAGACATGAAACCTTGAAAACTTCTCGATCCAGTCCTTTCGACCGCTGCCATTTACTCAATCCTCTAACAATAAGTTTGCTAACAGAAAATAAATACTAATTCAGATGATGTTTGATCCGCTGAAAGACTTGCCGCTTTTTCTCTAGGAACGAGTCTAAGATCCAGTTAGAATCGCTTTCTGACGGATATTGTTTTATTTCGTCGGCTGTAAATGACTTTGTAACGAAGCATACACTGAAGAAAAACACAACAACATGCCAGCGTAAATAACACACACACGAGCTAGGGGTGAGTGGGGTGTCTAGGTACCTTTGACGGACAACTGGCTGCCAGCTCAGCTCGCATTAATATTTAGCAGCTCGTAAGTTGATGGTTGAAGACAGACAGACCGAAATAAGATTACGAAATACAATGATTCCAGGCCGACCAGTTTTGTTGAGGCGCTGAGGATTATCTACGGCACTTTATAAAACGTAATTTACAATCCCATTAAGAGTACCAACAAAGTGCCTTTTTATTATAATCATAAATTCCGATAATTAAAATATAGTGAGGTTTGCTACTTAATTCTGTCACTCCCTTCGGATTTGGCACCTCGCTCCATAAATTTGCGCAACCCCAAGCGCTTAAACTAAAATATAAAACAACCTTCAAATTGTGTTCTACCAACTTTAAAGTTACGTTTTTCTTGAATGACTTCGACCACGATCTCCACTTCGCGTCAGCACGAACCACTTCTCCCGCATAGTCCAGCCAATAAATCACTGGTACAAATCACTTCCATAAAATATTCTAACCCATCCCCTAGTAACAAACAGGTACAAGTCCTCAACAAGATAAAACAACAACCTCGGCCAGCAGCGCTCCAATTAAATCACAAATCACTTCAAACTGCCAAATGTATTCGCATAGTTACCAAGTTAATTAGTTATCCTCCTCAGTGAGAAAAAACTCAATTAGGTAACCAATTATAATCCACTTTCTAATACAATTGTGCAAACAAACCATCAAATGTACAAACGACTCAAATGCAATTTGACCATCAACACTAAAATATTCAAAGTTTTATTGGAGGGATAGGGGGCCAAATAAATACCTTTATGCTTATAAAATCAAAAAGCTCAAATTTTTTTTGTAAAAAGCAAAACTTAGACAACGACAAATTTCAAACGAAAATGATGCCGCCAGAAACGAAATCAAAGAACTAGTCGTCTCGTTCCCAGCAGCGATCGTTCACAGACAAGTAAGAATCGTAACAAGTTAACTCCTCGAGAGGGGAGAGCAGGGCAGCGAATCAAAGAGTCCGTCCGAGTTCGGGGCCCCTCGTCCCGGTCGTCTCGGCTCGAATCGGAGGAAAAGATGCCCGGTCGAGGATTGCAGGGATGCCAAAATCAGATTGTCAAAGATATGCCATCTCGAAGCAAGCTGTACAAAGTCTACTACCTTTAGGGTCGGGCCAGGTCGAAGTTTGTTTATATCATTTAAACACACTTGAAACTTAATGAAACGTTGGCAAAAATTTGTTATCACTGCTGGTAAAAGACGTCAACAAGCAGGAAATAAGGGAACAAAATCTTTGCAAATAATTATTGTTATTATTATTACTATTATTATAGAGGGAAAAAGATCTGAACTAATAATTACTTGCACTGCCAAATCGAGCCAATGAGGTTTAAGTCTTACATCGATCCGCCCCCTTTGCAGCTCCTCCGTCGAACCTCTGCAACTTTTCTTAACGAATGGCAACCAGACGATACGTGTATATACATGAATAAGCTCGAGATGCAGATATTTCTCTTTCTTTATTTCTTTCTTTCTTAGAAATTGAACTGGGCATTCTTCGGGCCGGAAGCATCGAAAGCGTTGCCGTCGGAGGCGGCAGAGTCCCCGACCTCGTCCGACTGAGGATTCCGGAAGTTGAACTCGACGCCCAGGTCGGAGGTCGGGGCCAGGCTCGGGTCTTCCTCTTCGGAGCCGAAGTAACGCTCGATGATGTCGAAGGCTTTCTGATAAATGTCCTGATTCTCGTGATTCTGTAGGAATTCTATCTTGTCGAGGCCTGAGTCGGAGACGTGAATAGATCGGTGATTAAGATTAAGAGTAAACAAACCTTTTTGTTGCTATTATCGTCTATTACTTAATTGCCGTGACTTGATAACATCCTCGGAGATGATATTAAGGTAATCTTAACTCAATTGTAATTGCTATAAACATCAAGTGCCTCTGACGCTCATGCTTATGGTTGCGGTGCTATGTAATTCATTTGTCATCATCATCGACCCATGAATGATATTAAGACATCCTCAGCTCAATCCCAATGCTTAGAGTATCATGAAATTGACTCCAGCTTGCAAAGTTGTTCAAGAAATTCCTCACCGTAGCATTCTTCGACAAGAACGGAGTACAGGTTGGTTGTGCCGTGCATTTTGGCGTCCGATTCTCCAGCTCTCAGGATGTGTTCGATGCCATTCAGTGCAAGCTGTTGGAAAGAAGGATTTGCCAATGATTTACTTTAGACTTTAAATAATTAATTAGACGACCATTAACCAAGCTTTAGATGAGTCATCGTTCTTAAGGATGTGACCTAAGTAAGGACTTAAGGATGTGACCTAAGTAAGGACTTAAGGATGTGACCTAAGTAAGGACTTAAGGATGTGACCGCTTATCGAGCTAATTATAATATGACAAACGAACGACGCACCTGCACAATCTTAGAATCCATGACTGTAAGGAGATTGCACAGAGGTGGTATGCAACCCAGGTTCACCAGGTACCTGATCTGTTCGGAGGTTCCGCCAGAGGCGGCATTGGTGATGGCCCAGGCCGCCTCCTTCCTCGTTTTGAATTCAGCCTTTCCCATGATGTCGATGAGTAGCGGAAATACATTGGCTTCGATGACAGCCTGGGTCATTGTAAGCAATCATAAGAGGTATTAACGACCCAATTAATTAATATTATATTAATGGTATTAATCGAGCGATCAATTATACTTTGAGCTTCTCGAGTGAATGAAGAGCGTCATGGCAACCAAACCAGGCAAAAATCAGTTGCGACGTTCACGAGCTAAGACGAGGTTTCTGATTTTTGCAAACAGTGAACTCTCAAATCAGTTCAATTGTTCAAATTTGAGTAACCTGGATCTGATTCCTGTTTCCGGCAGTGATGTTGGAAATCGTCCAGCAGACTTCTTTCCTGATGCTCTCCTTGGGACTTCCCAGGAGCTGGACAAGGGAGGGAAGGACCGAACAATTGAGAACCACTTGGGTCTGCATGTCGTCCCCTGTAACTATATTACCAACAGCCCTCAAAGCTGCACTGACCACACTCTGCAGTGTGTGCCTGTTGACAAAACAAATGTCAAATATGATTGAATTTTAGGAATAAATATCATTCTGTCATTTTAAATAACTGCTACAAACTTTAATTAACTTTCAATTAAGAGGAAATTCTAGAATAAATCCAATTCTATAGAGTGACAACTTGCGTTCCCACAACGCAGATAGCAAAAAGAAAGGAAGGAAACTCACGACAGCAGTTCCACAAGTCTCCTGACGACTCCAGATTCGATGACGACTTGGATCTTTTCGTTGGGTCCGTCGGACAGATAAGAGAGAGCCCAGCAGGCGTCTGCCAGAACGTCGTGGTCTGGATTGAATAAGAGGCGAGCAAGGAGGGGCAGGGCTGCAGAAACCTGATTAAACTCCCGCGATTAGTAAAAGGAAGGTCCAGACGACATGAGACTTAGACGTCGATTCAAACGACATCACCTTGGAAAAGTCGGGAGGCGGGTTCTTTCCCCGGCAAAGGTTGGAAAGACACCAGACCGCGTTGCGCATCATGGACATTTTCGTCGATTTGCCTAATAATCTGTAATTTAAAAAAAAACTTGTCAAGCTGGCACAAACGTCCTTGAAAAGTGACCAAAATCAAAATAGGCATGGATTCTGACTGGAGAAGATGGACAAGGATCCCTTCGTTGATCACATAATCGCGACATTCGGGACTGTCGCCTGCCACATTTCCGAGAGCCCACACTGCCTGTTGGGAGAATCATTTTACAATATCATTTGTATACAACATCGATAATAACAATAATAACATACAATATCGATAATAATAATAATATTGTTGTTGTTGACTGTGGCGATTAACCTAAGCATTCATAACATCATCGTTTATGTTAATGATAATTCTAATAATATGGCATTTATTTCTGCCAGCAACCTGTTCTTGAACATCCTCTTGTGGAGAGCTCAGTAGCTGGATGAAAACCGGAACCGCACCGCACTCGATGACGGCTCGGGTCTGGTACGAATTTCCAGATGCTATATTTGTCAGGGCCCAGGCGGCTTCAAACTGCAAAAAAAGTGATTTCTAAGTATGCGAAAGGAGATATTCTTGAGATAAGAATTCCCAAGAAACTGAGCATCAATGCATAATTAATAAGGTAATGAAATTTATTATAATATAATTATAATATTATAATGTAATCGATCCTCAACAAGCAATATTCAATGCAATGATGATAATTATAATATCCATTAAATAACTGATAAACAAATCCGTAGAAATAAGCATGCAGACTTTCACTTTCATCTGAAATGAGAATTGGCCAAAGAGTTCAAAAGGATATTCAGAAGCAGTGGCATTTACCTGCAGGGCACTGTACGTGTGATTCTGTAACAGTTGGACAAAACGCGGAACGATTCCAGTGTTGATGACGGCATCTATCGGGGGATTCGGCTCTGAATTGGAGAGACAACTTGACATCATGGAAGTGAAACAGAGGAGGAGGAGAATCGTGAAATAAGAATTCAAACCTTTCGAGAGGAGCCTCCTGAACTTTTGCGTGGCATCCAACTGCTGGTCCATGTCGTCACTGAACAGGGCTCGGAGCATTTCCTCTGTGATCACATTCTGGAGACAAAATAATGGCGGGTGCAAACGTAACATGGAGACATTATCAAACTCGACATCAAGAAAAAAAAAGTCTGCCTAACTCGTGGAAATGCATATTCAAACTGCATGAATTATGTACGTCACGTTAGAAAAACATCTAAACTTTATTAAGCTATGAGCTGCTTAAGGAAGTCAGAAATAACGTGTTTTGATCCCGAGACCTCCATCCTAACTTTATGGTTAATACAAAGTCTACTAACTGTTGAGTTTGAAGAGACCAAAGACTCTTGCGACGGTGCGGACTCATCAGGTAAACCGTCTACATTTCTCTTTTTGAAAATCTGTTAAAAGAATTGAAATGTATCAACTTAAATGCATAAAAGGATTTTAATAAAATGCTTCCATGACAAATAAAAAGCGGCAAATGAAAACAATTAGTCGGCCAACTGATTCCTAGAAAAGATGACTAACCAATTGGTCTTTTTTCTGTTTCCTCAACTGGACACCTTCCTCTTCACGGCCCCTCCTCATCAGCTCTGTGTCTCTGCCTTTGTATTTGTAGGCTTTCAATCTGTTGTTCGAAGCAGTGCTATCTGTGTCCTCCATTGCAAGTGTTTTGACTAAATCCCAGCTTTAATAAAATTTAAATCATCTTCAATCAGACGAACTCAGATTTTACTTCAATTCTAATTCATTTAAGCAGTCGGTTTGACTTAGAGGAAGCAAAAAAGCGTTTTTGTTTTGTTTGTGCTGCGTTTGTTTAAGTTTCGGCCCACTGTGATCCAGTAAAATTATGTTTTGATCGAAGCAGGACTGGGATGTTATCAGGCTGATGTTTCGAGAGAATTCTGTGCTTTTGTGATAACGGTTGTTTCTGCGCCATTGGTCAGTTCGTGTTATCACCAGCAAATGTAGACCATCGCTTATTATGCACTAAAACACATTTCAAGTTGCTCATAAACAAGTAATAAATTGCACAACTACTTGTAGAAGTCGGGAACTTTCTCAGAATATCTGGCGCATAATATCGCTCAAAAACTTTTTTGCGTTCCAGACATTATCACTTAAAACCTTTTCCTGAAACTTACACAAAAATATTGGAGATGATTACAAACCAATTCTGAAATACAGTCGCACAAAACCCCCGGCCACAAAAAAACAAGAGATTTACGCACGCGCATCAACCAGCACGTCACGTGATAAAGTGATCAAAAATTTTAAGAATTTTACAACTGCATTAATGTTTAACTATAAATATATATATATTGACTGATTTTTAAATGAAACAATTTAATCGCATTCTAAAACGGCTAAAAACCTATTGAAATTTTTGTCAGAGGAATGTACGAATGGGTTATTTTTTCTGGCGAATAAATCTGCCAAAAGCAAGACTCATTATATTTTTGGAATCGGGCAGCAGTTCTTTCAAACTTATTTAAGCTACTCATAAGGGGAATTAAAAGATCATAAGCTAGAAGTTCCATTGTAAATGTCTGATATTCGGCCGATGTGGGGGAGGTGAGGGAGATGATGTCAGATCATTTCAAATTCCTGAGAAGCACCGTGATAATTAATATGTTGCACTTATTACAAAAGGCATTCAGCTTATAGATGGATCTGCCTACCATTTTGTTCTTGTAAAACAAGATTTTTAACCAGAAATTCATACGAACACAACAGGAGCCAAACATGGTACACTTACTGCATCAGTTCCTCACGTTAAATTCAAAAATAAAAGTCTGTGTGAGTTGGAATTAAGGGAGGTTAATGAACCAATAATGATATTTGTGGCCTAGTTTCTTTGCAGGGATGTTATGTTGTTATTCTGCAATAATCACTCTAATGATGATAGCTGGGTCAGAGTCAAGGTTACTCAGCAGTACCAACTTTTGACAAACAAACGTAATTTCGTTAAGGAACATTTTAATAAATAAAATAAATTCCATCTAATAATTAATTATATTTGAAAATTCGCGATCAATTGTTATATTAAGGTACCGACAAATTTCGGCGTTCGGTGGTCGCCGGCTCTGCAAGTAAGTCGCCAGCGGTCGTGAGTTTTACGGGAGTACCCTGGAATTGGATGGTGGATCGAGGTGGATCCGATCAGTTAAATCGAGTTTTTCGGCTTGTATGGCTGGATGGTGCTAAAGATGGCAAACGCAGAACTTTTCCACATTGAGTTGAACGAACAAGAGGGAAAAGATTCAGAAGGATCCGACGAAGAACCGCTGAACTTTGGCGAAAGTAAAGTTGAAGTAAGCCAGATGGGTTATTAAACGAATTAACTGTTTCATACCGTTGTAGACAGTGAGATTTCAAATTCAAAATGCTTTGTGCCTCAATTCGTAATTTTCATAAAAAATTATGCATTGGCTTCTTTTATTGCGGCATTCTAATTAGCTATTGTGTTATTCGAACGCAGGATCTTGAAAGAAAGATGCCAAATCCTTATTTACAGTAAGTTACATAGATTAATTTTCATCTTTTCACTTTGAAAAATATTTATTATGTAGAATTCATGCATTTATTAGCTTGCATTTGCTGAAAGTAATGAAGCCACCTACTAACATTTATTATTATTGCCCTTAGGCTCAGGTTTGGATGATTTATTTATTATTATTTGTTCATTATAAAGAAGTGGAGACTTGGAAACTCTGGAACTTTCTGAATTTCCAATAAATCCTGGTCAGCCAAAAGCAAAGCCTCAAGATTTTGAACTTTTGAAGCTGTTGGGCAAAGGGGGTTATGGAAAGGTGAGGACTAAGTTGTTTTTACGATTCGATTACTAATTGAGTGACATTTCTTCTGTACTCAGGTCTTCTTGGTGAGAAAAATCAGTGGTCAAAAATCAGGAGAAATATTTGCAATGAAAGTATTGAAAAAGGTTGTTCGTTTCATAAGGAGATCTGATATTTATTTTCAAAATTTTGACCAATATTTTTGTCTAGAAGCTGATTTGTGGATGATGCAAGGCATAGTCAGCATGTCTGTTCTAAATTTTAAATTTACAGATTTAAAACAGGGAAGAGATAAAAATGGCTTTATGATGATCTTGTTATACATCATTTGCCATGCTTTTGTAGAAATGAAAATATTTTTTATGTCCCAGGCATAATTAATGCAAAAGTTCTCAACCTCTGGGGATTATTAGCATTGATTTCAGTTCAAAAATTATTTTTAGGCTTCCATTGTTCGGAACGCAAAGGACACGGCCCACACGAGAGCCGAGAGGAACATTCTAGAAGCAGTAAAGGTCTTGACTCGGGCCAATTATGATAATTTAGGAAACAAATGTTCATTATTATTATTATCATTATTATTATTATTATTATTATTATTATTATTTTTACTATCATTATTGTTATTATTATTGTAGGTTGAAATGAACTGGTCTCTTTTTCAACATTTAGTTTGAATTTATGAATTTAGTAATTTTAGATTTATTGCTAAATTGCTAGGCAGCCATTGATGAATTAATCTAATTAATTAATTAATTTAGTAATTAATCAATTTTAATTATAAGGATTATGCCTGAATTTCAGCACCCCTTCATCGTGGATTTGATCTATGCCTTCCAAACTGGTGGAAAGTTGTACCTGATCCTGGAGTATCTTTGCGGGGGGGAGTTGTTCATGCAGCTGGAAAAGGAGGGAATCTTCATGGAAGACACGGCATGGTGGGTTAGCAAGTCGTGGATTCGTGCACTCGAACGATGTCGCCGTGGGGTCACGGGTCGTAGGTCGTAGGTGTTTCGGTCGAGCTTTTAAGTTGAGTCATGTTTTTTAATTCAGTTCTGTCAACTCGTATTCTCAAAGATGTAAGGCTTAAACTCAATTAAAATTGTAACTTCTGGGTTCTTTCACTTTCAAATTACTAACCAATTGTTGTAAATAAATAAATAAATATATTAATTAATTACTCGTTCGTTGGTCGACGTAGCTTCTACCTGGCAGAAATTACGCTGGCCATAGAGCACTTGCACAGGCATGGCATCATCTACAGGGACTTGAAGCCAGAAAACGTACTCCTTGACACCCAGGGTGGGTTTTCTTGTTCAGAGTTCTGGTGTTCAGATGATGGAAGTTCTATTTAAAGACTAGGGGGAGATGATATTCACTGAAAATAAGTTATTAATTATCAATTATTGTTGTTATTAGTCATGATTATTTTGATTATTTATGGTTTATCCATGTCTTGATTCGGAGGTAATCCTACTAGAAATAAGTTACTTATTATTATGAATGGTTTTAGTAATAATAATATTATTATTAGTAGTAGTAATAATGTGATTGTTTGGTTATCTTTTTGATTTATCTTGTTGCTAATTGGCCCCTGCCATCTCTTGAGCTTATCAGTCACACGTGTTGCTGGATGTCGATAGGTCGAAAGTAAAATAAAAATTCATTCGTTTCAACATTTATTTAGATGTTCGAGTGACGAGTGTTGATGATTTATATTCATATTTATATTTGTATTTTTCATTTACTTGTCCTTTGTAGCTATTGTTGTTGTTGTTGTTGTCGTTGTGATAATTATCATATTCAAATATTGTCTACTTTATTTATTATTATTATTATTATTATCTTCAAATTAAATAAAACTGAACTCCATCTGATCTTCAGGTCACGTCAAGTTGACCGACTTTGGCCTGTGCAAGGAGTCAATCCAGGATGGTTCTCTGACACACACCTTCTGCGGTACAATCGAATACATGTGAGTCTTGATTTTGGTCATCCTTACCATCTTTCGCTCTGCAAGCTTTCTCGTTACAACATCACCATCTTATCTTTATCATCATCATCTCAGTTATTATATCATATTATTCCTACTTATGCAAGCTTGTTGTCTTGCTACAGCATCACCACCATCTTTATCATCAGCTTAGTTATTATATCCTGGTTATTACATCCACTACCTCTGGTCTTGTTACAACATCATCACCCCATCATCATCATGTCATTTCATCACCACCCCTGCATGACCATTACCATGACCACAATATCACCCCATCATCATCATGTCATTTCATCACCACCCCTGCATGACCATTACCATCACCACAAACCTAACAGGGCCCCCGAGATTGTGGTGCACAGTGGGCACGGAAAGGCGGTGGACTGGTGGAGTCTCGGTGCCCTCATGTACGACATGCTTACAGGAGCTGTCAGTTCGCTTGCGATTCTTTTTTCCTTTTGTGGATTTTTGTTACTCAAAAAGCAGACGCTGCCTGATGTTGGTTACCGTGGTAATAGTTGCAACGACGATGTTTTTGCAAGGAGCAAGAAATTCGTCGGCAGAATTTGTTGTTTCATCAACTATAGTTATAAATTATTACTAATAATATTGTTATTGTTGTCATCAGTTAGTAATAAAAATAATGATAATAATAATAATAATAATAATAATAATAATAATAATGAATGAAACCGAGAAGAAGGAAAAATATGTATAATAACAATAATAATAATAACAATAATAATAATAATAATAATAATAATCTGGATGTACTTATTGCATATCATAAAAATATTGTTTCATTTGTCAACATTTTAACCAAACTGCAGCCTCCATTCACAGCTGAAAACAGGAAGAAGACAATCGACAAGGTGTCATGATTTTTATTTCTCGTTGTCGTCATTCATTCCTTCGTTAGTTCTTCGTTCGTTCTCGTCGTCGTAAGTCGTCGACGGACCGCGAACTCGAACTGCACTTTTTGAACCTCAGATCCTCAGGGCCAAACTGGCTCTTCCACCGTACTTGACTCCAGAAGCAAAGCTCTTGCTCAAGAGGGTGACGACTTATTTGCAGATTTCGTTTTGAAATAATTTTATTGTTTATTTATTTATTTAAACTTGTAAGATGGTGTTAGTTGACTGACATGCTATTGATGCATTTCATGGATTCATTGGTCATTGATCTCGTAGTTACTGAAGAAGAACATCACAGAAAGGTTGGGATCTGGTCCAGATGATGCAGAACCTATCAAGGTGGGTTAGGAACTTCCAGAATGTTCTTGGAATTGATATAATGATAGTATTTCTACTGCTGCTGATGATGCTGGTTTTGATGGTGATGATGATGTGAACAATGATGATGATGATGATGCAGATCGTTTTCCATTTGCAGTCTCATGCCTTCTTCAGAAACATTGACTGGAAGGCAGTCATTGAGAAGAGGCTTGACCCTCCTTTTAAACCCATTCTTGTGAGTGAAAAAAGTCGTAATAATTTATGATAATTTATTCAGGACTCTGCTTCTATGGCTCTATACAGCCAGGTCAAAAATTAGGTGTGGTTTAAATTAATAAGCCATATGTAATTTCATTGAATTAATAAATAAATCGAAATCTGTCGGCCACCGTCGTCCAGAGCGATGAGCTCGACGTGAGCCAGTTCGACTCCAAGTTCACCCACCAGACGCCCGTCGACTCTCCCGACGACAGTGCCCTCAGCGAAAGCGTCAACCAGGTTTTCCAGGTAAGACTTGAAAGAAAAAAAAACCCGTTTAAAAATTTTTGATTGATCGATTGAATGTTGGATGAGTGGGAGGATAAATAAGACCGACGGGCCGGGTCCTTTAGTACCTAACCCTACCTTATCTTGACCCTGAAAATCCTTGGAAAACTGATAACACTTATTCAGCTATGAGTTGTTTTTTTTTTGTTGCCTGTCACTTGCCCTGGTAGCAATTGATCAGTCAGTAAGAGACTTTTCGTAGAAGATTTTAGACCTTTTAATTATTTCATTATTTCTAATTATTTCTTAATTTTCTTTTGATTCGATTCTAATCGTAGTTTAACATTTCAAGTCGTTAGTCGTGAGTTTCTTATGTCATCAGGGCTTCACGTACGTCGCTCCGTCCGTGTTGGAGAGCATCACGAAGCCATGGAGGTCGAACAAGGAGGCGAGGAGCAGGAGGTTTGGTTCTATGGCAAGGTCAGTTGCTCGTATCGAGTATCAACTTTTGTCATTATCCGTATTTGATAATTACAATATTTATCAAAAGCAAAACCTTTAACATAAATACTCTGATTAATGATTTATAAATTATGATCGAAGCAACGATCAGAAGACATTCCCTTTTGTTTTAATGATTTATAAATTATAATTGATATAATAATTAGAATAATTTCCCTTTCAGTCCGGACATCGGTGACGGCTTCCATGTTGCGAATGCTCTCTCCCCCGACATCATGGACTTGGGTACGGGCAACTCGATCAACAATATTTCAGATCCGCAGAACGAACCTCCGATGCCCGAGGACTGCCTGCAATATCCTGGATTTCTGCCGCGTCGGGATGTGACGTGCCAGCCGGATTTCGGCCCGACGTTTCCCGGCCGGCATGCAATCTACGACTACCCCAGCCAGAACGTTCTCCCACAGTCTTTCAACGTACCCATACCCCAAAAGGCGTCTTCGGCGGCAGCACCTTATCCCCCCCAGAGGCCGAGCAGGGCCGTCTTCATATCGCGCAATCATTCGAACGTGCGGGCCCCCGGCCCGGCATTTTTTGGCAGGCCGCCACTCTGACTGGACAATCGCAACGACAAAGTCTTTTGTAGTTTTCTCCTCATAAAGTGCTTTATATTTATATATATATATATATATATTCTTTAATGAGCTTGCACGCATCGCACAGCTGGACACTCCGTGACTCCACTTCTGGAACTTGCTGGATTTTACTGAGTGATTCCCTTTTCCGTTTCCCTCACTTTTACTCGATTTCTCATGGAATGGCGGGGTTGCGAGTCAACTCTGCCTGATTTTTGAACGACCTTTTGAACTCTGCCCTCGGATGCCCCCCTCTGGAATCCAAGAACGGATCCGAATGCGGATATCGATGCAGCATAATTTTTCATGCATTGGAAAGACCGTTGGTTGTATTGGCTCAAAATGTTTGTGCATGAAGGAGGAAGCTTCGCACGCCTCTATTAGAGTTTTCATAAGCAAGATAATAAGCTTGAAGAAATAAATTCTACATTAAGGTACTCGTTCCTGCACGAGTTTTGAAATGATTGGGTCGCGATGACGTCGTGCCATTCTCGAGAGCATCAGAGTTGAACGGTTCCAGAGGTTTACCGTATTGCATAGATGTTTATTATATATTTTGTATATTTCTGTTGCATCCTGTTTTAAAAGGAAATCATACCCAGGTTAGTTTGGAAACCCATCAATTATTATCTCTGGCATGGATTAGATTCATCAGAGAAAATAAGGTTTGTCTACGTTGTCGGCCAGAGAAGTCGGAGGATGACAAAATAGTAAGCGTTTGTCAACTGGTTGAATTCAGTTAAGAGGCTACGAGCCGGGGATGCCATTATAGCCATCACGGGGTTGATTAACTCACCAGTCGGTGAACAAATGATATTTTAATTAGTAAATGGGACTCGTGGGCTAACATAAAGACATAGCATAAATTTCATAAGAGGCTTCAGGCCAAAAGCAGATAATGTGGGACGGAGGGTGACTTGTGAACGTTTTATGGATATTTTTTATATCTGCAGATATAACACTAATTTTAAAAATTTTTGGGGTCAAACGTTTTGTTTTTTTTTTAACTTTAAAAATATACTATTGAATAGCTGAGTGGACATTGTCATAATTTGCTGGTTTGCGATTTAGTAGTTATCTTAAATATATTTTTCAAAGAAGTTCCTTCATGTTTCATTATTTTTTGTTGTCAACTAGATATATTTTATTAGTTTTCATTTTGTAATTATTTTCAAAACATCGTTGGGAAAATTCTTTAAAAATTTGTTTAATTTTTTGCTTACATAAGCCGGGCGAAATTATAGTTTGTTTGTGCTTTCGTTTTTATTTTCGCGTCAAATTAGCATGGCGTGCTGTTATGAGATACGAGAGAGCAGTTCTAAAAAGGTCTGCATAGTTTTTGTTTAATTTCCACGTGGGATTTCAGATTCTTGTCATGTGTATATTAATATTTAATTTTTTATGTTAGGTTTCCTCAGCATGTGATCTCATAATGACTCTTTAACACAAATATAAAAGCGACCATTCATTTTAAAAGGGTAGAGGTCTCTTTGCCACTAGGCCCATAAAGGATGGCGAGGAAATTTTTGTAGAGAAGCCACTCGTTAGCGTTCAGTTTGCTTGGAACGAATCATGCAAGTACAAGGCCTGCCACCATTGTTTGAAGTCTCTTGAAAATGCACAGGAAATGTGCAGGAGACTGTCTCAACGAACGGATACCATTCTCCCACGCATGGATTTGTGTGAAGTAACTCCTGAAAAGCATGTCACCTGTCCGACTTGTGACGTAAATAAAATCCTTTATTCCAAATTATCACGCTTAAATTGATCATGGTGAATGGGTTTGTTATTATAGGCACTTTTCTGTAGCAAGGAATGTTTTGAGGAGGCCGTTAGTATCTACCACAGGATCTTGTGTACTGGCGGTGATCCTTCCCATCCGATTGCAAGACTTATAGACACCTGGAAGTTAGAGAATCAGTTTTTCTGGCCAATATTATTAAGAGACAATGCAAAATTGATGATGATATAATTATTGCATCATATCCATATTATAAATAATTTGTCAAAAGTATATATTTAAAATAAACAAAAGCCTCTCTGGAATTGCAGGCAGATGCATTATCCGCCTGAGACCTTCAACATTATGCTCATCGTGAGATTGTTTGCAACAATCAAGCAGGTAATCGGTTTAAAAACAACAATGATAGTTCAGTTTAAAACCATAGAAACCATGTAAACAGCTCTGTGATTTGAGAGGAATATCTTTGTCCTTCAGGCACCTTCAGAACAAGAGAGGGCAGCACTGCTGAAGAGACTCAATACATTCTGCCATGCAGTGAAAAACGAAGAGGACAACATCACTCACAAACTTCTTGGCCAAAATTTTCAGGTGATTTGACAGACTACGACCGTACTCTCGGCAACACGTCCGATTACATAAAATGCCTTCTGCCATTTTTATAGGATCTCATCGAGATATGCAGAGGCATGCTGACGGAAGTTGTTTACGAAGAGTCTCTGAAAGAGGTACGTCTGGTGAAATTTAATTTAAATTTCATTAATATTTAATATCATTAATCTTTTTTTTAATGATTTTTCAGTGCTTCACTGCGGACGGGTTTCGTTCTCTTTTGGCTCTGATCGGTACAAATGGTCAGGGCATAGGAACAAGGTGATTGTCAAGATGGGTTGTTTATTATTTAGTAATTTATTTTTAAAAATAAGCAAAAGAAATAAATTAGAGATGGTCCGAAGGGAAACACTGCTGCTTCTGAGAGTTATTTCTATTATATAACGTGTCGTTAATGGTATTATCAATCAGTCGTTTGTCAATCAAATTAGTGAATTGTGATGGCTGGCAATAGAGGTTTTTATTCTGAGAGCTAGAGATCTTTGCAAGAAAGACCTCTTTGCACTAATCTGCCCTGTCCATGATAACTCTTGGTCCAACATGATAAATTTAAAAAATAAATAAAATAACTTTCAGCTCCTTCAGCGTTTGGGCAAACAACTGTGACAAAATTGACGACAAGAGAGAACGCAAGGAGCTGTCAAAGTTGATTGATAAACTGTACGAAGATATTAACAACGGTTGGTTTCATACTTTTGTAACATTTTAACGAGATCATCATTTTAAGACTTTTTGAGAATTGCTTGTTGAGCCTAATAATGTTACTTATGTTAACTGACTTGTCTAGCTGTAGATAATCTTGTACAATGAAGTGATAGATGGTGATAATGTAGATTTAAACCTATAATCTTGACCTCAACAATAATTTCAGTGTCTGCTCCTTTCCTTGACTGTGAAGGTTCAGGCTTGTACACCCTTCAGAGTTCATGTAAGTAGATGCCTATGTTGTATTGTTGTTGCTCCTTCTTCCCTCCATCTCCAATAGTAGTCTCTTCCTCTTACGATCAGGCAATCACAGCTGCGACCCGAACGCCCAGGTGACCTTTCCATTCAACAGTCACGTGCTCAGCTTAAAGGCGCTGAGGGACATCGAAAAAGGAGAGGCAAGTTGTGGTTTCTTGTGGGCCATTTTAAGGTTGTAGTGCTGTTCTAAATGGATTTATGCAGTAATTGGGACTGTTTAATTTGAATTCAACTCTGAAACTTTTCTGGAAAGTATTTAATTGTGAGAGAGCATTCGATTGTCGAGCTCTTTAGAAGTATTTTTATGAGTGACTTGAATGCTATGCCAGTTTTTTCTGTTGAACATTGATTATGGTTTGTTTATTGATTTTGTTTTGTATTCAAGTATGTTATATTTTTTTTCAATTGTGGTTTTCCAGGAAATTTGCATCTCCTATTTGAGTGAATGTGACCAGGGAAGGAGCAGACACTCCAGACAACAGATCTTGAGGTTCAAATAATGATAGCATCTTGTTGACTTTCTGATTTTCTTGGCTATTATCGATTTTCTCGCTCTTACTGATGAAGCATGTGAACAATGGCCACCTCTTATATTTATCTTATACATCAATAATATACTAATAATGAATAAATATTATGAATTCACTGAAAAAATAACACTTTTGCTCTTTTAAATTCCAGGGAGAACTACCTGTTCTCGTGCAACTGCAGCCTGTGCCAAGATCAGATTGACCAACCTGACTTGACTTCTGAAGAGGAGGAGGATGACGACGACGACAGTGATTGCTCAATGGACGAAGATTGAGAAATTTATCGTCATTTATGCTAGACTCGGTCAGCAATGGCTTAGTTGTTAATAGAAAGTCTGTGTCTTGTTGCATGTGGATCAGCTTTTTGTTGCAAAAGGATGGGTTTCTTAATTATGTTCAGTGCTTCATCAACACATGTTAGGGGGTTAGGTTCACTCAAAAAATTATTTTTGCTGGTCTCGTTCTTTTCATATTTTAGAAATTTCTTCTATTTTTAAATTCATCCAAACTTCTAACGGTCTCGATGAAGCTCTGAATATATTTGATGGTAAGATATTATGGGTGGTTCTGACTGTTCCCGGGGTAGACCACAAATGGAGTGAATAAGCCAACCGAATGGCGATGTACTCGTTGCGTGGATTGGTTTGAATTAACATATTTGATGCTTGGATAATCTGTCGGGTAGGACGTGGGAACCAGTGCGGTTTGAAAGCCAACGGAGGCTTAATTAGGTTTCTAGTCGGTGCGAAAAGATCCGTGAGCTTGCTAAAGCTTCACTTTTTGTGATTGATTTTTTTAAATTTAATTTCTTTTTTTAAATTAATTTTTTAATTATTTTAATAAGAATCTTTTATAATGAGGACCGCGATAGATGTGTTAACTAAATAATAGTGCCTTTTATTTTAAATAATTTTTTCCGATTAAAACCAAACATGACCAAAATCGATCAACTGGTGGACAACATTAGAACGAAATCTCAAAGAAAGCCCAAAGAGGAAACGTTGCTACGCGAACCTTCCTCCGGGCCCAAAAAGTCTATTTTAAAAAAGACTGATAATATTGTCGAAGAAGACGATTTTAAACAGAGCATTAGCGAATATGTGAAAAGGAGCTTCTACTCAACTTGTCAAAGGGTTCATTGGCCGAATAATGATAGGATGTGCGAATACAGGTACTTTGAGCTGGTCGACGGAGAAAGAATATACGTCGGGAAAACCAAATATCCCCTCGAAAATGATGATGATAACGAGGACCTAGAGGAATTCACGGACGAAATAGATTGCTATGTAGAAGAGAAACCGAAAGTGTCCAAGAAAGCTGGGTGCTGTAAACTTTCTAGGAGAAAGCTGAGAAGATGGTTTGCTTCAAAATTCAGGAAAACGTTTTTGCGAGGAGAAATGCATGACCATCCTATGGCCACCACTTTAGATACGCATCCTTTAGAATTCGAAATGATGACTAGGAGTGTCATCGTCGGTGAAGCTTAAGTTTACAAATTTTATAAAAATAATTTTTAATACAATAATAATAATATAATTCTATCGTTTAAATTTGAAATTTTATTTACTTAAGAGTCAATAAGATAATAAATACCGTTTTCATCGGATATAGGCCATAGCATTTCAGAGAAATATTTTTAACAAAATAAACTAATTTACAAACAATACACATTGACAAAGCTTTTGGGCTGCTTGGGAGCTAGTGACCTACACAGCGCAGGCAGTTCTCACTAGAAGTAGTACTCCAATTAGACAATCAAGTTATTTTGGCTCCTGTTTGACCTAGGATATATTACAATATATAATACCGAGTTCAAAGATCCAAATGTTTTATTATCCTGCTTCTATAATGCTGCTCTAAAAACTGCTTGACACAAAATCAGCATGGTTCCCAACCAAGACCACAAGATGTCAAAAGACCTCCACAAGTAAACTAACTCCACAATTTAAACCTGCAAACCTCACACACCTGGTTCAATAAATGCCAAACATATACTACTGATCAAGTTAAAAAGAAACTGGACAACTCAATCCACACCCATATTACCTCATCTTTTTGCTAAAAACCTGTAGACAAAAATGTTTGAGTATTTGGAAATTACATTTAGAAGAGGATCCATCATTGACGTATTGAGGTCTGCCTGGTTTCTGACTAATGGTAAGTTATTAATTTTTGTTCCTCACTTCAGAAAAAAATCAGAGTAAAACATATGGTTTTAATGTTTATTTCAGTCAAGGCACAAGAAGGCAACATCCAGATTGGCTCAATCTACGCTAGACAACAGCTTTGTTCGAGAGGTTTAATTCTGAAACAGAATATTTTATTCAAAATAATTTTGTCTCAACAATAAAATAACTAAGATGAATAATATAATAAACATTAGATATAAACAATATAAGAGAAAACGAATTTAAAAAAAAAGAGCTAATTGTGAATGTGGTGTTCCTGTTACCTCTGCGTTGTCAGATGAGACATCTTGGTCGCTTTCCTCACTCTCCTCCTCCATGTCGTGCAGAGAGATTCTGTTCTGCAGACCCTTGGCACGGACTAGAAGTACAAACAAATGCATGTAAAGGGCACATCTTCATCGACAGACGAGAGTCAACAAAATTAGGCCGACTTTTCTCATGGAGTCTCTTCTTGAGCATCTCCTTCTCCTTGATCCTTTCGAGGATTCTTCGTTTCTTCTCGTTCATGTCATTCAGGTAGGCGATGGCTGCCTTCAGTGCATCAACTCTAGACAGCTGGTAGAAACGGATAGGACATCCATGAGTATGGTGCCAATTAGCTTTATACAAAACAACCCACATTCTCCTTAACTCTGATAGAGGACCTCAAGCCATGATAGCTCTCTTTTATGCGATCTCTTCTAAGTCTTTCCAGCCTATTGTGGTTCACTTTTTGGCCAGCCTGCAGATCCCAGTAAATCCATTATACATCGAGATATTGTGGATCATAGGCCTTAAATGGCAGATTGACGGCGCAACTTTACCTGTTTACCGTAAGCGTACGCATCATCGGGATCAATCTTCATACTTGTAAATACTTGACAATACAATGATCGAGAGATCACAAAACAAACTCTATGATAGTCTAACAATGAAAATGCAATTTGTTACTTGATGATGTCTCAGAGGAGATTAAAAGTCATGCAACTTTTCCAAAACACATCAAGAACTTAAGACATTAAACCACGAATTGGGAGGCACATCCCATACTTTCTTTCCAAGTTTATTAGCTATACAAAGTATTTGCATTTACAAATGCCCAAACCTTAGCAATTTGAGCAAATGTTTTTAGGCTAATCAAACAATTGTCGTGCCGAGCAAAATCGGTGCGCAAAATAAAATACGTTTAGTAACAAAAATAATTACATAGCTCCACAATGAATATAAATACAACCACATATAATAAGAACCACAACATAGTGTTAAGTTTAATAATTTGGCACAGCATAATTTCCATTAATTCTATTCTCGTAAAGGGATTCAATTAATTCATATCCAGGGGCGTAGTAACATTTTACGAAATTAATTATCGATGATTCAACTGTTTGTACATTACTATGTTTGATCCAAATTCGAATCCCAAGCATCAACTCACATCCGACGACGATCCAGAAACTGTCATTACGACTTAGTTGCGCAATTAAGTTATCACGAAGTTCCAATGAACAACATAAACACAAGAATATTGATTATTTTTCATGTGTGAATTTTTGAAAAATTTTATGGAAATAGTAAACGCGTAGTTATCAAAAAGCTTTACAGATTTACGAAAATTGGTTTTAAATATTTTAGCTGCATAACAAATAAATTTTTAAAGTATATTACATAAAAAAAATCTTAGTGTAAAGTTTAATAAGTCCTATAAAAGAAAAAGCTAGGTTTTCAAAAACATAAAAACAAAGAACATTTAGGACTATTGATCGTAAAAGTAGTACCATGTATGCAAACACACAAGAGCCTTACTTTTTGAGTAAGGGTCTCCCGACTTGTTCTTAAGCGTTGCATAATACAAAAATAGTCTACTCATCAATTCACAAAATGGAACCTTTTTATTTTTTGCAATGAATACTTAATTTTTGGTTGTTATTAACCTCGAATGAAATTCCTTCCATAGAAGCACCGATTTCTAACGACTACAAAAAAAATAATTTGGAGCCTTCCTGACGAGAGAAATCATTGCTTTATCAAGATAATAATAATTATATTTCCACCTGCATAAACCCCTTTCCTGGGATAGTAGGAAGACACTGCCCAAATTCACTCAGGGGTATTGCCAGAAATGATAAAACAAATATTGGTGGTTCCATTGAAGTATTAGGGCTTGGATGATTTTCAATAAATTATTTTTTTCTACAATATCTCAGTAGTAAATGGTAATTAGTATTAATCCAAGAAAAACCAAAGCAGCTTCCAGTACTATGGTGTCTCTTGAACCATTGGCTAATCAAGGAAAATTTATATTTGTAAATAAAAATTTTTTCTGCAAACGAAAATGGTAATAATCACAATTGACAAAGAGTGATTTACAAACGAAAGTTGATACATGTTATTAATATTTATGCAATAATATCAGGCACTTCACAGACCCAAAATATGTCGCACATGCTCAAATCTGCATAAAAATCCAATAATTTATTTGGTAGAGAATGACCGTTTATTTGCTAAGATGTCAGCTAGTGGTGCTTTTTGATTCAGACATCGGTTCATATCCTTTCTCGACCTGGTCCTTGAATTTCAGATATGCTCTTCGTCGATCGAAGTATTTGAGCTGAAATATCGTTTTGATTAAACTAATGCAAGCGATGAGTATTATAAAACAAGTGATATACCCATTGGGGTGTACAGCTTTGTTCGTAGAGTGTTCTTTCTGCTTTGCATTTGCTAGCATCATCTCCGTTAGATTCCATGCAGTTCCAAAAATCATCTTTAGAACCCCAGCATTTCTCTCGCTGTTCTTTGTTTGGGGCAGCCATCCAAGTGATCGACAGCAAGGACAGACGATATATAAAACCAGATCTAGTTGTTTTGATTATTGCTACCTTAACTTTTAACTTGTTCGTTGTAAAAATGAATAGCTAAGTGCTTTAAAATTTCATATATAAAATAATTTTTTAAATTATAAATTAATTTTAATTTAATGGCTATTAAAATATATTACGCAGAACATATTTTTATTATGGATTTCTTTTCGCTTCAATCTTACATTAAAGCAAAAGAAAACTAACACAATCTAAAAAAATCTTATGAAACGAATCATTTATTAATTCTTTCTTGAGAAAACATGCTGCCGCAATCGCAGTCCCTCACGGCATAGTTCAGTTGGTCAAGTTTGGAGGCTGGAGGTCATAGATATGAACCACTTAAAGTTGCATAAAAAGTTGTTTGGAGAGACTACTGAAGGCTCAGAAGTTTATTTGTAAATAACGTTAATTGAATGTTGTGGTTCTGGTTGAGTGCCATTCTCAAAGGATGTGAATTTGATGCAGGTACAAACTGACAAATGCAAATGGCCTCAGTGTTAGCATTCTGACTTTAGGAGGTGTTATTCAGTCCCTTGAGGTGCCCGACAAGTATGGAAATTTTGAGGACATTACTCCTGGATTTGAAACTGTGGAAGGTAAATTATTGGGCTGTTTTTCTTTAGCTCCTCAGTTTCTAGACACTTAGTATAATAATTTAGCTGTAATAAAAAATATTAAGCAGACAAAAGCTGATTTTCTCCCATAATTGCAGTTATTTTTTTGTTCTTTCTGCCTGTACATGAATTTTTTTTATTGTTGTTATTGAAGAATATGAAAGCAATCCCCCATATTTTGGAGCCATTATTGGAAGGGTTGCCAATCGCATATCTGGGGGAATGTATGAAATAAATGGAAAGAAGTATCAAGCTCCTCTGAACAGGGATCATATCTGCCTTCATGGGGGAATAAAAGGATTTGACAAGGTAATTTAAATTGTTATGATCTGGTGGCAAATTTGTTTAAATTTGATCTGATGATTAAAATGCAATTTAACGCATTCTAAAATGAGGAATTGTTAATTTTTTCCAGCACACGACTTCTGCTTATTAGGCATTAATTGCTTATTTGGACAGAAATGCTGGACTCCAGTGGAAGTCGAGGAAGGTCTGATGCTTCAATACACCAGTCCTGCCGGAGAGGAGTCATTTCCAGGCAACTTGAAGGTGAGCGTGACTTACAGCTTGACGGATGACGACGTCCTAAGAACGGTCATGACTGCTGAAACCGACGAGGAGACAATCATCAACTTGACCAACCATGCCTACTTCAACTTGTCCTCTCACGTTAGCATGCTACCTAAATGTTTCGAGCTACATTTTAATCGTTTATCGACATCATTCTTTTATTTTGTTTACATTATGGTAAACTTTTTTTTTTAAACATTTGTAAACACAAATTTGTTTACATTTAGACATGGCGATACTTTATATCTTTGAAGATTACATCAAATCAGTAGTTTAATTCATCAGGATTTAAGCGTAATTATTAACTGATTAATCATTAAGTAGCAACTTCATGCAGAAGGATTTGAATGGATTATCACAAAGGATACCACAAAGACCTGACCTGTATTTTTTCTTCTTCAGGAAGCAAAGAATGTTTATGACCACGTCCTACAGATCAACTCTGAGTTCTATCTTCCGAAAAACGAGTATGCGGCACCGACGGGTGAGAAGCAGTCGTTTGTTGGGAGGTTGAGTTCACGACTGGTGCTACCCTTAGATTCGGTTGTAATGAGTCGTTGTAGTTCAAGTAATTAGGGTTAACTTGAAGTTTCATTGTTAGGGTTAGAGACAGGGTTAATTGGTGCAATTAATATTTGTTTGATTATGTTGCATGTTAGTTTTCGTCGTTTTAATTCCTGGCAGACGTACCAAATGATTTCACTCTGATATCATTAGATAATATTGGACTAGGTCTCATAATTGATTTTTTATACTTTGCCATTTTGAATGAATTATGCCAAACTATATCTTTTAAACGCGGCCACCTCTTAATGGATTGTGCTGCAACATGAGTTATAATAAAAAAAACAGGAGAGGTTGCGACCGTGGAAGGAACCCCGTTAGACTTTAGGAAGGAGAGAAACTTGGGGGAAGCACTGCAGCAGGTCGTGGAGGACTCCATTGTTGGCATTGACCACTGCTTCTGCATTGAAACCCTCAATGAATTGGGTAATTGTGTCGTCTGTGGAATTATTATTATTATTATCATCAGTAATAATTGCAATTGTTAATTATGTTAATTAATTAAAATTAATTAATGTTATGATCGGCACGATGATAATCAACAGTAATTATGATTGAGTGTAATTAGCCCAATCGGTTTACCAATAATCTAAATCTTTGCGATGATGAAATTGAAAATAACGTTCAACTTTTAAATAAATGAAGATATTTTTCCGAATATGTTTTAAATATAATTTAATTATTCTACTTTTTGTCGTCAAAAGAGAGCAGAAAGACTGTAGAGGCAGTAGTCCTGAAACATCCAGAGTCTGGTAGGGTTATGAAGATCAGCACTAATCAGCCAGGTGTTCAGGTTTATACGGGTAACTACCTGAACGGACTGAAGGGAAAGGGTGGTGCAGAATATGAACAGCACTCATCTGTCGCTTTTGAGGCGCAGTTTTGGCCTGATGCCCCGAATCAGGTGAGGATAAACTATAACGTTGCCATGTTATCGTGCGTTGAGTCTAGTAAGTAATTATATTTCGGTGGTTTTTAATTATTATTATTATATAATTTTTTATTAATATAATAAACAACAGATAGCTATGTTTCAATGGTTATTTTTTCAGTCAGGTTAAGAATATGTCTTGGTCTTAAATGTAAAACGAAACTTATTTTGTTTCAACATGAATACAAGAACGTGTGGATTGTTTTATTTCTTTTCAGCCCAGCTTTCCTTCAATTAATCTCAAGCCTAATGTCACCTGGCATCACTGCACAGAGATTGCTTTCTCAGTAGAAAACTGAAACTTTCCATTCAAGATTTCTGAAAAGTGCCTTCCATTATGTAACTGAGTTCTTTACAATTGATTCCAGATTTTGCGACCAATTTTTCTGTTTACTTAGGCGGGTAAATGTTGTGATTTCCAGCTTTATTTTTGGGAAATGAATTGTAATTTTTTTGTGTATGTTTTGTACTTAGTGGGACATTTTTAAACATCTAGGTTTGATGGTATTATTCGTTCTCTAATAAAATTTCTGATTGGATGTGTCTGTTTTTTTATTGAAGTTATATTTCAGTAGAATGTTCGTTGTTGACAGACTAATTGAATTTGGTGAAATATGGAAGTGTATTATTTTTGCATTTTCGTCGTTCGCGAGTGAATTGTGCGTATTGGCCACGCATAACCAGCATAAATTAAATTAGGTTTGGATTAGAAAAAACGTAGGGACATCTTCAAATGTTGCTGCTATTCGTTATTGATCCGACAATGAGAGGACACGTAAGCCACCGGGCTGATTATTGAAGAGTCGTTAACTCAGCGTAAGGCCAGGCTTTCAATAAATACTAAGCTATTTAATGGCTGCTTTTAAAGTACTTGAATATGGTTATGAATATCAACAACCATCTTGCAGCTAAATCTAATAAACCAGTTCTACTTTAAGAACGTAAAAAAAACCTGATCGATTTGGGCAGTTTATCTTAGTTCCAAACTGATACTACCAGTCAACTTGTGGAAATTTCAAATTTACGACATTGGGTGAATATAAAGGTGCTTCGATTTACGTGAAACGAATTATAAAAGTATTTTTTTAAATAGAATTAAATAAATGACAAAATTTAATATTTAAGTTGCGTAACTTTGTACAAAAATTTTTAGTTTAATGTGCTTTTTCACTTTTTCATAGTTTACATGCTGGCAACACGGCTTGTGGTCAGCTTTTGATAAAATCGTGACTTCGATCGTGTGGGTTATTTGACGGTTTTGGTTACAATGACGGAGCTAAGCGATGATGAACACGACATCGATATTGAAAGTGATGTGAGTTTGTAAATTGTCGTCATTTTATTTGGTCATTTTGTGATTTGGGAGATTAAAAACAAAATTGAATTGCTCTACTCCTTTAGGAGGATGAAGGGGGATCACCTGCTGGAGGAATGAACTTTTTATCAGATGTAATTTTAGACATTTTACGGAACGATCACTTAACGATACTAGAGTTATATAGCAGTCTATTTAGAATAATTATCTATTGTTTATCCTCATTGTTCTTCAACATTATTTATTGTTTACCAGGCTGAGAAGAAGGCACACCATAATGCCTTGGAAAGAAGAAGGAGAGATCATATTAAGGAAAGTTTTCTTAAGCTGAGAGATGCCATTCCTGATACTAAAAAAGAGAAGGTTTTCTATTAGATATTTATTTGTTGGCCCTAGGCATTGAACCAGACATTTTTTGCTGTTATAATTCTATTTTATGTTTAAGCATACAATTATTTTCTATGTTTTACACGTTTTGTAAGCCACTCAATATCAGCAGATCTCATTGTGTGATGGGGAATTTAATTTGTGAGAAAGGGTTGACATGAATATATTACGATTTGTTTCAGACATCTAGGGCTCTGATTCTCAAAAAAGCTCACGAGTACATAAAGCACATGAACCATAAGGCGCTCGTAACCAGGAAAGAAATTGAGAAAATGAGACGACAAAATATGGTTCTCAGGCAGCAGAGTAAGCGGCCAAATTTTTCTGATCAATTTGAAAAGAGTTAATTGACTGCCTAATAATAAAAGTTAATTAATCCGAACGGTCTAACCTATGTTTGCATGTCTTGCTATTGATTTAAGTAGAGGCAGCTGAGAGGGCTCAAAGCAACGGGTCGTTCGTTTTGCCAGACGATCTTGTCCCCAGGGGTCAGAATCGGGATTACGAGCGGTCCGAATCTTCGGACGGTTCCGAAAACGGCGACACGAGGAACGGACAGGACAGGCCAATGGCTAAGGCCAGGTTCTAATGCCGGACCGCGAATGACGGCGATTTGGCCTCGCGCTAGTCCGGTTCGGTGATATAGTGCTTTAGTGACCACCATACGAGATGTTTGTAGAAGCTTGTTACTTAAGATTCCGCTTTGGAACTCATTATACATGGATTTTCCGTCAATTTTTGTTTGAAATAAACCCGACATGCACAAAATGAGGTTTGGTCAACGGTTGGAGCATAATGGCTCATTCGATCTTTTGGCCGTGCATAAAACTTTAAGCCAACTTTGAGAGAAGACGGTGTCAACCCATCTCATTCCCTTACACCTGATGTCCCTTATGAGATTGAAACTTTGTAGCCTGAGGTTGCTTAAATTCATTCCTTCTCAGTAGTGGCCAAAAGGTTCTTTGATGTTGGTTCATGCATCTGGGAAGGTTGCCAGATAGATAGGAATAGAAAATGAGAACCGTTTGTTTATAAAAGTTCGGGCATATGGTAGTCATTCGTAGGCTGAAAGCGGCATTCCACACTCATACTTCGCTGAGTAACTTCAATAACGTCGGTTGTAAACGAGTTGTTTTTATTTTGTAAATTGTGTCATGGGGTTTGCGATTCGATCATGTAATTGTAGGAGCGGTTGGTCGGTAAACACAGATGCAGCTAATCAGCCATTATCTTAAGAGTTAACAGGTTGATTCGTTTATTGGATCAACAACGTTTTAAGTGGTCGCTAGAAATACTGTGTTGTATATTTAGCAGCCAATTACTGTCAATAATTTGAGGCAAGTCTATATTTGCTTTGTTAAAGGACACTCAACCTCACATAGAAAAATAAACTAAGCCGCATGCAACGTTATCTCACATCAAGAGCATCAGAAAACATCCCGAAAAAAACATAACTTTTAAGGCAAGCTACTTGTGTTTACAAAGAATGGTTCT
Organism: Hirudinaria manillensis; assembly: GCA_034509925.1. NCBI lineage: Eukaryota > Metazoa > Annelida > Clitellata > Hirudinida > Hirudinidae > Hirudinaria > Hirudinaria manillensis. Next base: position 9,266,455 of record CM067528.1, on the reverse strand, counting down.
TAAAAAAAAAAACAGAAGATTAAATGATTTATTACCTAAAAAAATCGATTATGAAAATCATTTTTATTAAGAAAACTAGAAGGTTATGAAGTATTGCATACTTGTAAAGGAGACTGTTAGAAAATTAAGCGAGGGAAGTATATGTATAATGTTTTAATAATAACAACAGATTAACAAATACTTTAAGCTGAGGTATTTATTTATTTGTTTAAAACAAAATAGGAATAAAATCATCTGAACTTTGAAAACAGCTTGTGTCGGGGTTCTTTTGGCTTTTTGGCACGCGGCTGCTTTTTTTCCGGCTCTGGTTTCTTCATGGCCGAGTATATTATACTATTAATATTGTCAGACTTCGATGCATCTGCTTGAGGCCTTTCATCTGTCGCTGGCTGGGGATTGGAAGGCTGGGCATGGGAGCTGGTAGATGCGGTACTGCTTGTCGACTGAAAGCTTGGAGGACGTGAATTGATTGGGTTGTTTGAGCTTGGTGGCGGCTTGATATTGTCATCCTCCTCTCCCATCAATTCGTCCGAAGAAGCTCTCATGATGGTCTCCAACAGGTCTTTCCTCTCTTCGAATGTGGAAAATTTCAATTTTGCTTCGTCCATCCCGTCCAGGTGATTGATAAACAAATAACTATAGCCTTGTTGGACGAGGAAACTTTGTCGCTTTTGTGCAAAATATTTTTCATTTGTATCCTGGGATACCAGCGTGTAGAAGAATGCGTTATATTCTTCATTGTATGAATTTTTCTTCGCCCTGAGTATCCTTCCGAGACGTTGGGCTTCCTGTCTCCTGGAACCTCCGACGGAAGAAATTTGGATGAGTACATTTGCGTCCGGCAAGTCGAAGCTATTATCTGCAATTTTGGAAACAAAAATGGTACTCGATCCTGAATTCCTCTTGAAACTGTTCAGAACTTCTAGCCTTTCATACTGGGGCGTTGCTCCACACAAATAGGGCCTTCCAAATATATTGGCGTAGATTTTAAGAGAGTAGAGACTGTCAGCAAAAACGATAATCTTGTCGTTCCTTTTCTCGTGGTAATTGATCAGGAATTGGCAGATTCGCATTTTGTTCGGATTCAGCACAAACATGGCGACTTTCATTCTGCTGTCCGAATTCAAGTACTGCCTGTAAAACATTGGATCCATTTGGCAAGCAATTTCGCAGCATTTCACTTTTGCAATATATCCTTTGTCCTGGAGTTGAAGCCAGTTGGCCTCGTATAACTTTGGACCGATTAGAAAGTTGAGGTCAGTAATTTTATCGTCCTCTCTGACTAGAGTGGCAGTCAAACCCAACTTGCAATGGGCATGTACGTTCGAAATAACTTTCCTGAAGATTTTTGCGGGAACGAACTGGACTTCGTCAAGAATCATAAGTCCCCACTCGACACTGTTGAGCCATTTCATCACTTGTTCAGCCTCTGCTGATCTTTTGGTACTATGCGTGATCATGGAATACGTACTGATGCAGATGGAAGACTTCATAGGCTTATCTTTCGCATCCGACGCGAATCGGCAAATCATATCTTCGGTAGCGGTCGACCACAACATGAATTGGTTTTTCCACTGTTCAACTGCTACACCTGAAGTGCACAGAACGAGGCATCTTTTCTTGATCGTACACGCGGCAGACACACCCGTCAGAGTTTTCCCGGCGCCACAAGGCAAGACAATAACTCCGGATCTTGCTCTCCCACTGCCAAACATTCGCCTTAGAGATTTCTCCTGATATGGTCTCAATACAGCGTGCGGTCTGAGTGTCATGTCGATGTCTTTATTGGCCACGTCGTTTCTGAAGTCGTACTCTGCGAGAGGATAGAATCCGAGGTCCATGCACCTCTTCTGAAGCAGTTCCAGTTGACCAGGTGCCACCTCGAAGCTTACGAAGGGTTTGCCTTTGATTTCCTTGTCCATGTCATCGTCGTCGTCGCACTCGTCCAGGTTCCTATAAATTTCTGACAATTCGTCCTTCGAGCCATCAGTGCTCTTTTGGTCCTGGAAACTTGAAATGATGGTCATAGCGTCCGACTGGTTCTTCATGCAACTACGGATCGATGCATCTCTGAAGAGGCCTTTCATGACTTCGGGAAGACAGGATTCGAGGAAATACTTGCTATTCCTCAGGACGACGTTCAGTTTTCCATAAGAATTCGTGCAATCCCTGATAAAGGATACGATTTCTTCGGGTAGATTGGTCTTGCAAAAGCCGTCGAGTACTTTGATTATCTGTTCGGTTGATATTCCAGTAGAGGCAGCTGCGTACAGAGAGTAGGCAGTCATTCTGTACTGTTGGCAGTATCGCTGTCTCGATATCGGCTCGGCTATGGCCACCAAGAAATCTTCTGCTCTTTCGTACATTGGCGAGAAGCACTCGACGTGTATGAGACCGCTCGGTAGAACTATGAAGGGTCTCTTCTCGTGATCTGGTTTGTTCTTCAGTACATTGCGAAAGTCTTTCTGTGATTCATTCTCTAGAAGTTTCAGGCTGGCCACTTTCGGTATACCATCGTCAAATTCGTCGTTGTTTACGGTTTGCGATTGGCCATCGTACCTTTTAAATCTTTTCGCTCCATTGAATTCATTTTGTTTCATACTTCTCTTGTACATTTTTTAAAATATTCCCCGATGTATGCCGTTTAAAGTGGCTCTGAATAAAAAATATTAATGTAGAAGAATGAATTTGTAAATGCTGCAATGAAGGATTGTTACCCTCCAAAATGATGAGTGATTAACTCGGGTTTGCATGTCCTATTTATTAATAGTATCCCGTCATCTAGGGTGTTGCGGGCGATAAAAGATTCTGAATATATAAATTTTAATTTAATTATTTTTAAATGGCATCTTAATATTTTATAAACAAATTAATATACTTAATTAATTTTTAACATGATCCAATTGATCACCAATTTCAACGACAATTTATAAATGGACGACTTTTGATGATCACAACTTTGATGTTCAAAACTTCAAAGAAATCAAAACTTATTGAAAGGATACATTTTTAAAATTATCAATAAATAGTTTAGCAATAAATGCGCAGTTCATTCATGTAGCGCTATATTAAAACCGTCATAAACACTTTTATGTATGTCGCCGCTCTCTACATTGCACGGTGTATTGTTTCGGTAGCTACCAACACTAACTGATTGGAAGTAGTTAAAAGTAACAGTTAATGAAAAAATTAAGGAATATCAGATTTTAAATTAAAAATGGCAGATTCTACACGCTATCAACCACTTCGTACCACTTATTCAGCGTTTGTAGCGGTATGAAAATTCTTTTATCGAGGTATTGGAGCGTGAATGAAAAACCGCCCTGTGTGATCGATACAAGTTGGTGTCAAGTAAACCAAGTACAAATTGTCAGCTGGAACAAATCCCTTCAGATTCAAACCGACTTGGTCGATACATGAATGCATTCGTAATTGAATGAACTTTTGCCAATACATGTACATGCAAATGCCTTGCTCATAAAAATGTAAATGAATGAATTTCATACATAGAAATGAACAGCGAATGTAAATTATAAATGTCTATCTACGTATCTATGTTTTTCGCGCTCCGTATTTTAGAATGTACATGTAGATTAACTTTTACACCCGAAACTTTGTTAAAGGCTAGGTTCAACATTGTTTTCTATGCTACACGTCATTCTTGGATGTGGTTTCTCAGAGCGAGGTTTCCATGAATTGAACGATCCTCGTTCTGGGAACGTGATGGACTTTTTTCTGGAAGAGACGCCCGAGAATTCTTCTTCCATTTCTCATCGGTTTCATTTGTCTACTGAGGAGCGGCATCTGCCTTCCTCCACTTAACTCTGCATTCTTTCTCTCCTGAGTCCTGTCTGGTCTGCAAGGATGCGTGACTACTTGAAGTGATGATTGTCTGTGACAGTCGCACGAACACTTGGTAGGTGTCGCTCCGTCTTTCAAAACCTCCTCGTAACTTGGTGGAATCTCTTCACATTCCTGTTTCCCTATTCCGCAGAATTTCCGCTTGGGGTTTTCAGCGGGAAAAGGTTTAGAATTGTTCTCCGTCAATGGAGAACTCGTCCGATGTATCGAAAGATCGGAACAAGCCATTTGTGGACTTCCACAGGCAACCGTTTGGTCACCCGGCCTTCCTAATCCATTCTCTCGCTTTTCAGACTTTTCGTCGATAGTAGAACCTTCCGTAGTGATATCTTTCATAGTGGATATAAACAGTTCAGTTTTTGAGAAGCAATCTTTCGAATCGCCTATTACTTCGTCAACTAGATTTTCTGGATTTTTCTTGGTTCCGAACGTTTTAATTACGAGATGGGAAACGGATTGAGTTCTGAAGTCGATCAGTAGTCTGAGGGGCCAAGAGAGAACGGTTAGGGCTGCCAACCAGAGGGTACAGGTACTGCTGAACCACGGTCTCGAGCCCTTTGGGACGATGGAGATGTTTGCACAATTCAGGACGATGTTGTAGGCGGACGAGTTTGATGAAGGATCCACGTTGTAAGTCACCAGGTCCATCTTTTCCTCCATTTCCATAAATCCGTCGAATTTTCTTTCAGCTCTTTCTGGTGTTTAAATTAATAATTAATAATTATTTTATTAATAAACAGAATTATTGAGGTTAAATTTATTGTTTCAAATGTTATGAAAATATTTTTTTAATCAATTGATTAATTTCTAACCTGACAGAATGTCGTCTTGAACCTCAGAATTTAAAATGGCCTCGTTTATAAAAGTGGATTTCTGCTGAAAATACTCGCCGAGAGAAGCCTGACAGGAGAGGCTGCAAACCTTTTTGATCTAAAATTGAAGTGACAGTAAGAAAATAAAGTCAGATCTCATAATTATTTTGATAATTACACATAATTATTTTATTGAACAGTGGCAGAATGTTCCAGAGACCGAAATGAGAGGAATTAGTTAAACAGTTCCGACTACAGTATCGAAGTACTTTCACTTTCGTTCTTAAATCAAATTTCATTGATTTCATTATATTTTTGATTATACTACCTGGTTCCCTTATTCCAATTTTATTTATTGTTAATTTAAGAATTTATGGGTTAAATCGATTGTGAAAATATTTTAATAAATTACAAATTAATAATTATATTAAAAATATCAGAAGCCCGGAATTCCAGGAATAAGGAGTGTTTTCCAAACATCCACCTGGGATTTCATTCCAATCGGAAAATTGGAAGACATCCGTCTCTCAGGAGGGCGGACGATTCAATCGAATAATATTTTCCAAAAAAACAAATAATAATAATAATAATAATAATGATAATAATAATAATAATTTATTTTACTAATTTTGAATTAATCCCAAGAGATTAAATAATTTTTTTTTGTCGGCACTCGTATAAGATAAAGTTAAATAATAATTAATCAAAATTCCAAAAAAATTTATTTAAAATTTAAAAAAAAAACAAAATGAATCAAGATAAAAAAGACATTGCCCTCGACCTTAACCCTCGTCAGAAGGGTCAGAGTTGAAAGGTCGAGGCATTCTGTGACGTCAGACACCGTGAACCTGGTGTGGTCGAAAGCCGAACAAAACTCTTTCTCTGAGAATCTCTCGGTCAGCACGGTCCTTGCCAGTCTCAGCAACCGATTTTGCCCTCGCCCTTCCGGTGGGTCAAGGGCGTCGCTAGGTGGCGTGACCTCTGAACCATCCGGATGGCGATGATGATAACGATGACTGTGATCGTGATGATGATGATGGCAGTGGCCGGAGCAGATAAAAGAACTGGAATGACTTATGATCGAGCCGGCCGTCGTTACGATTCCTGGAAGGTTTTTATTGGACGGGGCTGATGACGTCATCGATGACGTAACCGGATGCGCCTCGGGGTTTCTCCGGATCTCGTCGCTGCGGAATGTCTGAGTAGGTTTTGTAGCCGGAGGTGGAAGTAGCAATGACGACGACGACGATGATGTTTGAAGTGTCGTTGAGGATGATGATGATGACGAAGACAGTACGGTGCCGATTGCTACCCTTTGCTGTACAGAAGTGGCTGGTTGCGTATGGACACTAGACGAAGATGACGGACGGACGGACATAGATAAAGGAACGTCGAAAGCCAGAACATCTTGGTTACCATGGTTACCCAACTTTTCCATCTGGATCTGCTGGGCAGACGACACCAGAGAAAGTCGATCCACAGAATGTCCGGCCGGCCCTGAAGCAGGTGCGAGTTTGGAGTCGTTTAAGGCGCCAACCTTTGATGTTATCAACAAGTCCACCATCCTATAGGGTAGAATCTGCGTAGTCGATAGTGTTGTTATTATTATTGTTGTTATATAATGTCATATTGCTTATTATTATTACCCATTAATGTTATTAAATATGTTACATTGAAAAAACCATAATATTATATATTATATATAATATTATAATTAGCTCTACACTTAAACTACGAGGTTGAGTTCCAATTCGTTCAGGGAACGAGACACTTCGCAGACCCTCGGCCGTCGCAATCCTGCACGAAATGCGAGCAAAATGAGATTCAAGTGGAGTATATTCCCCGTGGAATGCATAAACTTTAAGAGTTCCAAGCAAAGACCTTCCTTAAAGTATAAAAATCCTCCTGGTGATAGATTGTTCGAATGTCGAGGGACGTCTAAACATCCAGCCTAATTATCGCCCAGCATCATGGCGGACAGGAAGTACCACTTCCTGCTCGAACAATGTTGTGTTTCGATTCTTTTTTTGGCCACTCCTTACTTGGTCACAGTTTGCTCGTTTGATGAGTCGTTAATTCTGCCAACCTGATTATTTTAGCTTTTTTTTTTTTAATTTTTATTAAAAAATACAAAAATGCTTCATAATTTATTTATTTAAATATTTCATAATTAGTGTTTTTATTTTAATTAACTTCAAACTTTTAACTTCTGGCAGAAAACGAACAGCTTATTAAAAAGAAGTTACCTTTTCCAATTTCCATCTCATCCTTCTCCTGTAGGTCACAATGCGCCACCAGACAACTGGACTTGCCCTGGAGTAATTGGCGAGCAATCTGTGGGCGGAGGGCCACTCCACGGCAGACCTGGCTTCAATCCAGGTGCTGCTGTGCCAAAACTCGATCAAGTGGAGTACGTAGAAAGTCAAAAGAAGGAATGTCAGAGAGAAGAGGATATCATCCGATGGCCTGCAGTTTTCCAGACTCCTGCTGCCATCTTCGGAATCGAAATTGAAAGTCCGGTCTTGCCCGCTGTAGTTTCCATCAGCGGAATTGTATCTAAACCGAAACCTAGAGTCGTTGGCTGATGGGAAGTTTGTTTCGGTCGAGAAAGCAAAACTACGAATGTCTATGGAAGGGCAGGGGTAGTTGTGAAAGAGAATTAAAAACAGCAACAACAACAGGGCAACTAGTGATGCATGGAAGACTGAACTGACCAGAAGACCTCGAATGTGGAGCTCCATATTTTAATTTTAAATCCAATATCAATCTGGAAAACCAAATAATAACAAGATAATAAAGAAAATTAATAAATGAATATTTATTAAAATGATAACAAAGATTATAATATCAATAATAAATATTATTATATAATTATGCAAACATTATTATTATTAAATCCTGGAACTGCAAACATTTCAGAATAAATAAAAAAAAACTCCTTTGAATTCGTAATTGAAATTTTTATGCCTTCCTTTCCTCATATTCCTCGGTGCAGATGACCGCTTGAATAAATTAATATCATTATCTTCTGAATAATTAATCATTTATTCTGACCAGTCTCCAACAGCAGCAGGGGCAACAAAAACAACAATGTTATAATGTGATATTATTATATATACTGAATATTATTATTATTATTATATTATAATATAAATGTTCAATATTTCATTTCAAGTGTTCCCAGTGTGAATTCAGTTCGTAAGCTGTCTTCGTCATCGATACCTGATGAGCTACTGCAGAGAAATAAACTTCCTGACTCGATTTTTTCCCAATTTCCGGTGTTGACGATGACGACGGCGATGATGACGATTCTAATGATAATTGTGAAGACTATATTATAATGGGCGAGTATTTCTAAATCTGACCCCATTGCATGCTAATGTCGCTTTCTGAACCTCCTATAAATTAATTCTACTTTTGTTTTTCAAGAAATTTAATTTTTTTATCTTTTCTCAAAAATAAATTTTTGAAATATTGTTCAGGGAGAAATTTTTATTTTGAAATTGAAAAAAAATCTCTTAGGGCAAGTGTTTTGGGGGCAGGATAAATCTCGTGACCTAGAAAGGGCGGGCCGTCGACCAATGAAATAGATTCGTCTTGTCTCGTGATCGTGTCAAGCATGCCCTCATTGGTGGGGAGTTTCCGAACGACCTTCACCTGAGTCTTTTTAAATCTGTTTCCGTTCTTTCCGTCCATTTAAATCATTTGTTTCGGCCGAATGGAAAAGTTCTCCGAACATTCTTATCCATACATCATCGCCACAGCCATGACGGCTATCATCATCATCATCATCATCATCGTCGTCGTCTTCGTCAGAACCCCCTCTACCCATGTTATCACCATAGTCATCAAAACTGGAATCAATAATGATCCAGCATCAGTTTAATTTGTTTTTCTTGCTTCAAATATTTAATAATTCCAACAAATTTAGTCATTTTTCGCAATCAATGCAAGGACGATGACGATTATAGTAACTGTTATTATGATGGTGATGATGCTGATGACGATGATGATGACGACCATGACGATGATTGGTGCCCCTTTAGAAATATTTCAATAAATAAGCCAACTTCGAATTCAAGAAGATTTAATCAAAAATGGCAACAAAATCTTGAAGATCTTTTTGAATCCTTAGCCCAATCAAAAAGTTATAAGCGCTCTTTTGAGAGAGCGGAATATAAGTGGGAAAAATATTTCTTTGGCTTAATCCATGCACATAGCGCTACATAAATGAAACAAAATAACTACTCACCAACAAGTATTTTCTTCCTGCATCTTCATCATCATCGCCATTACCAACAACGTCGACAATAACAACAACGGCAGCATCCGACAAAGTCTGAGATGGAATGACTTGTCATCGACGGGTTTAGGGAGAATGCCGGCACCATTATCGGTTTTCCATTCGATCCTTCGAACATGGGGTCTTTTTATGCGCCCACTAAGGTCAATAAATTTGACCTATCTGGAGAGAAGTGTGCGGTACATGCAAGAGAAGCTTCTGTTATGAGACATTTTCTTCTGAAGCGTTTATATTTTTATCTTTAGTTTCTTTCCTTATTTTTTGTCGTGAAATATATTTAATACTTCCTAAACTTGGAATTCGGTGCCTATTCTGCGGTTTAATCTCAGATAAGTGAAACGTTTAAAAGTAAAACGTTGTCTAAATTAACACATTATTCCATTCATTTTGGCTCTTCAACTATTTATAATATATGCAAAAATCATTATTGTGTTAGTTTAAATGGTCAAACTCATGTTTTGTAATATGACAATAATTTAATAAAACTACAAGTTTTTATTATTTAACAAATTGCGTTTTGTAATAATTTATTAGTTTTGTGTCTTAAATATCTAAAATATTAATTGTTGAAATAGCAATACTTTTAAAGTTCATTGTGTTTATATTTACAAATATTGTTTATCGCTCTTATCTACGAGCATGGATTATACTGGAGACCAAAGTTAGTGTTTAAACTACCAAAATAAAAGTCATTTTAAGCAAACAACAATAGGCACTTTTTGCCTTTAAATATTCCACTAAAAGATGTAAATTTCGAAAATATTATGAACACCTACTTTCGTAATTAGGGATGGAAGACACCGAAACATTATTACACGAACTGTCATCGACACAACAAGATATTTCTAAATTGGCGAAAGAAGGCGTAACAACAGTTGTTAATGTTAAGGCAGGATCAAAAGTTGAAAGATTGCTAAAGTTTGCAAATGCAAAGATGCAGGTAAAAAAAAAAGTTAAATAATTCTGCATTTTTATTTTAATTATCTTTTTACTCTAATCGAAACTATTTAAATATTCATTATGCTGCTTAGGACCCTGATGTCAACGACATTGTCTGGACAGGAGAAGACAAAGCAATATCAAAGGTGATTTCCTGTTCAGAAATCATGAAAAGAGAAATAAAAGTGAGTTTTGCGATGATATCAATACATATGTTGCTTCATATTGCTTAATATACGTTCAACGCACGAGATTTAAGTTTAAAAAAATGGCCTCGTTCATTTCAAGCCAGTTTTAACACGATAATGAAATGCAAATCGTTTATAATTGCGACGAATCGTTGAGGTTAGTCTTGGTGCCAATACATCCATATGTCCGCCCATCCACCCATCTCTATGTCCACCCATCTCTATGTCCACCCATCCACCCATCTGTATGTCCACCTAACCATCCACCCATCCTAAAATACTTATTTTGTCAACCCCAAGCAACCTCTAACATCTAGTTTTGCTTTTACCGAATAATTATATAATATGTGGTTATGCAATGCAATGTTCTATTGAAAACGTTGATGTTATTAATGGGATGTTGTTGCACAAAGATGTTGAAAAATGTTAAAAACCTGTTTTTGTATTTTACAGAACCTCTACCAAGTGACAAATATTTATTATGTAAAGTAACGATTCGTTCCAACTTCAACGATTTCTCCACTTCGACCGTTACTTATTCTGTTACAAAAATTTCATTTCCAGAACAGAACCAGAGGCTTCTTCAACTGAAGTGAAACCCAAAAAGTTGGTATTACATATTCATGAACTTAGCATCTAATTTCATCAATTTATGTGCATCTTTGTTATAAAAAACAGATGTCATCATCTGTGCTTTGGATATAAATATTATAATAAATACATAATCCTGCTACAAATTATTCCACAAATCGATTATACAAATTAAGTCTCACGTCATTTTCTGAAAGCAAAGCCAGCATGCGATCCGTCATCTCCATTTTCTTGTCCAAGAAGCCGATACCCGTCCCGTCGTCCGAAGAGTGAGTTTTGGATTTTATTATTCTTTAATTATTTGAATTAAAACAAATGTAAATGTTTCTGAACGTTTTATTGTCGCAGGACGAAGATTGACATCATAAAGAAGTCCAAAGACGATGAGGACGTTGCTAAAAAATCATTCAGGAGAAAAAGGAAAGGCCAGGCCACAGAGGTTGCAGAATTTCGTGAATATTTTTGAACGAAAATGATTTATTTATGTATTTATTTTGTATCAGTTATTAATTAGGATTGTTGTAAAAAATTATTTATTTCTAATGGTTTGAAATGAATGAATTAAATAAATTAATTAAGTAATTAAAATAATTGTTATTAAATATTAAAATTTATTGATTCATTGAGTTTGATTTTATGTTTTCCAATTTTAAACTGGTTTATAAATTTAACTTTAACTTTGTAGTCTGCTCCTATGCAGAGCAAGAAGAAAAGGCTGTGAAGTGCTTTGGAATTGACATTCTACAAGAGAACTTGTTTACTGAGTCGTGAAGTTTGCTTTCAAAAGGAAGAGAACTACGTATCACTCGATCGTATTAAGTAATTCAATTTAAATAAAAATTATTCATTTATTGTTTTTATATGATTAAGTTCTGTCAGTTAAATATGGTGGATAATAGCAAGTTGTTGTTGTTTTTGTAATGGTTGGCATGATTAGCAGTGAATAATAGCAGCCATCAGCAAGATTTCAGACTAGATAGAAACTATTCTCTCATGGACATTAAATAAATCTTTTGGGCTTCCACCCATTGTTGGGACGTATTGTCCAATTCTGATTGAATGGCTTAACTGTGCCAACCTATCTGTCTACTGTTTGAAGTGGCCCGTTTTTATCCTTACATTTTATATAATATTAATATACTTTATGAATTAAGCAATCCAAAAATATAGTAATAACAATAATAATGTTGTTATTATTTAAAATAGTAAGTGAATTTAATAATTATTAACTTTGAATCACCAACTGTTTTTTTAATTGCTGGATAAAATCATGTATACAAGCTGATTTAAATTCAAGGTTTTACGACACTTTTTTTTATCGAGAGATATAGACGTGTTTAGCAGCTTGAAATTAATAAAAGCGCAGTAACAGTAAGAAAATCAATTCGAATTAAACGTTTGAAGCAATAACATTGAGAGTCCGTGTCAAATTTAAAGTTGTATATTTTCAAAGAGTATAAGGCAAGTCCGTGGGGAATCCATTTAGTTGGAGGAGGCAACGAGCGAGAGAATCAAAAGGAATGAAGACATGGAAATGGCAGACGAAGTAGAAAACACGTCGGAGTTACACGCGTCTCCGGCGCATCTGCACGATGTGATTCCATTGTAGCCCCACTTATTCAGTTTGGTATCGCAGGTGCCAGGAGCGTTCTCGGAACAGCCTCTCCATGTGATGTTGTATCCTGCAGAGAAAGAAATGAAAGTTCAGTTCAGCAACGTGGAACTATTTTTTTGCCTTTCAATTAAATATTGCAAATTAAATATTAAAACGAGACGTGGCCAAATAGAATGTAAGAAATACCTTTATATTGACATAGTTAACAAAAAGAAGATCATAGCCTTAAAAAAGGAATAACTTTGTCTTTATTAACCCCGTACCTTTACACCCTGGACGCTTTATTTTATTTTTTTAAAACATTTTAACTCCTTGCAATCATTAATAGCCAAGACCTAATTATTTTTATAAATTCATATTCCTTATAAATTCTTAAAAACTTCGCAAATTCAATAAGGGCAAATCACCTAAAACGCTTGTCGTGTCAGTGTAGCAGGATGGTTGGTTGGCATCGCAAGTCTTATTTCCACTCGGCTTGTTGCAAAAGACACACGAGTAACAAGTAAGGCATTCGCTCAGATCCCAGAAGACCGCAAATAGAACCACCGCCAACAAAGCTTTCCGTACCAACGACATTTTGCGACCTTTAAATATCTTTGAATTGATAATTCAGCTGCAAAATTTTAATTTGGCAAAATTAATTTAATCTTATGGCAATAGTAATAGATAATATTAATAAGTATTATAATAAACTACCAGCTTTCACCTGTGCAAAGAGTTTGTGAAAAATAAGTTTGGAGCTGCTTGAGTGATTCCAGTTTTATTCAGGTTTCAGTGCCATACGAAGCAAACAAGGCATTGGCTATACTGACGTAAATAGTATTAGCTCCATCATTGTTTTCTCTGCTTTGAGGACAGGGGATACGGACTACTACGCATCATTATGAATAATATTAATAATCATATTATAAATAATCATATTATTAATACTGCATATTAATCCATATGGTAGCATGAGTAGAACTTAAGATCCAGATTTTAAGATAAATTTTTATAGGGCACAATTTTCAATAAAAACTAGGCGTGTTAACCAGAGCGTAGTAACTTTGAATAGGATCTCAATCGTTGAAACCATTCGTCATTCGGCTTCTAAAATGTCAAAATAGGACAATATCAGTAGGATGTCTTAAGGATGGAAAAATACTATTTCTACTCGTGTATTCTACGCAACACATGGCGGACAATTAACTGAAATCTATTTTTAACACGATCCAGAAATACTACTACTACTACTTGAATAATTTACCAGTTTGAACCGATTTCATAACCAGGATTCCACTACAATACTGCTCAAATAGAAATGTAAAACAACAACATTACAAGCTTCTATTTAAATAATTTTAATCCCTAAAATAACCCTTTCCGCCACTAATTCAAAATAATTAAAAGTAAATGTAATTGATTTAAATTCTGTTGTAACATATTTTATTACAAGCGTAATATTGTAGGCGTTTATTTACCAAATTTCATCTAAAAGGAGTGGAGCAATTTTTAACAAAACATGCCAAAATTGTACAAATTGACCTTTCATGATTTCACGAATCAATTTTTGCAATTTATTAAACAATTCACGGCCATTGAAAGAGAACAAACTCTAAAATGAAAGGAAAAGACGAAATAAATGTTCGTAAATATTAAGGGAAAGGCAAACGCTCGACGTTTGTGTAAGGTTTCGATCAGTGTAGGGAAACATGTTGTGGTCCGAAACGCGATGTTAATTAAAAATGGAAGGTCACTATTCTAATAGACATGATTCACAATCTGCTAATATGTTTTTAAATCATCAGATCAAAATATTTCCAGTGTCCGAAAGAGCGTTTCAGATCAGATAAGGAAAGCATCGCACGGTTCCAAACTATGACAACACAGAGTAAGCACAGAGTATTTTAAGGGGCGTATGAATACAAGCAGGCTTCTCATTTTGTAATTATTAAACTGATTACAATCTCTGAATCAACTACTACAAGATAAATGCTATTTCTACTATTGTCAGCTTTTGCGTCTCACTCGAATCATTTCCACCCCTGCAAATCTTTGAGGAATTCATCATTCAACGACAACGTCAATGACAATCCCACGATCGACTGTGAAGATTGTTTGCCGAAGTGCGTTGAAATGCTGAACTGTCGCTTATTTCAGGTAAGCAAGCCGAAATAGGAATCAAACAACAGAACAAACGATGGATCCAATGTCCTCTGAAAAAAGGCTCGCACAGACGCAAAGGTGAATTAGCGAAAAAAAAAAACGTTGGGTGCGCAGAAGCTTACACGAATTCATGCTAGCAAAGCAAGCCTTTGGCCTAGTTCAGTTTCAATTGATAAGTGTACCGATCCAGAGAAGCGTGAGGAGAAAAGACACTGAAATCGTAGACGAGACAGGAGCATTGGCGTAGATCATGGAGTTGCACAAATCCCCGGTACATCTGCAGGTCGTGATTCCCTTGTAGCCCCATTTTTCCAGCTTGGTTTCACAGGTGGCGTTGGCCGGTTTATCCGAGCATCCTCTCCAAGTGACGTTGCGTCCTAACGCCGAAGGATATTTTAGCTCGCAATTATTTCAATTTAATTCACAAAGAAATGAAAATGAAAATGAATGGAAACTATTTCCACTTCAAAACAAGTTCCTCATACGTAGAGAATAATTTTTATCAAATATTTTAATACTCAGAGGAGTTTTTAAATCTTCTGGTTTAAATCTTATCTTTTCTTTTATTTTCTTATCTTGAGTCTTCTTTTTTAATCTGAATCTTTGAAAATTCTTTTCAAAATGATTTTTACTTCCGCCAACTAGCGACTCTGATTATTTTCAAAAATGAAACCTTTTCCAGTTGTAGGTTTATGACAACCCACCTTCTCGCCTTTTTGTTTTTCACACCAAATGTTAAATTTCTTTATTGCTTAAGTTATTAAAATTTATCAAAATCTTTTCTATCACCTTCCACCTAAACCCGAACGTGAACCTACCAAAGATGATAGTGTTGTCTGTGTAGCAAGATTGATCAGTACTGGAACAGTCTTTGGTCGAATTTGGATTGTTGCAGAGAAGGCAGGAATAGCATTTGAGAGCTTCACTGACTTCCCAGAACACAGCGACCAACATCACTGCTAGGATTGCCTTCTGCGTCTTTGACATGCTTCCTTTTATTGTCTGAAATAATTTCTAAATCCAATAACTTTTTTAACTTTTAATTTCAAGTAACTTTTTAAAATCTTGGGCGGTAAGAATTAATTAATTATATATTTTCCTATGTTTTATTAAATTGTATTTTTTAACCAAATTCAACCAACGCTCTTTAACCATTAAATGTGTCGTCGGATGATAATCGTCGTTAAAGTTTTATTAATTGATTTTAACAAAAATATTCCATATTTTAGTATTTGTAATTATTTTTCTAAATTTATTCGGCTTTTTTTACGACACATTAATTGATTTATTTACTGCATAAGCGTCAACTGCTTTGCATATCCAATCCTAATTTTAGTCCTACTACTACTTCGCTTCCTTATATCGATTAATATTATTTTTACGCCTTTTCGACAGTCCAGACTAAAGTCTATTTCTATTTTTAAAATCAAATTTCGCTTCATTAATGTCGCTCAATTAAGAAAATAAAACTTGAAAATGAACGCTTCCCTGTCCCTTTCTCGCGACGATCGAAGGAAAAAAGTCGATAAAAAGAATTTAAAATCTCACGCGCAGATAAACACAGCCGGTCCATTAGTGGAACAAAAAAAAGGATTATTTGTACAAATACACTTGTAAATCGATATTATTTTCTCATTCCAAAACTAATTAAAATTAAAATTTAAAAAAAAATTGCAGCAAAATGACTAACTGGCTTTTATCTGGATGCAGCTGCAGAGTACGAGCAAGCCACCGAATAACGTCTGCTCGGAAAATGACAATTTTTAAAGCATTCCTAGCTGCGCACACTCGCACGGACGGATGCTGGATTACATTGACGACCGTTGCAAAGGCTTGGATACGGGCACCGGCATTTCCGCTTGCGAATGTAAACAACGGAAAATTTTTCCCGAAGTATTTAGATTCGCCATGCTACGAGCTGCCGTGAAATCGTCGAGATGTTAATTTCAAAGAGACAGCTGTACGAGAGGCGAGCTATACGGGAAAGCCTGGCATTTCAATTCGAGCCGCAAACGCAACGCAACCTCACAGGATCTCCGCAGCACCGTGTGCACCAAGAGAGAGAGAGAGAGAGAGAGACAGACTGCATACTGGCGCTAACACTATTAGCGGACCGAAGCTGATTTGGACGTTCAATTGGCTCAGCTTGTGTTTAATGTCCGGCCACTGGACTTCCCACATTATGTTGGCATAAGAGGAAGATGAAGAGGCAGAAGAGAATGCTCCGATCGAAATAAATATTTTACAGCTGTTTACATAGTTAAATAGCCGAGAAAAGAAACTTCAAAAAGAATGCTCAACCGATACTTGGACTACTTTCAGGACTGTTGACAAACATGGGAACGTCAAATATTGGACGATCATATTTATCATTATTATTGATTTCCAATAATAAATGAATGCGTTTATAGATTTATATATATATATTTAAATAATCATATTATATTATATATTCTACATACGTATAATATATATAAATATATATATAATTATGTGGGATATGCTCAGAAAAGGAGATTAAAAAGAGTTTATTATCTATTATTACCAAAATTACTGCATACATCTATCGTTAGGATGTTGACCAAAATGTTAAGATAACATAACTAATACTAATCAATGCAAAAAACTATATCAATTCCTACTTTACATTCAAATTTATTTTGAAAGGATAAATAAAAAAAATAAAGTTAGACTTTGTAAGACTTTATCTCAAGATTTAATTTCAAGAAACAGGTCATGTCTATTTCACGATGTTAACATTTTATAATATTTACTTTGCATTATAATTTTAAAATACAGGTTAAACAAAATTCATCATCGTCATTAACCTTTCGAGAATGAAAGAATTTTCTGAAATTCTTAAAAAAAAACTGACGATAATAAAGGAGAACAGATTCCAATTAAATTTTAATTTTAATCGACGTTAACTTTTAAACAACAAACCCTCGAACGACAACAACGTCAACAAATTTCTGTGCTGTCTGGTATTCGTTCCGTCTACTCTTTCGGTTTTATACCTATTCCCGAGATTCGATTTGCATAAACTCTTCCCCTCTGGTTTTCTCCTTATCTTCGAAGCTCATGTTGTTGATAATCGCCTGCTTTTCTGAGTCGTTAAGAAGGTTTCTGTACATTGCTCAAGATCAAAACAGAAAGAAAAAAACTGTAAATTATAAGCAACCATAAACATCATCTCTCTCTGCTGTCAATTTCGCTTTTGCTCCTCTCGAAGTTTGGTCTTTATTTTGGCTTTTTCGTCTACAATATTGTCTAATTGATGGAATTTGTTGATGAATTTGTGATCTGCTCCACTCCAGGAACCACGATATTAAATGCAATTATGCTGAAATATGCGCTGTGAGTTAATAGCTCATCTGTAGAATGACGGCAAGCACAAACAGATATTCTAGATCAATATTCGAAACTCATTTATTTGTTTATCTACCTACCTTATTGTGGAATGTTATTGGAATACTATTATTGCAGACTCATGCATTTAAAATCTTTTATTAAAAATCATAAACGTCTGTATATTTGAATACTTTCATAACTGATGATTCATCTTTAATAAGTCAATCATCAGCTCGCTCTTAACTTCTCGATCTTTCAGATGAAGAAAGACCCGCCTACGATAATCAAAAGGAGTGAAGGCACCGGTGGAACGGACGACCTGAAATAAATCGTTCCGTTGTTGCAAAAATTCATATCACACTTTGACACATGGCTTTTCAGTTCAAAGATATACTTTTTCTTGTTCAATTTGTTTCCCATGAGATCCAAGAGCGAATCGCATTGACCTTCAGGAGTGCTTTTCATGCAGCCTCTAAACGTAAACTTGCGGCCTGAAGGGGATATTATGAACTGCAATTAATTGAACGTAATAATTTATAATTAGTCATAAAAAGCAATATTTATAAACGGATTTGAGGTCAACGTTGTAGAACAGGGATCGGCAAACTGGGATACTATCGTCCCCATTATTACTGCAACCGGTCTAACTCATTATTTATGCAGCACCTTGACCTGCAGTAAGGCTTAATAATCAAATTATATTATGCATAATTATATATAATATTTAAATATAAACATATTTATATGCTCAGAAAAAGAAATTAAAAAGAGTATTATCTATTATTACTAAGCGTACCATAGACTTAGTTATGATTATGAGCAAGTAAAATGCAGAAGTAACTGCACCAATTTGATAATGTAAGGCTGGAAATGGTAATTAATACGATGATGAACTTTATGTAATCGAGTTTAGGTATATACAGATCTCTACCAATCTACCAAAAAGATGGACGGAAACAAATTTGATCTCTTAACGTTTATCTCAATTATACTTAATTTCAATTTAATTTTAAAATGTTTATAGAACGAAATCTAGAAATCCTAGACTGGTCTATCTTCTTCCCGTAAATAATTGTTCTTCTGCAGCTTTTCAAGTTTTAATCGCATTTTCCGTCAAAGTAAAATCAAAATGAAAAGCAAACTAATTATCGATTAATAATATATAAACGATCAAATAAATACCAACCAATAAATACATCCACGGTGAGTACGAATGTGAAGCAAGAGCCAGTTTCAATGGAACAATTCTTTTCCGGTTCCGGGATGTTACAAAGAGTGCACGAATGACAGGTCAGGATACAAGAGTGTAATGATTACCACCACACCCAGGATGGTTTCCTGTGCCACAGACATTCTGTTTATTTTTCTCTTCCCTGTCGTTCCTTTCCAAAATCCGTATTTTATGCGACAGGTGATGACTAAAAGTGAAACTAAATTAAAACCGTTCCCAGAGGTGGCCAAATACTCGAGAGGTTAATGATGATATAAATGCATTTTAACTTGAGTTTTAAATTGCTGCCAAACACTTTAATCAACTCAATTAACAATTGTCAGTAATTTTGCTAAACCCAATTCATCAGACCACCCAAGTACACGATTAAAGTATTACTACTAATATAATAATTAATAATAATAATAATAATAATAATAATAATAATAATAATAATAATAATAATAATAATAATAATAATAATAATAATAATAATAATAATAATAATAATAATAATAATAATAATAATAATAATAATAATAATAATAATAATAATAATAATAATAATAATAATAATAATAATAATAATAATAATAATAATAATAATAATAATAATAATAATAATAATAATAATAATAATAATAATAATAATAATAATAATAATAATAATAATAATAATAATAATAATAATAATAATAATAATAATAATAATAATAATAATAATAATAATAATAATAATAATAATAATAATAATAATAATAATAATAATATAATAATAATAATAATAATAATAATAATAATAATAATAATAATAATAATAATAATAATAATAATAATAATAATAATAATAATAATAATAATAATAATAATAATAATAATAATAATAATAACAGAGGGTGCTGATGATGACGACGACGAAGTGGTCTCGAGCGAGTGGTCGTGCGGCTGTTTTTCGCGAATTCTCGATAATTTTACGGTTTTTGCGGCAGTTTTGCTTTTTTTCTGACCATTTCGTGTCCCCTACATTCCGTTTAGGATTGTGAGACCATTCTCAAGTTCAAAGGGGAAAAACTGAAGTTGAACAGCGTAAATTTTTCTGTCGACGTCTTGCATTGTTCTAGACTCCACAACTTCAGGAAAACAGAAGAGAAAGAAGTCATTTTAAGCTTGTTTGCTTCCGAGTACGTCTGCTAGTCGATGTTTTTGTGAATTTTTGGATTTAATTCAACTTGAAGAATCGTCGGAAAGAACAAGAAGTAAACAATGCAAACCCGTGCGCGCACCTTGTTGGCTCTCACAAAGGTGAAAGACTGTTCTGGTCCTTCTGAGACTCCAGTGACTGTACAGCCAAAGTGCGAATATTGTAATGCGGAATTCAAAACATCCAAAGGAGCAAGAATTCACGAAAGTCGCGTCCATCCAGTTCAGTGTCACGCAAAAAGGTCAGGAAAAAGCTACGGAAAATGTAGATGGGATAAAGAGGAATCCCATGTGATGGCAATGTTGGAGATAGAACTGAAGCAACAAGGAGTTAGATTCATCAACATTGAACTCCACAAACATTTCCCTCACCGAACCTTGGCCTCCATTCGAGGACATAGAAGACAGACAGAATACAGAACTATTCTCCAACAATGCATCAGTAAAACCAGGTCCTCAGAAAATTCTCAGACGTCATTAGCCGAGAGTCCAACTGAGCTGACTGCGAGTAGAAATTCTGTTTGCGAAGAATCATATGAGGACGTTCACTCGGGACAATCAAAAGAACTATGGAGGAATATGTCGAGAGCTGAAGCTGGACTTAATGACCAGGAAAGGAAAAGAATCAATATCGCCCTCTCCAGACACTTCCCGGATGTGAGTGTTAGGCGCATAAAGAGAATCAGAAACAAGCCTGGTTACAAGAGCCTTCTAAGCAATGCCTTTCAGGATTCTGTGGCCTTGAGACAGACTGAAAACCAGATTTTAGGAATGCCACCTACGAATGAGGAGAAAGAGAAAATAGTCAGCAACTCAATTGCAATAGACAATCAGTTAAAGTTGAAGCAATTTGTGATTGAAAGATACCAAATGATCCATCTAGATGGTGAAGAGTTCTCCAACCTCATAAACGAGAAGCTCCCGAGAACAGAGAAAATCTCACTGATTAATAAGGAATATGAAAAGTGGATCTCAACTCAAATTCCACAGAAGTTCAATAGCAGTGAGTCCAAACAACCTGCCGATCGTGCTGAAAGTGTACACAGAAACAACAATCACGTCCAAAGCAAATCAGAAAACAAATGCAGAACTTTCAGGAAAACAAAAATCAGGGTGTCAAAAAAGGAACAGAAAAAGTTAGAACGACAGAAGTGCTATGCTAGTCTGCAAAAACTTTTCCGAAAAAGTCCATCCTCGGCAGCGCACTCGGTTTTGAAAGAAGAATATGAAGCCCAGACAGGCGCTTTCCCTGCGGGGTTGGCGGATTATTGGAGCGAGATCTTTGGGGAGACATCGGTGGAGGATGACAGGCCTGTGGTGACGATCAGAGACATCGCAACAGAAATGCAAGATCCGATCACCAAATGGGATGTAGAGATTGCATTCCGGGGACTAAAGGACAGCAGCCCTGGTCATGATGGCATTCGAAAAAGGCATCTTGCAAAACTCAGTTACGACGATCTCGCTGTTCACATGTCTCTCTGGTTGCTAACAGGATTACCTCCCGCATCATTCAAATCGGGAATCGTCACATTCATTCCGAAGAATAAAGAGGCCTCGACTCCGAGCGACTATCGACCTATCACTGTAGGTCCGATTATGGCGCGTCTCTTCCATCGTATCCTTGGAGGTAGAATGTTGGGGAATTGGCCCCTGTCATGGAGACAAAAAGCTTTCTGTCCGGGGGATGGCATTGCACAAAATCTCTTTCTCATCAAATCAATAATTCAAAAAAAGAAAGAACAAATCCAAAAACTTAACCTGACATTTGTCGACGTCACCAAAGCTTTCGACTCAGTATCCCATAAATCTATCCTCAGGGCTGCTGCCAGACTCGGCACTCCACCTCTCCTCTTAAACTACCTGGCGGAGCTGTACAAAGAAAGTGAGGTTCACTTTAAAGCAGAGGGAGTACTTAGTAGAGGGGTACAGGTGAAAAGAGGAGTTCGTCAAGGAGACCCGATGTCCCCCCACTTATTCAATGCGGTCATGGATATGATAACCAGCGAACTGGACCAATCAATTGGTGTCACGGCTGGCAGAAATTCAGCGATCAGATGCAATTATATTGCATTCGCTGATGATCTGGTAATGATGTCAACAACTGACATCGGAATGAAGAAGTTGATGGAGCAACTTGAAACGGCAATGGGCAGCGCAGGACTTAAAATCAATCCAAACAAGTGCGCCACACTCCGAACCGAAACTCATTGCAAGGAAAAACGCTGGATAGTCAATCCTACACCCTACATTAAATTTCAATCACAGGATATCAAAGCAATAGACGTCTCAGAGACCTACAAATACCTGGGGATACAGATTGGAGTTCGAAAGCAGCCAGTGTCGATCGGTTATGAAATTCAAAAGTCTCTCAACTCCATTTCAAAGGCACCAATTAAGCCATGCCAACGCCTATATATTCTAAAAGTCCATCTGATACCAAGCCTCGTTCACAAACTTACCTTTGGCGAGGTCAACCTCGGTTCTCTGAGTTCCTCAGACACCGCGATTAGGAAAGCAACAAGACATTGGCTTCATCTTCCAAAGGATGTCCCAAAGCCATTTTACCATGCTCCCGTCAAATCCGGTGGTCTGGGAATTCTCCCACTTAAACAATGGGTTCCCCGGCTCAGAATAAATAGATTGACAGAGATCTTCTCTGAGACAGGTAGTCGTAAAGATGAATTCCTGTTGGATGTTCTTAGGAACAACACCCTGATCATGAGAGAATTCCGGAAATTTGGAACGTCGGAGGCAAAACAATCAAAACCAGATTGGAAAGTGGCGGCATCAGAGAGCCTATACAAAACAGTGGACGGTTATGGATTAAGATCATTCACCAGAGGAATTGGAATGAGTGATTGGATTTCAGCAGCGGTCCCAAGAATTTCATCTGGCCAATATATCAAATGCATAAAGGTCCGAGCGGCTGCCCTTCACTGCAGACTCCGAGCGTCAAGATGGAATCCTCTGGCTTCAAGGAGATGCGGTGAGGGCTGCAATTCTTTCGAATCGCTGGGCCACATGATCCAGAGATGCCCGAGAACTGATGGCCCAAGACATGAAAGACACAACGCTGTCGTTAGGGAATTAGAACGGGAACTACGAAAAAAGGGCTATACTACGGTAACAGAGCCCCGTATTCCCACAGAAAAGGGACTCAAGATTCCTGATCTGTGTGCCTGGAGAGGTGACCTCTACATAGTGACTGATGTTGCCGTGACATCCGATGATTATGATTTAGACAAGTGTCATGAGAGCAAGGTTTCAAAGTACGACCTTAAAGATGTTCATGATTGGATGTTGAGGAATGCCCCAGGCGGCGTCCAAAGAATGCTTCCGAAGGTTGGCGCCTGCGTTTGCAACTGGAGAGGAGTCATGAGTGCAGAATCATACAGATTCTGGAGAGAGTGCGGCGCTTCGAAGACGAGTTTAATGTACGTTGTGCTCTCGGTCCTCAGCCACAGCTACAAAATCTGGAGGGCTCACAGGTGCCCACTTCCGAGGGCAATCGCACTTTCTCGGACTGCGAATTCTCAATGACATTGGCAGTTGACGTTACTCGGCGCGTTCGATCGTGATTTCACCTTCTGACCGAATGTCCAGGGTGATCTCGGGCCCTAGTGCGGACACTAAACTTTGGAGAGGCCGTCGAAATATTGTTGTTTGTGTTTTGGGTGTGAGGCCGAGAAAATAAATTAAAAAAAAAAAAAAAAAAAAAAAAAAAAAAAATAATAATAATAATAATAATAATAATAATAATAATAATAATAATAATAATAATAATAATAATAATAATAATAATAATAATAATAATAATAATAATAATAATAATAATAATAATAATAATAATAATAATAATAATAAATAATAATAATAATAATAATAATAATAATAATAATAATAATAATAATAATAATAATAATAATAATAATAATAATAATAATAATAATAATAATAATAATAATAATAATAATAATAATAATAATAATAATAATAATAATAGGAGCGCTCGGAACGCTACGAAAAGACTTTACAAAGTATGTAGAGTTGATACCAGGACGACCAAAGACTTCGGAGATTCAGAAGATCTCCTTGCTGGGCACTGCCCACATTCTTCGAAAAGTTCTTGGGTGAATTGCTGAGAGCACTGGTAGTGCTCAGCATTCATTCATCACCGGCTGTGAGACCGAGAAGAAGCATGAAAAATGTGTATGATAATAATAATAATAATAATAATAATAATAATAATAATAATAATAATAATAATAATAATAACTTTCGAGCGAGTAAGCTAAGGAGCGGTCGATTTGTTTTTCTTGCGTGTTTTCGTGTTAAATACATGTTAATTTCGCTCGGAAATTATCGAATTTCTCCGAATTTAGCTTATTCGTGTCCCCTACCTTCCGTTTTGTCTGAAGGTGAAATCATTTTACTGTTTCTGTAAAAGAAAAGGGGAAAATTGAAGACCTGCGAACGAAAATCCTTCCGTATCGTCGTGTCTGTTGACTTTCGTTTACGGACTCGCAGTCTTCTTGAAAACTTGTAGCTTTCACCGTTTCGGAATGTCCGATTCCGACAACCTAGTTAGAACTCTTCGTTCTCGAGCCATATTTGGAAAGAACTCCTCCGGCGAAAGCGTTGCTGTATCTCCAGTTACAAATTCAGTTGTGAAAGACACAAGCAATGAGGAAAAACAGGAAACATGTTGTTTTTGTAAAGCTGTCTTCAAAACATTACGAGGTCTCAGAATCCATCAGAACCATGCTCACCCAGAGGAATACCACAAAGAAAGAGCTGGCAAGAGTTATTCAAAGTGTGTTTGGACTGAGGAAGAATCCACACTGTTAGCCAAGTTTGAACTGGAACTGAAAAGCAAAGGAATCAGAAACATCAACATAGAGGCACAGAAAGGTTTCCCACACAGGTCACTGAATGCCATTAAGTCTCATAGAAGGCAGCCAAAATATAGGAACATCTTGGAGAAATACCAGACTAAAATAGAATCTGGTGGATCAGATAGTCAAGTTGAACGTTCATCCAACCGTGAATTTACTTCTGCACTCTCAGGGGTGGACAGCCTATGGAACGAGATTGCCAGCGCCGAATGGAGGCTGAACTCACTTGAGAAAAAGCAAGTCAACCTTGCCCTTCACCGATACTTGCCTACCGTCCCAGTTGCAACCATTAGGAAAGTTAGGAACAAGCCAGGATATCGCAAATATCTAAATAATTACATCATTGAAAAGACAACTTGCTCTGGCAAGCCTACGAAATGTACTGCGATTCCCACACTCACGGCATCTCCAGTCGAAACGGAAGTGAATAGCTTCATTCAACTGCAGCAATTTATACATAAATCTGCCATGCGAGGAACTTTCCGAACTGTTGAGAAATCAAATTGTTGACATCGACTCAAAGCGCCGTTTGATAGACAAGGAATACATACAGTGGATGGAGAGTCTGAAAGTGCACAATGGAAAGAAGGGAGCTGACAGATATGAAAAGCGGCCTCCGAAGGTCGAGACTACTTCCTACGTTGCATCTGACAAAAGTAAAGCGGGAAATCAGACCAGACCATTTCGGACAACGAAGATCCGACCATCCAAGAAGGAGATAAGAAGGGAAGACAGAAAGAAGAAACGGGCGAAGGTCCAGGGGTTGTTCAGGAAGAATAGATCTTCAGGAGCTCGTTCGGTTTTGAATGAAGAATATAACGAGGAAGTTAAACCCATACCACACGAACAACTGCTCCAGTTTTGGGAACCAATATTTTCCCAAAAGTCAATTACAGACGATAGATCGGTGGTTCCAGTTTGTGGTATTTGTCATGATTTGGAGGCTCCCGTCAGCTGCACTGAAGTAAAAATGGCTCTGCGAGGTCATAAAGACGGTGCTCCCGGTCTGGATGGAGTGAAAAGGAAACACTTGGAAAACATCAGACCAATCGACTTTGCTGTGCACATGTCCCTCTGGTTATTGACGGGCCTGCCACCATCTCCCTTCAAAGTTGGCGTCGTCAGCTTTATCCCAAAGGTGAGAGGAACAGCCGATCCAAGTGATTTCAGACCAATCACTGTGAGTCCGCTCATGAGTCGCCTCTTCCATCGAGTGATCAACAAACGCATGTCCGTATATTGGCCACTATCATCGAGACAGAAGGCGTTCCAATCAGGCGACGGTTTGGCCGACAACATCTGGCTTGTAAAGGCTCTTGTCGCCCAAAGTAGACAAGACAGAAAGAAGCTGAACATGACATTTGTAGACGTGTCTAAGGCGTTCGATTCCGTTTCCCACGAATCGATCATCAGGGCAGCCTCACGATTCGGCGCACCACCCCTGTTAACAAGATATTTGTCAGAAATATACAGTAATTGTCAGGTGCACATCAGGATGGGAAAGGAGCTCAGCAGATCCATACAGGTCGGCAGGGGAGTAAGGCAAGGCGACCCCATGTCCCCGATGTTATTCAACGCTGTCATTGACATGGTTGTCAGTGACATTGACAGATCAATTGGGGTTACGGGAGGAGGCAAATCCTCCGAAAAATGCAACTACATCGCCTTTGCAGACGACCTTCTTTTACTGTCCAGCACAGACGTTGGAATGAAAGTGATGTTGCGACAACTGGAGGTGTCGATGGCCAAAGTTGGACTCATCATGAACGCATCCAAGTGTGCCTCGATGAGAACTGAGGTCATCACTCGTAAAAGACAATGGATCGTCAACCCAGAGCCATACCTGACACTGCAAGATAAGGATATCAGGGCACTCTCCATAGTTGACACCTATAAGTATTTAGGAGTTCGAATCGGACCTCGAATGCAATTTGCTTCGCTTGCAGATAAAATTCAAAAAGGCCTTCACTCGATTTCTCGGGCTCCGCTCGTGCCATGCCAGAGAGTGTATGTCCTAAGGACTCATCTTCTCCCTAGTCTCGTTCACTTCCTCACCTTCGAAGCGATCAGCCTCAAGTCCTTGAATTCTGCTGATGTCGCAATAAGGAGGTCTGTTCGAAAATGGCTCCGGCTGCCAAGAGACACCCCAAATGCATTCTTTCATGCCCCGATCAGAACGGGAGGAATGGGAATCCTTCAACTGCGTCGATGGATTCCGGAAATTAGAATCCGTAGAATGACAAAAGTTCTACAGCAGGCCAAAGAGAGCAACGACAACTTCCTGATGGATGCATTGCGCGAAAACACAATGATCGCCAGCGAAGTCAAAAGATTTGGGAGGCCAAAGGAAAAAGATGAGCCGAACGTTCCTCGTGGACTATCAACCGCGAGGGAACTTTATAAAACGGTCGACGGACACGGGCTGATGAGATTCCCGGAAGCAATAGCCCCAAGTGAATGGCTGGTGGATGGCATCAACAGCATGTCATCCACCCAATACATAAGCTGTGTCAAAGTCCGCTCAGCAACACTTTTCAATAGATTGCGGGCTTCCAGAAAAACACCCCTGTTCAACACAGCCTGCGCAGCCAGATGTGGGGAAATGGAATCTCTCGCCCACATTATCCAAAAGTGTCCGAGTACCGACGGGCCCCGCCATGCAAGGCACGACTGTATAGCGAAGATGCTTGAGACGGTCTTGACACAGATGGGGTACTCAACAACAAGAGAGCCTCGTATTCCAACCGTCAGCGGGACCAGAATCCCCGATCTTTGTGCCTGGAGCGATGAACGTTACATAATTTGTGACGTGGCCGTGGTGTCCGATAACGTGGACCTAGATAGAGTCCACCAAAGCAAGATAGACAAATATAACACCACGGATATTCATCGCTGGATGAAGGCAAACAGCCCAAATCAGGGCAAGGGCAAAATGGAGGCGATTGCCACAGCCTACATAATCAATTGGAGAGGAGCAATCGCCATGGAAACTTGGACCTCGTGGAAGAAGCTTGGCATATCTAAGCGGTTCTTAACGTGGACATCAATTAAGACTCTGATAGAAACCCATAGAATATGGAGAACATTCAGAGCAAACGCTTGGAAAGCAAGGAAAAGAAGAAGGCCGAGAAGAACATTTATTTGATTGTACTTTATCTAATTTATAATATTATATTTAGGCTACTGTTAACAGTCCATGGGTTTTCCCGGGCCCGTCTGAGGACTCTAAAAACATCGATGAGGTTCTCCGATTTGCGTGATGGTTTTGCGGACGTAATCCGGGCTGAATAAAAGTTTTGAAAAATAATGATAATGATAATAATAATAATAATAATAATAATATTATTAATATAAATCGCGGCTCGAGCGGTTGACCGGTACGGACGAAATTTCGTGTGCTCGTTACAAATTACTGCTTTTGCTTAACGTAACGATTTTTTGCTTCGAAATCTGGTCAATTTGTGTCCCCTACCAATCTTTTCGTGGTTGGTGAGCATAATTTCTGGAAAAAGGGGAAAATAAAGCTGTGAATTAGAAACAACAGTTTCGTCGATTGTCTAGTCATTTAGTTGATAGGACTTCACAGTTTGCAAAGGCTTTCAAGTTAGTTCGTTCAATTTGTTGGTTTTGGTTGAAATATGGAAGACATTCAGTCCAGAGGAAAATTGTTAATTAGAACGTTACGTTCGAGAAATGTGTACGACGACAGTCTCCATTGTTCGAATACTGAGAGCGTACAACAAGAATGTCCGCCAAGAAAGTGCGAATTCTGCGGCTCCGAATTCAAAACAGAGCGAGGGCTAAAAATTCATCAAAACCATGCCCATCCAGTTGAATATCACAGATATAGGGCCGGAAAAAGCTACTCCAAGTGTCGCTGGTCGGAAGAAGAATCTCATATGCTTGCAAAAATTGAAGTTGAATTAAAGCAGGAAGGTTACAAGAATGTAAACATTGAAGCTCAAAAAAGATTTCAACATCGATCCTTGGCAGCCATCAGGAGCCATAGACGCCAATCGTCTTACCGAAAGATTTTGAGGGCTCAGTCTGGTGATACGAACAACAGAGAGGTTACGGAATCAAGTGAGGAAAATAACGAAGGAGATTGTCCAGCCATTCCTTCCGTAAATGATGATGATGATGAGCGATGGGAAAACATTGCCAGAGCAGAGTTGAGTTTGAACTCATTAGAAAAGAAGACAATCAATCTGGCCATACACAGAATCGTGCCTCAATTTTCAATTAAATCAATTCGGAAAATCAGAAATAAACCCAGTTATCGCCAATTTCTTAATGACATCGTGATGCAAGAAATAACTTCAAAAACAAAAGAAATAAAAGCTCTTTGTTCCTTCGATCCAGTGGAAGACACGGTAAACAGTGAGATCAAATTACAACAATTCATTCTGAATCGCTATGAATGCATCCATCTTTCTAGCGAAGAACTGTCCTTGCTGCTCCGCAATTCAACAGACAAGACCACACAGCAGGAGCTAATTGACAAAGAATATAGCAAGTGGACAGAAAATCTTCTCCCTTCAATAACCGGTAAACAATTCATCCAAAAGACTTCGAAACGACCAACACAAAAGAAAAGTACAAAACCAAACAATGCCAAAGGTCGAATGTTCGTGAAAGCAAAGACTAGGCTCAGCAAAAAAGAACTGAGAACCATTGAAAGACAGAGACAAAGGAAAGTAATTCAAGATTTGTTCAAGAAAAATCCAGCAGCAGGGGCACGGGCAGTGTTGGCAGAGGAATTCAAAGAAAAGTCAAAGGCAACTCCAGGAAAAGAACTGATCGATTATTGGGAGCAGGTCTTCTCAAAAAAGTCAGTTGAAGACGATAGACCAGTGACAGTTGTTGGCGGAACTCTGTATGATTTAGAATTGCCAGTCACCAGCGATGAGGTGAATTCTGCTATTGGAGGTCTCCGAGATGCTGCGCCAGGACACGACAAATTAAAGAAAGATCACATACAAGGGATCAAGAACATCGACTTTGCAGTTCACATGTCACTGTGGCTGTTAACTGGTTTGCCCCCGTCTTCATTCAAAATTGGGATCGTCACATGCATTCCAAAAATAAGTGGAGCCACCAACCCAAGCGAGTTCAGACCCATCACAGTGAGCCCAATCATTGGTCGACTGTTTCATAGGATCCTGAACAGACGGATGATCTCCTTCTTGCCGTTGTCTCCGTGCCAAAAAGCGTTTCGTCAAGGAGATGGTCTGGCCGATAATATGTGGTTGGTGAAGTCACTCATCAAGAAAAAGAAGCAGGAACTGAAAAAGTTAAATTTGACTTTCGTAGACGTATCCAAAGCGTTTGATTCAGTTTCTCATCAATCAATCATGAGAGCTGCTTCTCGACTCGGGGCGCCTCCATTGTTTATCAATTACTTGACAGAACTGTACAGAAATAGTTGGGTTCAAATCAAGACTGCAGACGGAATCAGTAATCGCATTCAAGTGGGCAGAGGCGTCAAGCAAGGAGATCCAATGTCTCCTATGCTTTTCAATGCCGTTATTGACATGGTCCTTAGCGAAGTGGACAAGTCAATCGGCGTAACAGGAGACGCTGAGTCCAAAATAAAATGCAACTACGTTGCCTTTGCTGACGACCTCTTGCTGATGTCTACAACAGACGTTGGAATGCAGATGATGCTTCAACAACTTGAAGGAGGAATGTCTAAGGTGGGATTAGCGATGAATCCAATCAAGTGCGCATCTCTTCGCACCGAGATAAACATCGCAAAAAGATCGTGGATTGTTAATCCGGAACCATATCTTGAAGTTCAACACACGAAAATCACTGCACTAAATATCATTGAAACCTACAAATATCTTGGTATTGAGATTGGGGCACGATTAAAATATGCATCAATAGCAGAAAAAATTCAAAAAGACCTACACTCCATTTCGCGCGCCCCTTTGGAACCACATCAGCGACTCTACATTCTCAGAACTCATCTCATGCCTGGCCTTGTACACCATCTCAGCTTCGAAAAAATAAGCCTCAAGTCTTTGAACGCCGCCGACGTCACCATTAGACGAACAGTTCGACATTGGTTGAAATTACCGAAGGACGTCCCCAATGCATTCCTGTATGCCCCAGTCCGACTGGGAGGTCTCGGAATTCTTCAACTTCGGAAATGGATTCCAAATATAAGAATTCGTCGCATGTCACAGGTCTTAAAAGAAGCCAAGGCGAATAGAGACCAGTTCATGCTGGACGTCCTTGGAGGCGGAACGACAGTGATGGGAGAAGTCAGGAAGTTTGGTCTCCCACAGAATTGTACAGACGCCAAAACAATGGGCATCAGAACGGCAAAACAACTGTACAAAACAGTTGACGGATATGGACTGCAATCATTTTCAAGCGCCATCGGTCCAAGCGAATGGCTAATCGATGGAATTAGCAGAATGACGTCAGATCAATGGATCAACTGCGTGAAGGTTAGAGCCGCGGTCCTACACAACAGATTGCGGGAATCGAGGTACAAGATGTATTTGAGCACTCTCTGCACTGCTGGATGCCGGACTGAGGAGTCGCTGGGCCATATCATACAGCGGTGCCATGTTACCGATGGTCCTAGACATGTTAGACACAACTCCATTTTGGCCATGTTAGGAAGCAAACTTGAGAAGATGGGGTTTACTACCAGCATCGAACCCAGAATCCCGACGATAGAAGGAACAAAAATTCCTGATTTGTGCGCATGGAAAGGCTCCACATACGTCGTGTGTGACGTGGCAGTGGCATCGGATATTGCCGACTTGAATAAAATACATGCCTCAAAAGTCGCAAAGTATGACCTTCCGGGAATCCACCAATGGATGAAGGAAAATAATCCGATGCCAGAACAACGGAGTCAGAAAGGTACCATCACCGCCCTGGTCTTGAACTGGAGAGGAGCAATAGCAGAAGAGTCTTGGAGGGTTTGGAGAAGATTTGGGGTCTCGAGGAGGTTCCTCATGTGGACCTCCATCAAAACGTTGCAGGAGACCCATAAGATTTGGCGAACTTATAAAAATAACGCCTGGAGAAGAAGAAAAAAGAAGTTGAATTGAATGACATTTGTGAATGTACAATGACTCCTAAGATCGACTTGAAAGTTCCTTTTTTTGAATGGTCTGACGGGATTTCCCAGACCCATTGGCGGACCTAAAATTATTGAATCGGATTATGAATTGTATGAATTGATTGCTTTTTGTGAGTTTTTGGCTGGGCTAATAAAAGGAAAAAAAAAATAATAATATTACTTATGGAGAGTTTGAAAGTGCACAGTGGAAAGAAGGGAGCTGACAGATATGAAAAGCGGCCTCCGAAGGTCGAGACTACTTCCTATGTTGCATCTGACAAAAGTAAAGCGGGAAATCAGACCAGACCATTTCGGACAACGAAGATCCGACCATCCAAGAAGGAGATAAGAAGGGAAGACAGAAAGATGAAACGAGCAAAGGTCCAAGGGTTATTCAGGAAGAATAGATCTTCAGGAGCTCGTTCGGTTTTGAATGAAGAATATAACGAGGAAGTTAAACCCATACCACACGAACAACTGCTCCAGTTTTGGGAACCAATATTTTCCCAAAAGTCAATTACAGACGATAGATCGGTGGTTCCAGTTTGCGGTATTTGTCATGATTTGGAGGCTCCCGTCAGCTGCACTGAAGTAAAAATGGCTCTGCGAGGTCTTAAAGACGGTGCTCCTGGTCTGGATGGAGTGAAAAGGAAACACTTGGAAAACATCAAACCAATCGACTTTGCTGTGCACATGTCCCTCTGGTTATTGACGGGCCTGCCACCATCTCCCTTCAAAGTTGGCGTCGTCAGCTTTATTCCAAAGGTGAGAGGAACAGCCGATCCAAGTGAATTCAGACCAATCACTGTGAGTCCGCTCATGAGTCGCCTCTTCCATCGAGTTATTAACAAACGCATGTCCGTATATTGGCCACTATCATCGAGAGAGAAGGCGTTCCAATCAGGCGACGGTTTGGCCGACAACATCTGGCTTGTAAAGGCTCTTGTCGCCCAAAGTAGACAAGACAGAAAGACGCTCAACATGACATTTGTAGACGTGTCTAAGGCGTTCGATTCCGTTTCCCACGAATCGATCATCAGGGCAGCCTCACGATTCGGCGCACCACCCCTGTTAACAAGATATTTGTCAGAAATGTACAGTAATTGTCAGGTCCACACCAGGATGGGAAAGGAGCTCAGCAGATCCATACAGGTCGGCAGGGGAGTAAGGCAAGGCGACCCCATGTCCCCGATGTTATGCAACGCTGTCATTGACATGGTTGTCAGTGACATTGACAGATCAATTGGGGTTACGGGAGGAGGCAAATCCTCCGAAAAATGCAACTACATCGCCTTTGCAGACGACCTTCTTTTACTGTCCAGCACAGACGTTGGAATGAAAGTGATGTTGCGACAACTGGAGGTGTCGATGGCCAAAGTTGGACTCATCATGAACGCATCCAAGTGTGCCTCGATGAGAACTGAGGTCATCACTCGTAAAAGACAATGGATCGTCAATCCAGAGCCATACCTGAAACTGCAAGATAAGGATATCGGGGCACTCTCCATAGTTGACACCTATAAGTATTTAGGAGTTCGAATCGGACCTCGAATGCAATTTGCTTCGCTTGCAGATAAAATTCAAAAAGGCCTTCACTCGATTTCGCGGGCTCCGCTCGTGCCTTGCCAGAGAGTGTATGTCCTAAGGACTCATCTTCTCCCTAGTCTCGTTCACTTCCTCACCTTCGAAGCGATCAGCCTCAAGTCCTTGAATTCTGCTGATGTCGCAATAAGGAGGTCTGTTCGAAAATGGCTCCGGCTGCCAAGAGACACCCCAAATGCATTCTTTCATGCCCCGATCAAAACGGGAAGAATGGGAATCCTTCAACTGCGTCGATGGATTCCGGAAATTAGAATCCGTAGAATGACAAAAGTTCTACAGCAGGCCAAAGAGAGCAACGACAACTTCCTGATGGATGCATTGCGCGAAAACACAATGATCGCCAGCGAAGTCAAAAGATTTGGGAGGCCAAAGGAAAAACATGAGCCGAACGTTCCTCGTGGACTATCAACCGCGAGGGAACTTTATAAAACGGTCGACGGACACGGGCTGATGAGATTCCCGGAAGCAATAGCCCCAAGTGAATGGCTGGTGGATGGCATCAACAGAATGTCATCCACCCAATACATAAGCTGTGTCAAAGTCCTCTCAGCAACACTTTTCAACAGATTGCGGGCTTCCAGAAAAACACCCCTGTTCAACACAGCCTGCTCAGCCAGATGTGGGGAGATGGAATCTCTCGCCCACATTATCCAAAAGTGTCCAAGTACCGACGGGCCCCGCCATGCAAGGCACGACTGTATAGCGAAGATGCTTGAGACGGTCTTGACACAGATGGGGTACTCAACAACAAGAGAGCCTCGTATTCCAACCGTCAGCGGGACCAGAATCCCCGATCTTTGTGCGTGGATCGATGAACGTTACATAATTTGTGACGTGGCCGTGGTGTCCGATAACGTGGACCTAGACAGAGTCCATCAAAGCAAGACAAACAAATATAACACCACGGACATTCGTCGCTGGATGAAGGCAAACAGCCCAAAGCAGGGCAAGGGCAAAATGGAGGCGATTGCCAAAGCCTACATTATCAATTGGAGAGGAGCAATCGCCATGGAAACTTGGACCTCGTGGAAGAAGCTGGGCATTTCTAAGCGGTTCCTAACGTGGACATCAATTAAAACTCTGATAGAAACCCATAGAATATGGAGAACATTCAGAGCAAACGCTTGGAAAGCAAGGAAAAGAAGAAGGCCGAGAAGAACATTTATTTGATTGTACTTTATCTAATTTATAATATTATATTTAGGCTACTGTTAATACAGTCCATGGGTTTTCCCGGGCCCGTCTGAGGACTCTAAAGACACCGATGAGGTTCTCCGATTGTCGTGATGGTTTTACGGACGTAATCCGGGCTGAATAAAAGTTTTGAAAATAATAATAATAATAATAATATTACTTATATTATTATAAAAAATTAAAAAGTATTACTGATATTATTATGTTATTATAAAAATTAATATTTGTAAAATTTAGCTTGCTAGCTAAATTTATCCTTTACAGCTGTGAAAAATCTGCAAACCTCCTCTTCCAATCACAAACAGGGATTGTGAAATACAAGGAAAGTTTAAGGATGTGTAAATAAGTTAATGCAATTAAATTACAGGAAACGTGTTCTGGAGACTGCAAATGTGGTGAAGTATTTAATATGTATGTAACAGAAGTAAGAAGCAAAGGAACCAATCAACGTATCTATATTATTAATAATTAATAATTATATTAATTATAAGATTTGTCAGAAATTATGATTGTGTGAGAAAAATTGGCCTACTTATCAGGAATCTATTAATATTCAGATTAAGCCAAATTAAGAGCTTTCTTTTTTTTGTTAAGTTATTATTTAACACAAATGCATATTCAGATTCGGTTTTTTTTCCTGGAATTAATTTGGAATATCTGAATTTATCCAGATGAAGATTTCAGTCAAGACTTCAAGACGTCAATTTTCAAAATATATTACGTTTATTGATTATTAGTGAAATGCTAATTTAAGTAATATATTTATAATTCATATTGCACTTCATGCCTTGGATATTTCTTCTGCTTCCGCAAAGCGTTGAGACGTGGGCTATAGATCCTACATACATCCGATGACGTCGATGATATTGAAGATAACGCATCTAATAAATAGCATATACCGCAATAAGCCCCAATAAAATAAACTCGAAGATGAGAAATAATAACTTTTAGATTAAGCAAGCAAATCATTTGCAGGGAAATCAGAGTCCTCTTCATAGGGATTGGAAATCAATTGCTGAGCAATCCGACCAAAAGGAAGACTAGGAGAGAAGACACTGACACGGTAGCCGACATTGGGGCATGAGAGAATACTTCGTCGTTGCATAGGTCGTCCGAACATCTACAGGTTGTGATTTCAGAATAGCCCCATTTATCCAGCTTGGTATCGCAGGTTTTGTTCGGTGGCTTCTCTGTGCAACCCCTCCAAGTTATGTTGTATCCTGAGTGAGTTAGCGGCGAATGAGAGTTGCTTATTTTAATATTCATTCGTTGCTCTTAATTAATGATTCTGATGGGCAATTGTGACTCAATCTCATGTTATATAAAGTGTCAACTAACCAAAAATGACAGTATTGTCGGTATAGCAATAATTTTCTTTATCATCGCAAGTCTTATTTCCCTTCGGAGAGTTACACAAAAGACACGAGTAGCAGCTGATACATTCGCCCAGATGCCAGAAGATGGCGATCAGCGTCACTGCCAATATAACTTTCTGTACTGTCAACATACTGCCTCGTCTGAAATGCTAAATATAGCGGCAATTTATTCATGGCATTAAATATTTCTGCATTACATAATGTTCATGATCGTCTCGTTATTTAATTATCACAAAACTGTATTACTACTATTATTATTATTAGTAGTAGTAATAATAGAAGTAGTATGTATGGCACTGTTGTTATTAATAGCAAAGGAAGCAGGGACCAATAGTAATGATTATGGTACGGACGATAATGCCCTTATTGCCAATTCAGGCCGTAAAATTGAATTGAATCCATATTCCAATAGGCTTTACACTTCGACTTGACAATCTAACCAAATATCTAACGTTCCAACAAGAAGTTGTTGCCTCAACAAACAATCAGTAGAAATTAATGGACGTTCGCAAATATTGGGGACCGTTTATTGATTCACACTAAATCCCTCGCCCAATAAAATGAATTTTTATGTTTTATTTTGTAAAAAGTTGGTTCTTCTTTTTGAGTCAAAATAATTTCTCGTGGTTTGCTTGGCTTGTTCGATCGGATTGATAACAATCAGCTTTTGAAAGTTTTAGAAGTTTGACCTATCGTCAGTTTCGATTCTTTTTGACATTATTCTGCTGGGATTTCCCTAATAATTTATTAATTTTGATTACAATTTAAATCGTGATTCAGTTAATTTGAGAAAAAGTATTCCCAGTCCAGAAATTCTGAAGAAGAACAATTGTGTCTATGAAAAGACATGAAACATGTTCGTGGATACAATTAATCACAGAAATTGAAAACCTTTAATAACCGATATATTTAATCATAACCAATTTTACTTAATAATTTCTTGCTGATATCGACACACTTATCTCATTTTATTGATAAACTAACAAATAAAACTGTTAGAAAAAAATAACTAACCAGAGATGCCGCAAGAGACTAACAAAGGTAGGTAGTCACACATGGATGATCAAAGATTTTATACCACGGCCACCTGAACAGACACAAATGGTTCATTATGATGACGATTGACTCGAGCCATCTTCGATTAAGATCTCCTTAGATCAAGTAGTTGTGGTCTAACGCTATTAAATATTCTTTATTTTATTTTATGTTTCTTCCATAATTTGTCTTAGCTAAGGATTTATACAAAATAAACATGAAAATTTACAAAACAATGAATTGGTCTAGCTTTTATCTTCATGACTTAGCTTAACCTTTATGCGATTATAATCTGTTTACTTTTAAACATTTTTTATTTACGTTGTTATTTATTCCTTCAGCCGGTAGAGTGTGGACGTCATCTTGCAGCTTCAGTTGATGACAGAAATTCGATAACGGAGGGGACTAGACATCTGCACATTCTGGCCTCGTGGCAATGGTAATGCTGTTTGGACTTCCGAACCCTTGGTTTAGTAGACCAATGAGTCCGATCGTTCACGCGAAGATTTTGGTTTCGAGACGATTTTTTTAAGGATTTAAAACTTGAAACTTAAGTTGTAACTTCAATTATAAGCTAAAATGATTAATCAATTGTTGAGGCAGGTTGTTTTGGAGGGGTTGTATGCAAACGATGTAAGCTTTGGGCTTTGTGCCTAAAAGAATTACGAAGGCTTAATTGAGGAAACTTAAATTATAAATTCTGGGTTTTTTTTTTTGAGTTTATGAGTTTATTAAGGTATCAAAGCAACTGAAAGAACAAATAGCAAATTGAACATGTACAATATCAAACAAACAATTATGTACATAACACAATGAAACAAATGAATTTAAAATAAAAAAAATAAACTCATAGGGTCAGTCTTGAAGCGCAGGCTTCCGCTAGACAGATTGGCCCTGAAAATCATAAGATATATAATGCAACCATGTAAACTCAAACAACTAAAGCATCTCTCACTAGATGTGACTTGTAGGTGCAAAGCGGATCAAAGCGTGCTTGGAGTGTTTTAATATTCCTGTAAATAACTATCTCATCGGGTTTTGAGCATCGTATCGAATGATACCTTCATCTGGAGTTGTTATGAAATGCGAATGTATGCATCACCCTTAATTAAACGAGCTAACTTGATTTGATATACTTGAGTTCACATTGAGTGGCAATTGGTAGTTTCGTGATGGGTCTGAGAATAACAGTAGTTGTGGGAATTATGATAATGATTGTTGTGTTTTATAACTTTTAAAATAATTGTAATTATAATAAGGATGAATAGATTAGCAGTAATAGTAGTAGTGACAAATAACACTTGTGTCATTGAACAAAGTCTGTTAGATTGCTTAGCTTTGATGGATTGTTTAAACTCCATCTAGTGATAAACTATCAGAAAATGTTAGAGATTATGGAATAGATTTAAGCTTTTTCACCCGAGAACATTATTCGCTATTGCTGATGTGATTATAATTTCTTACAATTTCTTTTATTACGTAAAAATAAAATTTAAAAATACAGAAACGGACCGTCGCCTGACAACATAGCATTTTCTCCATTGATTTGGATCGATTGGTTTTCCTTGCATTAAGGCAAGGCTGACGTTAACGTCTGAAGCTGCAACTGAATCCTAAATACCGGAAACACACCAAGGAAAAATTTAAATTATGAATTTGAAACTCTGATATAGAATACAAAACTTTAAATAAACTAATTCATAAAAAAAAGGCTTAAATTTGTAATAACTTTTTGCAATATGACATCTCAGTTTTAACTCTGTTGCAAAAAATACCTTTTCTTAATATTATAAAATTAATATAATTTGTTACCAATTATAATATTGTTTATTTTAATAATAATTATTACTACAATCCCTTTGAGTATACCATAGGGCTTGCAAAAAGAAGCCAACAGTTGTCCAATTTGCGGACAGATAAGCCTGAATCGATCAGTTCAAACTCTCTGCATTATTCGAAATCTCTGTATTGTTTAGACATGTTTGTATTGTTTGCAAAGTTTGAAATGTTTTTACTGCTATAAGTTTTTTTCTATTGCTAAAATCTATTCTCGATTTATCATTAGATTCCAATCTCAGCTCGATTAATATCATCACCAGGGGTCAAAAGTTCAACTAAACGTGACCTTCAGACTATACGACCCTTCTTCAACTTCATCCAACCGACATCACGAACAAAAATTATTTAAAAAAACATAGAATAAAGAGAAAAAGCACGAGACTTAAAAAATTTAAAACCCTAAAGTGCAAGTCCATGTCGCATGATGATGATGATGACGACGACGATGACGACGGTTGTTGCTACTGCTGTTGACGATTGATTCATTTGGATCGATATCACATGCGATGATGTTATCAGATGTTTGTTATCTTCGACTTTCATTTCTGTATCTTCTTTACATCAAATGCAACAGTCCCAACTGGAATGTCTTGTCTCCTTATTGTTGATGTTGTTGTGGTTAATAAAGTGCCAACAATAAATACATATATCATTAATAATTTGCAGTAATGACTAGGTTCCGGTCGGATTTTTAAATTATCATTATCATTTCAAATAAATAAATTGCAAGAATTTAAGATAAGTTTCTTAACTCATGACTGAAATGTGATTAAATGGATTTCATTTGGTCTTGTTATCATTCAAACTAAGGACATCTTAGTAATGTAAAAATTCGTGTTACTCAATTTATATGTTGATGCGATTTTAAAGACAGATTTCATGTTTTTATGTTTAATTTACTAAAAAAACTGAAATTATTTTCAAAATTATTTTCAACTTTAAAGTTTTGTTGCCATTTTGGTTTCAATAATAAATTTTGTCTGATTCAATTATAATAACAAGTGCCTATTAAATGGTAGTAACTGCTTACGGAACGTAGCATTAGATCTTTAAATATTAAGCTATACATTCTCGAGTAACAAATATTCTTAATTAATATCCTTAAATTCATGAATAACAACTATATAGGTTAGTTATAACTTCGTCTGAGCGACGTCACGTTCAGGTGGAGTATAATTATTTTCACCTGCATTAATCAACCTCTTTCACCTGTATCAATCAGGCGATTTATAATAAAACGGACGTCCACAAATTTAAGCTTTAGATGTCCAAATAAAATGAAGGAGATAATTTCTTTGTCCTCAGAGTTTTTTCTTAAGCGGGTATCATTGTGATATATAAATATCATATGTCAGCCAAGCTTATCTTTCCATCTAGAAATTAACATTAGTAATAGTTAATAATTTATAAGTTATGATAATTGAGAATTAATTATGGCCTAGGTTAAATTCATGTTTCATCTGGAAAAGGAGAGGCAATTGAGAAATATTTTTAATAGAATCATTCTGGATTTACACGGGTGAAATAAAATTTAAATTTTTTATTTATTTATTTATTTTAGCTTATGGAATAAAAGTGAATTTAAACAATAAAAAAATAAGGCCGGCTTAGCCATAAAATGCCATCATTACATTAACCCGCAAAGTCCGACCGAGAATTTAGAAAATCTTTTTAGACATTAAATAACGATCGCTTCCTCTTCGGTAAAACGTGAACTTCATGAAATGAAGAAATTTGAATGCTGTGGCCATTTAGCTAATCAAGTGGAGAATCGATTTTGAACAGGGCCGTAGTTTTTCCATCTTTAAGATGGTGCTTCTGTGATACTCAAAGACCTTCTGTGACTGTTAAAAAAAATATATAATAAATCAGACATAAAACGTTGGGTTAAGTTATAACAATAGAAACAATAGTTTACCTACTTGCTTCTTCTAAACTCGTTATAGCCATCGGAAACGGCAAGAGTGGGCCTCGTATAATAGACGAAATCATTCTGAGAATCTGCAAACGGACCAATGGCTGGCTCGGGAGTTTTTGGCCGCGGCTTGGCCCTAGATTTTCGGAACCAACTGCAGCAAGGCTTTCGATTTTCGGAGCCCGAGGAAAGAGAGTCTCTTCTACCCCAGCAGTATATCCTAAACTGCGAGTTATTTTTCAGGATACCCATAGTTTCGTGAAATGGTATTTTCGGATTGATTGAATTGTGTGATGTTTACATTCAGGAGAAAACGTGATACGTTATGACGTCGGCTCGTGGCTATTTCGACTCGAATCCTGTTACAGTCCGCTAGCAAGCATTGTTTCCTAATTGTAAATTAAGACCTCGTAAAGTAAAATTAAAAAGGCCTTATTGGATTGAAAAAAAATTTATAAAGCACAGATTATATAAAATTTGTAAACCAATTGACAAAATCTAGAGGTTTCCTTTTTTTCCAGAGGTCAGAAAACCCTTCTCCTAACAAAGACGGCAGTTCTTTCGTAAGCACCACTATCACTTGAGTTCTTTGGGTTCGCGAATATGGCCACAGACTATTAGATAAAGCCTACAGCTCCTCATATGGCGGCGTTTTAGTACCTTATTTAGGTTCACCGTTATTCTTGTCCACGTTTTTGTGTTTAGTTCTACCTCCACAACACATATCTTTTGTTAAGAGGTTCATGGCTTTATGGATTTTCTTTTCTCATATATCTGGTCGTTTAGTGTTTACATTTACCTAATATACACGGTGTACTATGACGTCGAAGCGCGGTTGTTATGAAACGATGATAATGAGCCAGCTTTGTGTAACAATATTTTAATACCTCGAGTTGTTTTATATATTTCTTTTTCATATAAATTAATTAGTTTAATTACACATTGGTAAGGGTGTGTATATGCCTCCAATAAAGGCATTCATGGACGACACCACCCTGATTATGAATAGGAAGCGAATCGTTCAGGAAACCCTGGACAAGCTGGACGACTTGCTAGGATGGTGTCGTATGGCCTTCAAACCTGCGAAGTCCAGGAGTCTCTCTTTGGTTAGAGGGAAAATTTGCAGGGACGCGTTCTTCGAGGTGGCGGGACAACGAATCCCCACGAGTACCCGAGGAGCCTGTGAAGAGCCTAGGAAGGATGTTTGACGACTCGCTCACCGACAAGAGCATGAAGAACGCCATAGTCACGCAAACCAGTAAGGGGCTGCAAGCGATCGAGGCGGCGCCGCCCCAGGGTCGTTTCAAAGTGTGGCTTTTGCAGTTTGTGCTCCTGCCCAGACTCCTTTGGCCTTTGACCATCTATGAGATTGGTCTATCGGCGGTCGAGGGGTTAGAGAGGAAAATCCATCGGCACACCAGGACATGGCTGGGTTTACCTCCAGCATTGTCGTCGGTTGCCCTCTACAGCAGGAGCGCGAGCCTTAGACTGCCACTTAGGTCCATCGTGGAGGAGTACAAACTCTCCAAAATCCGAACGCAGTGGATGCTCAATAACTCCGCGGACAACAGGATCCGTGAAGTTAATCCACTGCTCAGATCTGGAAAGAAGTTCCGAGCGCAGAAAGAGATCGACGAGTCAGTAAATGTACTGATGTTCGAAGAAGTGAGGGGTCCTATCCAGACAGACCGTCACACAGTGGGATGGAACCACTTCCAAAAATGGTCCCAGGCCAGCTCATCGACCAGGGGTGCGATGATTAGCCAGGAGAGGAGGCGGAAAGAGGAACAAGATCGAGTCACAAAGGCCGTACAGCCAGCACAACAGGGTAAGTGGACAACTTGGGAGGATGTGATCCAACGGTCCCTTACCTGGAGCGACTTATGGAAGTTGTCTCCGCTCCGGCTGGCCTTTGCGGTAAGATCGATTTATGATCAGTTGCCTTCCAAGGACAATTTAAGGAGGTGGGGGTTAGTAGAAGGCGGCAAATGTGGACTCTGCGACGGAGCCGAGACACTGCATCATGTGCTCAGCAACTGCACATACGCCCTTGCCCATGGTCGGTATACATGGCGACACAATCAGGTCCTTCGAGAAGTGTGTGAGGCTACCAAAGCAGCAGTAACCAAAGCAAACTCGCGCGCAATCTCCAAGCAGCGGAAGATTTACTTCCTGCGCGAGGGCCACGCACACCTCTGCAGAAAGCGATGTAAAACGCCAAGAAAGGACATCCTTGCAGAGGCAAACGATTGGACAGTCGCAGCCGACTTAGAAGGAATGAGGCACTATCCCCAGGTGCTGATTGAGAGTGGCAAGAGGCCCGATATGGTGTTGATGTCACCGTCGTCGGATGCCATCATTTTGGTGGAG
Source organism: Hirudinaria manillensis (assembly GCA_034509925.1). Lineage (NCBI taxonomy): Eukaryota > Metazoa > Annelida > Clitellata > Hirudinida > Hirudinidae > Hirudinaria > Hirudinaria manillensis. The sequence continues at coordinate 9,222,927 of CM067528.1, read as the reverse complement.
TTGACGGTCCCATGGGAGGACAGAATGCAATATAGCAATGCGCTGAAAGCGGAAAAGTATGCAGATCTGGCGGTGGACCTGGAAGCGAAAGGGTTCAGAGTTGACCTCTTCCCAATAGAAGTTGGCGCAAGGGGCGTAGTCGGCAAGTCGACTTACGCTTTCCTCACGAAAATAGGCCTATCTAGCCGAGAAAGAACGAAGACGATGACAAAGATGTCGGAAGCGGCGGAGGCAGCTTCGTTCTGGATCTGGCAAATGAGAGGCAAGGAAACATCTTCGGATGCCATAGCGAAAGGACCGGAGAAAGCCGCCGATCTCCGGTCAGAATAAATCCACCAAAGTAGTTCATCGCCCGAGAGGCGCGGAGCCGGTGACGGAAATGTCTGTTACCGCGCGCCGCTGCAAAGAAAATTTAAAGCCCAAGTCGATACTGTTGGGCGGCAGGGATGACGGAAAGAAGGCCACTGAGAGGCATTGGGGCTAGGTGGCGTCGCTTCAGCGACTGAGTGCAGCGACGAAAGAAGCCAACGAGAGCTTTCAGTAGTCGCTCCAGTCTGGCACGTGATGGCATAAAGAGGCCAATGAGAGCCTTCCAAAGCCTAAGCTTCGAGTCCGCACAATGGAAACCGACAGGGACATCCGGCTGATCACCGGATGCGGCCCACCCCCGGAGAACGTCAGGGGTTTCAAAGGGCCGAAACGTTCGAAGATGGGGGACCTTCTCTGAGGATCCCTGTCGGAAAGCTCCGAGGAGGAGTTTCCAGCATCTTTTGTTAAGAGGTTCATGGCTTTATGGATTTTCTTTTCTCATATATCTGGTCGTTTAGTGTTTACATTTACCTAATATACACGGTGTACTATGACGTCGAAGCGCGGTTGTTATGAAACGATGATAATGAGCCAGCTTTGTGTACCAATATTTTAATACCTCGAGTTGTTTTATATATTTCTTTTTCATATAAATTAATTAGTTTTCTGGGGAAAGACGTCAGATACAGAAGTAATTAACTACCATCTAATAGTCCCATCATCTCGTTGAGGGAGAAAGTCAAAGAAAAAATAATATAAAACATAAATTACAGAAATAAATAGAAGCAAAAATTCCTGGCTTTTCGAACAATTTATTATGGAATGTAATATCTGACACTTAAAAGTAAACGGAAATACCTGCTGCTGAAGTTGGAGAATCGCCTAATATCTTGCGAATGATGGGGAAATAATTATTGATTTTATTGAAACATGAATTGTAATTAAAGTTAATTAAAGTTGCAAAAATTGAACTTCACGCAAAGTGCAATGCTTTACGTTTTTTAGTCTGCGGTTTTTGTCCTTCGCATCTTTTTGTTCTAAATCTTTAGCATAATGATAATCATTATCATAAAATAATTGTTGATAATAATAATCATTGGTAATGATTAAAAGAATTAATAATGATTACAACTAATAATTATTAAATTATCATGAAGAACAAATTGGTCTATCCACCAACATTAATAATACTATTATTAATAATAATATTAACAGTAATATCGTACAAATGCCATTCGGTTACAGAGACTAGTTCAGAGAAATCGAATCATAGTCGAATCATTTCCGTCATAGTCAAATTAAATAAATGATTAACTATTGATAAATAATTGAATAACTGATTGATCTTGAAAAACAAGAGACAAATTAGAAATATTTTTAATTACAACGCATGTATTTATCTTGGATTTACAGGACAAAAATACATTTTAAATTTTAATTGCTTTTAGTCTGTGTTAAAAGTGAATTTAAAATACTAAACAGGTCGACTGATCCAGAAGATATAATCATTACATTCGCTCGCAAAATCCTAACGAGGTTTTATAAATTTTTTTAGACATTAAACAATTATTTCCTCTTCGTAAACTGGGTGAAGATAGTTGATTGCCGATGATATTTAGCTAATCAAAGAAGAAACGATTTTGAACAGAGCCCTAATTTTGCCGTCTTTACAATGATTTTGCTAGAGTTGTAGACTTTCTACGGCTGCTAAAAAAAACAACAAAAGAGTTGATAAGACACACGATTGTTTTTACGAAACGATAGCTTTTTAAGAACACCTACTTTTTTTTGTTAAACTCGTGATAGCCCTCAGATGAGGCAAGAGTGGGCTTCGTATAATATACGAAATCTTTCTCAGACTCCTCAAACGGAACAACGGTAGGCTCGGAAGCTTTGCGCCTGAACCACACGAATGTCTTGCTAGTTTTTCGGACTCCACTGCGGAGAGGTTTTTGATTACCGGAGCTTGGAGATTCTGGGGATTCTGGGGAGGCTGGGGAGACTGGAGAAAGTGGGGAGGATGGGGAGACTGTACTTTTTCTTCCCCAACAGTACACCCGAAACTGCGAATCATTTTTCAGGATGCCCATAGTTCCGTGAAATGATCTTTTCGGATTGATTGAATTGTGATGTTTACATTCAGGAGGAAACACTATGCGTTATGACGTAGGCTTTTGTTTATTTTGACTCGAATCCTGTTACAGTCCGAAAGAAAGTATTATTTGTTAATTGTAAATGAGAATTTCAGAATGTTCGAATGGCTTCAACTGGTCATTTAATTGACTTTTCAGTACACCTAATGAAATCGATTGGGTTGCACTGTTGCATTGGGTTCTGTTTTAACTGTTTTTGTTCCTCTAAGAATGGTTAATCCAGAAAAAAGATGGATATAGGAAAGTCAACCCCCAAATTACGCTAATTTATTAGTTTATACTGATGCTAAAGTTATTGATGTTTTATTAATGGATTTCGTAACAGCAAATGTGGATGGATAGATACTTAAATAAGTTATCCTTCCTCACTTACTTTAAAAAAATTGTGAACATTTTTATAGATGAAAAATGTAGACTTGATCAAAATCGTGCACTGCGAAAGGTTCAAAATATTGGAATGTTAAAATAATGCCACATTACGTCGGTGTTGAGTCACAAATTATCTTTGCTTTCAAATTAAAAAAAAAAGGTTTTTACTGTCTTGAAAAACTATAAAGCACAAATTTATATAAAATTTATAACCAATTGAATCAAAAATTAACCACAAATAATCTAAAAGCGTTCGTCTTTTTTCCTAACGTCAATGATTCCATCTTGATCAAAGAGGTTAGGTTTCTCATAGTGACGACTGGCTCTTCGGCTCGCGAAAGGAGTGGCAATAGGCCACAGTTTATTGAATAAAGCCTGTAGCTCCAGATTTGGTGGGGAACTAGTTCCATCTTTACGTTCATCCTTTTTCTCGTCCGTTTTTTTGCGTTTGCGTTTACAACAACTACAGCAACCTGCCTGTTTTTCAGGGGTCCATGGGTCCATTTAATTCTCTTTTTTTCATTTATCTGGTCGTTTATTGTTTACATTTAGCTAAAATACACGGTTTACTATGACGTCGAAGTGCGGTTGTTATGAAACGATGGTAATGAGCGAGCTTTGTGTAACAATATTTTAATACCTCGTGTTGTTTTATGTTTACACAGACCTTTGTTTATATAAATTAATTAGTTTTCTGGGAAAAGACGCCGGAAGCACAGGCAATTGGTAACCAACTCACAGCCCCATCATCTCATTGAGAGAGAAAGTCAAAGAAACAATAACATAAACCATGAACCGCAGAAATAATTAGAAGTACAAATTCTTGTCTTTCTGCACCCTTTATTGTGGAATGTATTATCCTGACGGGTAAAAGAAATATCTACTGTTGTTTTGGAGAATCGCCTAACATCTTGAACATCCAACACGCGCATGTTGTTGAAATAATTATTGATTTTATTGAAACATGAATTGTAATTAAAGTTAATTAAAGTTGCAAAAATTGAACTTCATGCAAAGTGCAATGCTTTACGTTTTTTAGTCTGCGGTTTTTGTCCTTCGCATCTTTTTGTTCCAAATCTTTAGCATAATGATAATCATTATCATAAAATAATTGTTGATAATAATAATCATTGGTAATGATTAAAAGAATTAATAAATGCAATGTGTGTTTGTATTATGCAAATGTTCTCTTAAAGTATTTAACCAAATGCTTTGAAATTGTGACACAACATATTACTCGATTAGACGAGTGTTTTTATATAGGTTTCATATAAATGTCATTAAACATTATTAATGCATTTTGGTTTGATTCCTCTAGAAACTGTATCAGTAGAACCTCAAATCAAGCATTGTGAAATTGTAAAAATAAATTAAAGTTTGCAAAAGTTGTTTTTTTTTTGTCATTTTGAAACGAAATTATGCCGAGACCAAGAAGGCCAATTGCAAAATCAGAATTACGACCGAACATCTTGGATTTCACCTGTGCGAAAGTTGTTTAAAGGCAAGGGAGGAATATCTGAAGAAATTTGTTGAAGGAAATTCAAAGGACACGAAAGACCAGTTGAAAGGTCATTTAAAGATATTGAAGAATTGAACAATAAATAACAGATTCCCTGTGCGCAACCAAGAGACCAAGGAAAGCAAATAAATGTTCTGCGAAAAAACTTGAAGGAATTAAACAAACTCTCCGTCCAAAAGCTGGAAGGAAGTAGAGAAGGAACAAAACAATGGAGCAGTTTGTTTCAAAACAAAGTTTAAACTCATAACTTGTATAGGAAAAGTTCAGGGTTCAACAAAATTAACATTTATTAACACGAAATCCAAGATTGAAAACAATGATGATAGTCAAAAGAAAAAAAGAACATAATTGCTCTCCATCACAGTTGCAGGATATGATGGATATTATTTATAGAGAGGAAGATCGACAGCAGATATAAGTAAGTTAGCAGTAAAACAAATGCGAAATGGTTGATCTGAATTCAGGAGGAATTTCGTTGCCTCATAATTTCTGTAATTTCGTGACAAAAAGACAAAAGAAGAATTGATTGAAAAAGTACTTCGAAATATTCAAAGCATTAGAATCATGATTGGCTGAGTGAACGAGCTATTCTTGATGCCAAGAATACTTCTACAAGAAAACCAAGTCTATGAACTGATCAATATTAATCATTCCAACATTCAAAGCGAGGCAGTCACGAACAAGTCCATCAAACTGTTGTGGAAGCAGATGAAGCAGTTAAATATCCAACAGAATTGTTTAATTCAATCGATCTGCCATGGATTCCATCGCAGATACTGCAACTGAAAGTCGGCGAGCTATGTTGCAAAATTTCAACCAACCAAAGCTTTGTAACGGCATGCGGCTTGCAGTAAAACATTAAGAAGCAATAAGTACTGGAAGAAATGATCTTGACGAGACCTATGAAATGTGAAGATATCTTTATTTCTGGCACTCCTACGATTCCAACAGATGTGCCATTTCAATTAAAGATTACAATTCCCAATTCGATTGGCATTTGCAATCATAAAAAAACATGGGTAAGGACAATCTTTAGAATTGCATGGTTTAGATTTAGGCACGGAGTGCTTCTAGCATGGACAATTACATATTGAGTTTCCTAGAAGCGGAAAACCTGATAATGTCTACATTTAAACGGAGAACGAAAAAGCTTAAAATGTCGTAGCTCTCAAGCATTGTTAAATTGTAAAAATAAACATATTAGAAAATTTCTTTCTTTTAAAATTAATCAGATTGAGCCACATCAACGCGTGGTTGGGCCACGCTAGTAATTAATAAATTATCATGAAGAACAAATTGATCTTTCCAACAACATACCAACATTAATGATACTATTATTACTAATAATAATATTAATAGTAATATCATACAAATTCCATTAGGTTACAGAGACTAAATTCAGAGAAATCGAATCATTTCCGTCATAGTCAAATTAAATAAATGATTAACTATTGATAAATAATTGAATAACTGATTGATCTGGAAAAACAAGAGACAAATTAGAAATATTTGTAATGACAACACATATATTTATCTTGGATTTACAGGACAAAAATACATTTTAAATTTTAATTGCTTTTAGTCTGTGTTAAAAGTGAATTTAAAATACTAAAAAGGTTGACTTATCCAGAAGATATAATCATTACATAAGCTCGCAAAGTCCTACGAGGTTTTATAAATTTTTTTAGACATTAAACAATTATTTCCTCTTCGTAAACTGGGTGAAGATAGTTGATTGCCGATGATATTTAGCTAATCAAAAAAGAACCGATTTTGAACAGAGCCCTAATTTTGCCGTCTTTACGATGCTGATTTTGCTACAGTTGTAGACTTTCTACGGCTGCTAAAAAAACAAAAGCGTTGATAAGACACACGATTGTTTTTACGAAACGATAGCTTTTTAAGAACACCTACTTTTTTTTGTTAAACTCATGATAGCCCTCAGATGCGGCAAGAGTGGGCCTCGTATAATATACGAAATCTTTCTCAGACTCTACAAACGAAACAACGTTAGGCTCGGAAGGTTTGCGCCTGAACCGCGAGAATGTCTTGCTAGTTTTTCGAGCCCAACTGCGGCGAGGTTTTTGATTACCGGAGCTTGGAGATTCTGGAGATTCTGGGGAGGCTGGGGAGACTGGGGAAACTGGGGAGACTGTTTTTCTTCCCCAACAGTATACCCGAAACAGCGAGTCATTTTTCAGAATGCCCATCGTTCCGTGAAATGATCTTTTCGGATTGATTGAATTGTGATGTTTACATTCAGGAGGAAACACTATGTGTTATGACGTAGGCTTGTGGTTATTTGACTCGAATCCTGTTACAGTCCGAAAGAAAGTATTATTTGTTAATTGTAAATGAGAATTTCAGAATGTTCGAACTAATGATGGACCTGCCTTCAACTGGTCATTTAATTGACTTTTCAGTACACCTAATGAAATCGATTGGGTTGCACTGTTGCATTGGGTTCTGTTTTAACTGTTTTTGTTCCTCTAAGAATGGTTAATCCAGAAAAAAGATGGATATAGGATAAAGTCAACCCCCAAATTACGCTAATTTATTGGTTTATACTGATGCTAAAGTTATTGATGTTTTATTAATGGATTTCGTAACAGCAAATGTGGATGGATAGATACTTAAATAAGTCATCCTTCCTCACTTACTTTAAAAAAAATTGTGAACATTTTTATAGATGAAAAATGTAGACTTGATCAAAATCTTGCATTGCGAAAGATTCAAAATATTGGAATATTAAAATAATGCCACATTACGTCGGTGTTGAGTCACAATTTATCTTCGGTTTCAAATTAAAAAAAAGGTTTTTACTGTCTTGAAAAACTATAAAGCACAAATTTATATAAAATTTATAACCAATTGAATCAAAAATTAACCACAAATAATCTAAAAGCGTTCGTCTTTTTTCCTAACGTCAATGATTCCATCTTCATCAAAGAGGTTTGGTTTCTCATAGTGACGACTGGCTCTTCGGCTCGCGAAAGGAGTGGCAATAGGCCACAGTTTATTGAATAAAGCCTGTAGCTCCAGATTTGGTGGGGAACTAGTTCCATCTTTACGTTCATCCTTTTTCTCGTCCGTTTTTTTGCGTTTGCGTTTACAACAACTACAGCAACCTGCCTGTTTTTCAGGGGTCCATGGGTCCATTTAATTCTCTTTTTTTCATTTATCTGGTCGTTTATTGTTTACATTTAGCTAAAATACACGGTTTACTATGACGTCGAAGTGCGGTTGTTATGAAACGATGGTAATGAGCGAGCTTTGTGTATCAATATTTTAATACCTCGTGTTGTTTTATGTTTACACAGACCTTTGTTTATATAAATTAATTAGTTTTCTGGGAAAAGACGCCGGAAGCACAGGCAATTGGTAACCAACTCACAGCCCCATCATCTCATTGAGAGAGAAAGTCAAAGAAACAATAACATAAACCATGAACCGCAGAAATAATTAGAAGTACAAATTCTTGTCTTTCTGCACCCTTTATTGTGGAATGTATTATCCTGACGGGTAAAAGAAATATCTACTGTTGTTTTGGAGAATCGCCTAACATCTTGAACATCCAACACGCGCATGTTGTTGAAATAATTATTGATTTTATTGAAACATGAATTGTAATTAAAGTTAATTAAAGTTGCAAAAATTGAACTTCATGCAAAGTGCAATGCTTTACGTTTTTTAGTCTGCGGTTTTTGTCCTTCGCATCTTTTTGTTCTAAATCTTTAGCATAATGATAATCATTATCATAAAATAATTGTTGATAATAATAATCATTGGTAATGATTAAAAGAATTAATAATGATTATAACTAATCTATATGAATAAAAATGCAATGTGTGTTTGTATTATGCAAATGTTCTCTTAAAGTATTTAACCAAATGCTTTGAAATTGTGACACAACATATTACTCGATTAGACGAGTGTTTTTATATAGGTTTCATATAAATGTCATTAAACATTATTAATACATTTTGTTTTGATTCCTCTAGAAACTGTATCAGTAGAACCTCAAATCAAGCATTGTGAAATTGTAAAAATAAATTAAAGTTTGCAAAAGTTGTTTTTGTTGTCATTTTGAAACGAAATTATGCCGAGACCAAGAAGGCCAATTGCGAAATCAGAATTACGACCGAACATCTTGGATTTCACCTGTGCGAAAGTTGTTTAAAGGCAAGGGAGGAATATCTGAAGAAATTTGTTGAAGGAAATTCAAAGGACACGAAAGACCAGTTGAAAGGTCATTTAAAGATATTGAAGAATTGAACAATAAATAACAGATTCCCTGTGCGCAACCAAGAGACCAAGGAAAGCAAATAAATGTTCTGCGAAAAAACTTGAAGGAATTAAACAAACTCTCCGTCCAAAAGCTGGAAGAAAGTAGAGAAGGAACAAAACAATGGAGCAGTTTGTTTCAAAACAAAGTTTAAACTCTCATAACTTGTATAGGAAAAGTTCAGGGTTCAACAAAATTAACATTTATTAACACGAAATCCAAGATTGAAAACAATGATGATAGTCAAAAGAAAAAAAGAACATAATTGCTCTCCATCACAGTTGCAGGATATGATGGATATTATTTATAGAGAGGAAGATCGACAGCAGATATAAGTAAATTAGCAGTAAAACAAATGCGAAATGGTTGATCTGACTTTAGGAGGAATTTCGTTGCCTCATAATTTCTGTAATTTCGTGACAAAAAGACAAAAGAAGAATTGATTGAAAAAGTACTTCGAAATATTCAAAGCATTAGAATCATGATTGGCTGAGTGAACGAGCTATTCTTGATGCCAAGAATACTTCTACAAGAAAACCAAGTCTATGAACTGATCAATATTAATCATTCCAACATACAAAGCGAGGCAGTCACGAACAAGTCCATCAAACTGTTGTGGAAGCAGATGAAGCAGTTAAATATCCAACAGAATTGTTTAATTCAATCGATCTGCCATGGATTCCATCGCAGATACTGCAACTGAAAGTCGGCGAGCTATGTTGCAAAATTTCAACCAACCAAAGCTTTGTAACGGCATGCGGCTTGCAGTAAAACATTAAGAAGCAATAAGTACTGGAAGAAATGATCTTGACGAGACCTATGAAATGTGAAGATATCTTTATTTCTGGCACTCCTACGATTCCAACAGATGTGCCATTTCAATTAAAGATTACAATTCCCAATTCGATTGGCATTTGCAATCATAAAAAAAACATGGGTAAGGACAATCTTTAGAATTGCATGGTTTAGATTTAGGCACGGAGTGCTTCTAGCACGGACAATTACATATTGAGTTTCCTAGAAGCGGAAAACCTGATAATGTCTACATTTAAACGGAGAACGAAAAAGCTTAAAATGTCGTAGCTCTCAAGCATTGTTAAATTGTAAAAATAAACATATTAGAAAATTTCTTTCTTTTAAAATTAATCAGATTGAGCCACATCAACGCGTGGTTGGGCCACGCTAGTAATTAATTAATTATCATGAAGAACAAATTGATCTTTCCAACAACATACCAACATTAATGATACTATTATTACTAATAATAATATTAATAGTAATATCATACAAATTCCATTAGGTTACAGAGACTAAATTCAGAGAAATCGAATCATTTCCGTCATAGTCAAATTAAATAAATGATTAACTATTGATAAATAATTGAATAACTGATTGATCTGGAAAAACAAGAGACAAATTAGAAATATTTGTAATGACAACACATATATTTATCTTGGATTTACAGGACAAAAATACATTTTAAATTTTAATTGCTTTTAGTCTGTGTTAAAAGTGAATTTAAAATACTAAACAGGTCGACTGATCCAGAAGATATAATCATTACATTCGCTCGCAAAATCCTAACGAGGTTTTATAAATTTTTTTAGACATTAAACAATTATTTCCTCTTCGTAAACTGGGTGAAGATAGTTGATTGCCGATGATATTTAGCTAATCAAAAAAGAACCGATTTTGAACAGAGCCCTAATTTTGCCGTCTTTACGATGCTGATTTTGCTACAGTTGTAGACTTTCTACGGCTGCTAAAAAAACAAAAGCGTTGATAAGACACACGATTGTTTTTACGAAACGATAGCTTTTTAAGAACACCTACTTTTTTTTGTTAAACTCGTGATAGCCCTCAGATGCGGCAAGAGTGGGCCTCGTATAATATACGAAATCTTTCTCAGACTCTACAAACGAAACAACGTTAGGCTCGGAAGGTTTGCGCCTGAACCGCGAGAATGTCTTGCTAGTTTTTCGAGCCCAACTGCGGCGAGGTTTTTGATTACCGGAGCTTGGAGATTCTGGAGATTCTGGGGAGGCTGGGGAGACTGGGGAAACTGGGGAGACTGTTTTTCTTCCCCAACAGTATACCCGAAACTGCGAGTCATTTTTCAGAATGCCCATCGTTCCGTGAAATGATCTTTTCGGATTGATTGAATTGTGATGTTTACATTCAGGAGGAAACACTATGTGTTATGACGTAGGCTTGTGGTTATTTGACTCGAATCCTGTTACAGTCCGAAAGAAAGTATTATTTGTTAATTGTAAATGAGAATTTCAGAATGTTCGAACTAATGATGGACCTGCCTTCAACTGGTCATTTAATTGACTTTTCAGTACACCTAATGAAATCGATTGGGTTGCACTGTTGCATTGGGTTCTGTTTTAACTGTTTTTGTTCCTCTAAGAATGGTTAATCCAGAAAAAAGATGGATATAGGAAAAAGTCAACCCCCAAATTACGCTAATTTATTGGTTTATACTGATGCTAAAGTTATTGATGTTTTATTAATGGATTTCGTAACAGCAAATGTGGATGGATAGATACTTAAATAAGTCATCCTTCCTCACTTACTTTAAAAAAAATTGTGAACATTTTTATAGATGAAAAATGTAGACTTGATCAAAATCTTGCATTGCGAAAGATTCAAAATATTGGAATATTAAAATAATGCCACATTACGTCGGTGTTGAGTCACAATTTATCTTTGGTTTCAAATTAAAAAAAAGGTTTTTACTATCTTGAAAAACTATAAAGCACAAATTTATACAAAATTTATAACCAATTGAATCAAAAATTAACCACAAATAATCTAAAAGCGTTCGTCTTTTTTCCTAACGTCAATGATTCCATCTTGATCAAAGAGGTTAGGTTTCTCATAGTGACGACTGGCTCTTCGGCTCGCGAAAGGAGTGGCAATAGGCCACAGTTTATTGAATAAAGCCTGTAGCTCCAGATTTGGTGGGGAACTAGTTCCATCTTTACGTTCATCCTTTTTCTCGTCCGTTTTTTTGCGTTTGCGTTTACAACAACTACAGCAACCTGCCTGTTTTTCAGGGGTCCATGGGTCCATTTAATTCTCTTTTTTTCATTTATCTGGTCGTTTATTGTTTACATTTAGCTAAAATATACGGTTTACTATGACGTCGAAGTGCGGTTGTTATGAAACGATGGTAATGAGCGAGCTTTGTGTAACAATATTTTAATACTTCGTGTTGTTTTATGTTTACACAGACCTTTGTTTATATAAATTAATTAGTTTTCTGGGGAAAGACGCCGGAAGCACAGGCAATTGGTAACCAACTCACAGCCCCATCATCTCGTTGAGAGAGAAAGTCAAAGAAACAATAACATAAACCATGAACCGCAGAAATAATTAGAAGTACAAATTCTTGTCTTTCTGCACCCTTTATTGTGGAATGTATTGTCCTGACGGATAAAAGAAATATCTACTGTTGTTTTGGAGAATCGCCTAACATCTTGAACATCCAATACACGAATGATGGGGAAGTAATTATTGATTTTGAACGAAATATTAATTAAAGTTCAAAAAATTAAGCTTTATTCAATATTTTATGCTTAATCTTCGGCTTTTAGCCTCCAAATCTTTTTGTCAAACCGGCATCATTGTGGTATGAATAAAAGGATTCTTTCGATAGTACTGAAGTTCTGTTTAATTTATTTTTGGTTTTTTTTCTAAAAGTCCATTGGAGGAACAAATTGTTTCTCCTATTACTTTTGGTCTCAAATTAAAAAGATTGAATTGAGTTTAAAAGCTATAAATAAAAGTTTTAATCGAAATGGCTATTCAACAATTACTTCCTTTTTTCTCTTAAGGTCAGAAAGAGGGTGGGATTGTCATAGGAAGTAAGACTTTCTTTTTGAGGTGCTAAAAGAACTGGCGACCGACCAGATTTTACTGAATGTTGAAAGTACGTTCTTTCTCGACGATTTTCTGCCATCTTTATTGTCATCTTCCGATATCTTGCCGCTGAAACAACGGCGTTCCATCTTTTGTTAAGTGAACCATGAACCATCCATTTTTTTCGTTTCATGTTTCTTTTTTTTTCCCATTTATCTGGTCGTTTAGTGTTTACATTTAACTAAAATACACGATGTACTATGACGTCGAAGATCGTAGTTGTTATGAAACGACGGTAATGAGCCAGCTTTGTGTATCTATATTTTAATAACTCGTGTTGCTTTGTTCTTATACAGACCCTTGTTCATATAAAGTAATTATTTTCCTGGGTAAAGATGCCGGAGGCAATTGAATACCACCTAAGAGCACCATCATCTCGTCAAGAGGGAAAGTTAAAGAAAAAATAATATAAACCATGAACCATAGAAATAATTAGAAATAAAAATTCCTGTCTTTCTGAACATTTTATTTTATTGTAGAATGCAATGTCCTTATAGATTAAATAGATATTTATTGTTGAACTTGGGGGAATAGCCTGATACCTCGAATATCCAATTCGCCAATGATGGGGAAATTATTGATTTAGAACGAAATATTAATTAAAGTCGCAAAAATTAGGCTTAATTCAAAGTAATCTGTGATAAAATCAAATTATTAAATAATATTTAACCAAATGAGTCTTTTCACAGCAAACTGGAGACCAGTCGTCATATTTAATATTAGTTTTAGAAACAACTTTAAAAAAAATTAAACGTCTTCCTTTTGTCAACATAGAAGCGATGCCGTTTCAAAAAAGTCATTTTAAAGTTCTTATCCTCAAATTTAAGAGGTAAACTTTTCAATGCTAATCCATTTCAACAAATCCTTTCGTGTATCCCTGGAGATTGGGCTTCGTGTACCAGATGACGCCACTCCTGGTTTTTTTGAAGGTCACCTCCGATGTGGAAATATCCTTCAGTGGGACACTCTTCCTCTTTGCTAAGCCGCTACGAGTAACTTTGGGAGTCGGAGTGACATCCGATTTGGATTTATCCTTCTTTCCCAAGCAGTACAATAAGAAGGGCGTTCCTTTTTTCAACACACCCATCTCTAAATATTATGGTTTTTCGATTTTTTTAAGTGATTGATGTTTATGTTTAAAGGTAGTAAACAACGTGTAATGACGTTGAAACAAAAGTATGTTGCAAAAGTTTTAAATTGGTCGGTCGTGTTTCCAGCTGAAGTCATTTGAAAAATGATTCGTTTCTGTAAAAGACAATTTTGGGGTGAATTTGATACTGAGGCTGATTTGATATTAATCTGAAATTTGATGAAGTCAAATGAAAGTTTATTGAGTTATTGAATTGTATTAGCCTAGGGATTTACCATCACTATTTTTAGCGTAAGCAGCCAACTCGAAAATTCGAAGATTTAAAGGCAAAGATGTAATTGTAATATTAACCATTAACATCTTGAAAAAAGCAGAAAAGATTTTGATACCAATAATAAAAATTAGTGTTCATGTTGTGGGCGGAGCAAACCCGCATAAATTATGAAAGGCAGGGAATTTCTTGAAAACATGCTCTGTGACGGCTGATGTCAATGGCATGAATTTTGAGTTGAAGAGTTTTGTAAACAAATTTTAAAGATGCCGGGCGTGTTGCATTGGCTAGATCGTCATGCCTTCAGAACGGACTCGGTAATGCGAACCTTATTGGTTATTTAGCGAATTAAATTGATCCTAAGTTGTTCGGAGAGAAATTCTTCGTCAAATTTTAGCCAAAAGTTAAGCGTCGGCTACGCAACACATTTTGTCGGTTGATTGTTCGATTGTAATAGTGAATCAAAAAATAACTTTTGTGATTCAAATCAAATAATCCAGTCTAATCTAATCATATCCTTTTTTTCCAGAATTCTTGGTAACCTCTGGCAAGCTCAAGGCTCGGCTTCGTGTAATGGGTAAAGTCCTGACTTTCAAGGAAAGGTCTCTCTATAGGTCCCAAACTTTTTTTGGGGGGACAGCCAGATTCTGGCTCAGGAACGGTTTTCGGATTGCTTTTAATACTGCTTTTGGCGCTAGCTTTTTGGCTGCACTTTCCACTGCTCCCTTGAGACTTTGATTTCATACGGCAATACAATCGGATCTGCAATCCATTTTTTAGCACTCCCATCGTTTCGTCTGAGTTTGATTTTGAATTTATCGAGTTACTTGATGTTTACATTTGAAAAAAAAAACAAAACAAAACCCATTGTTACGTCGCTTGTGGACAAATCATAGCAAGAATAAAGAGAAGCTCGGACTGTAATCCTATGGAGCTTCTGCTATAAGTTGAATTTATCGATCGGGATTGATAGGTATGGGCAACTTTCTAAATATTGTTGGATCCCTAGATCCAATAAATTGAATAATAATTAAAATTATATTGCCGATTAATTAATTTAATAATTAATTAAATTTAGTGGCAATATAATTTGAGAATTAATTAATTGTTGCTATTCAGACTCTTTGGTTATGCACCTCGACAAATGGATTTGTATCGGAAAGGAGAGCGAGAATTAGAGAACAGCAGATTTCAAGACTTAGACATTTGAAGCATCGTGCATCTTCCAAGCCATCTGACAACTTTCAATAAACCTGACCTTCTATAATTAGTTTGAGGACCCCGGGTTATTACATTGGTGTCAGGATTGGGATTTAGAGTTAAAGGGTGTCCAAAAGTAACTAAAGTAGAAGCTTGTTTAATTGAAAAGTGAAGGATGCCGAAGTACTTGGATGAATTGTACGTGCCTCGATTGAGACAAGAATTGAGAGATCGTGGCCTGGATTGGAAAGGCACGAAAGCTGAGATACGAGAGCGACTTGGGACATGGCTGACAGAGAATGGCCATGACCCAGAGGAATACGAATTCGAGAATCCATCCCATAAAAAAATGGATGAATTTCTTGATTTTATGAAAAAGTCCGTAGATGAGTTGAGGAGGAGTATTAGGGGCGATTTGAAAAACACAGCGATTCCATGTCAGGATGTCTCGCTGGTTTCGGGTGAAAACTCTACCGAGAAGAGTCCTGTTGGTTCTTTTGAATTCGAGTCCGAATATAGTAAGTGGCGGAGAAAGTTTGTAGAGAACTCTAGGAGAATTATTAGGGGCGATTTGGAAAACACAGCGATTCCATGTCAGGATGTCTCGCTGGTTTCGGGTGAAAACTCTACCGAGAAGAGTCCTGTTGGTTCTTTTGAATTCGAGTCCGAATATAGTAAGTGGCGGAGAAAGTTTGCAGAGAACTCTAGGAGGACTATTAGGGGCGATTTGGAAAACACAGCGATTCCGCGTCAGGATGCCTCTTTGGTTTCTGGTGGAAACTCTACTGAGAAGAGTTCTGATGTTCCAAGTACCGTTTCTGGCAGCATTGGGATGGAGTCATTAGAAGGCACATCCAACCACAGTGCGTGCGTGTCTCCAGAAACTCTGTGCGTGATGGCAGACTTAGAGAACTCGACGTTGGCGCCCATAGAGTTATCAGATCAGGTCGAGTCGTCAGCAGGGCCCAGAGAGCTCAAAGAGGTTTTAGTGGAGCAAGTGGAACTTTCGGAGGAGCCTGTGGGATTGCCGGTGGATCATATGGAGTTGTTGGTGCAGCCCGAGGAGTTACTGATGAGTCACGTGGTGTTGCCGGTGGAGCGCACGGATTTGATGGTGGAACAAGTAGAGTCTACAGAACAGCCAATGGATTTCCCGACAGAGTCTGCGAAGTTATTAGTACCGCCCGATGAGTTACCGATGAAGGACATTGAGTTACCAGTGAAGCACACGAAGTTGATGGTGGAACAAGTGGAGTCTACAGAACAGCCCATGGATTTACCAGCTGATGTTTCTGCTCCATTGGAAATAACAGAAGGGAGTGCTCGGGATTTCGGGAGAGTGCCTAGCAAGGAAAATGGAGCAGGTGATCCTGTAGAGAGTCTGAGATCTGGCGACATGGTGGAGCAGGAGGTTGAGCATAGAAATGGCGATGTTCCGCGACTGAAACTTGCGGGACGCAGAAGTAAAAGGGGGGAAACAGAAATCCCAGAAGATGGCAAAGCAAATGGATCTGGGATTTGCAGCCATGAGACTGTTGGAAGATCGGATCCTATTCCTAGAGTAAAAATGAAAATGGGAATAGATGTCTGTTCGGGACGAACAGATTTAAGGAGGGGGCAGTGTTGGATCCCTAGATCCAATAAATTGAATAATAATTAAAATTATATTGCCGATTAATTAATTTAATAATTAATTAAATTTAGTGGCAATATAATTTGAGAATTAATTAATTGTTGCTATTCAGACTCTTTGGTTATGCACCTCGACAAATGGATTTGTATCGGAAAGGAGAGCGAGAATTAGAGAACAGCAGATTTCAAGACTTAGACATTTGAAGCATCGTGCATCTTCCAAGCCATCTGACAACTTTCAATAAACCTGACCTTCTATAATTAGTTTGAGGACCCCGGGTTATTACAATATAAAATAAATCGAATCACGATTTAAGTTAGATATAAGCTGTATGGCCGTCATACGACATCATAGCCATCAATGGGAACAAATTTTAAGGACCACGAGGTAGGGCAGGGCAATTTCCAAGGAAGGGCTAAAGTGAGTTTTGGTACAACCCACTTAATGCTTTCAATCCTCAAACATGAACTGTGATATTTTGTATACACATAAACTCAAGGTTCTGGAGAGAGTTTCTATTGCTTTTTTAATTTAAAGAATTTTTTAAACTAGATTTGATGCATATCTGTTGTGATGTTAATAATTCTCCATGTCTCAAATGCAAAGGGCAGTAAAATGCTTCTTGGTTTGTTATCATTGATGCTTTTCTTTGTGGTTAAAGTGTAGACAAGACCATCCAGTTGTAGTCAATAATTCAGGATACTTCTTGAAAATATTTCATTTTAAATATGTTTGATGCCTCACCAATAATTGAAAAAATTATTGATTTAGAGCGTAATATTAAGTTTGAAATTGGAAAAATCAGACTTTATTCAAAGCAATCTGTGACGAAATGACATTATTCGTGGGAATTAAAGGCCAACTTCAATATACTGAACTCTATCTTGAGTTATAAAAGTTATATCAGGCTTTAATTATAAGTCAAGTAATAGTTTTAATTAAATGTAACATTTCAATCGAATCCACTTTAATCGCATTTAGTACTTCCTGAACTCATAGTAACCAGGCGAATTTTCGAGTGTTGGCTTCGTGTAATGGATAAAGGGTTGACTTTCAGCGAAAGGTCTGTCTACCGGTGCCAGACTTCCTTTTTTGAAACGACAAGGATTGACCAGCTTGTGCCCTGTCGTGGCAGTAACTTCCAGGCAACGTTTGTGGCCGTTATTTAAACTAGTCTTACGGTCAGTTTTTTTGGAACATTTCGAATCGCCATCTCCGCTCTCCTGGGATTTTGGTTTCCAACGACAATACAGCCGGAAGTGCTCTCCATTTTTTAGGATCCCCATCGTTCCTATAGACCGTTTTGAATCAGTCTAGCCGCCTGGTGTTTACGTTGGATGTATTATTACGTCGACGTGTGGACAATTCGAGCGAATAATTTGAGGATCAGAAGTCTTTGCAGTCAGTTTTTATAAAACTTTTATTTCTTTTCACCTTTTTGTCCTTAGGTGTTAAGTTTGCTGAAATATCGAACTCAATTAAACATGGGCTATAACATAGAATATAATTTAAATCACGATATAATCTCGATGGACATCAGAGTTATTAGCCCAACTCAGTTGCTGCGAAAGAACAAAAGACCTGGAAACAATACTGCCAGACACTACATCAGAATTGCAACGTATAATTTCCCTTTTCTATTTGGTTCCCAATACATTTCTCTAACCACAATTTAATCGTCATTTTTCCTGACAACTCATTGACAAGTCAGTGACTCTCAAATATATCTAAGAATAATTTTAGAGAAAATAAAGTTTATTGCAAAAATCTAACAAAATAATTAATTAATTAATAATAATTAGATTACACTAATTTTGTTTATAATTGCGAATTAATTTTTTTAACACAGTAATCTAAGCGATCTGGTTTTCAAATTATTGGCTCATATTGGCTATTTTAAAGATCTAATTATTAAAGTTCAAGAATAAGTGATTATGAATGTTATTCTCTCAATTCTCTGAACCCTGGATTAGAGATGAGATTGGGTTTAGTGTACCAGACAATACCGCTTTCGGTTTGTCTGAAGGTCACTTCGGATGAGGACTTCGTCTTCAGTGGGGCACTATTTCTTTTGGGCTTTACTATTCCGCTCCGAGTAGCTTTGGATCTCCTTATGACGTCCAATTTGGATTTATCCTTCTTTCCTCGGCAGTGCAATAAGAAGGGCGTTCCTTTTTTCAGCACGCCCATCTCTAAATATTATAGTTTTTCGATTTTTTTAAATGATTGATGTTTACGTTTAAAGTTAGTAAACAACGTGTAATGACGTTGAAACAAAAGTATGTTGCAAAAGTTTTAAATTGGTCGGTCGTTTTTCCAGCTGAAGTCATTTGAAAAATGATTCGTTTCTGTAAAAGACAATTTTGGGGTCAATTTGATACTGAGGCTGATTTGATATTGATCTAAAATCTGATGAAATCAAATGAAAGTTTATTGATTTACTGAATTGCATTAGCCTAGAAATTTAGTATCATTAGTTTTAGCAGAGCAAGCAACTAACTCGAAAAATGAAAGATTAGAAGGCAATGCTAATTGCAATAGTATTAACATCTTTAAAAAGATGAAAAGATTTTGCAACAATTCGGGGCAATTTATGAAAATAAAAATTAGTGCTCACGTTGTCGTGGTGGGCGGAGCAAGCCTGCATAAATTATGAAAGGCAGGGGATTTCTTCAAAACATGATCTGCGACGGGTTAGCTTTGGAAAGTTTCGTCGGAAGATTTTTGTCGAAATTAGTTCACGTTTTCCCGTAAAATTTGCGTATAAAATATTGTTATCAAGTATTTAATCGAAAAAATTGCGATCTGCTGTGGCTCGGCAAAGCCATCAAATAATTACTTTTTGTAAGTACGATAAATATAAGCTGGATCATCGAAGATTTTGTTTGTCTATGGCAAGCGATCACGAGTGGGACAGAAAGACCTCACCCGCTTTTTCTTCGTGGTTAAAGTATTTATAAACTATTTCTTTGTTTTAAAATTATTAATCAAGAATTTTGAATTCGCTTTGAAAATGTGTCGTTTGAAATACATTTCATAGTGACATTTTTAGATACTACTATTTTACTCCCACTAAACTTAAAATATTACACCACATTTTAAATGCATTTACAAAGCTGTAACAATCATTTCCAGGTACCTTTTTAAACCCGAACAAACAAAAACAACGCTTAAATAGCTTTTTGTTCTTTGTCATTGAAGGAAAGCCGCTTGCTGCTGTTTTGATTTGAATTGTTGAATTTCCACTCGATTGAAGAGAAAAAGAGCGATTGTGGTCTCCATTGCACCTTTATCAGTCACCTTTATCCGATGAAGCGCAGTTTGCATCATCATCACCGCCGTTGCGATGCTTGCTGCCCCGTTGCAGCAGACGCCGGCATGCCAGCGGCCTCGACGGATCAATGGAAAACTATTAACATAATATATTCACGATAGTGTCATGTTTTCCAGAGCAAGAAGATTTTAATCGCGCCTCGAAAGCGGTTTCTGGCGAATCCAATCGTCTTTCTCAATGCCGAATGAAGGTTCTTTGGCCGACTGTAAACAAAGTACGCCTGTGGCAGTGCAGTCAAATTTATTTTCAACCACAATTTCATAAAAAAAAAAGCAACTTGAAAAAACTTCGGATCGTTATTCACTCGTGATTCCCTAGATGTGGACGCGTCGAGACAAGCTGTACGCTGTTGTGCGCACATCCCTGAGGCCGAGCTGCCTTTCCGTGCGGTCACGTGGTCTTTTCCATATGTTAAACAAGTCTTCAGCTGGAGTCTGGAATATGCTCGATCGTTTGCTCCGGTGCATTTGTCGAGGTCCACGGTGATGGAGTCTTCGTTTGATTCCACTTGATGCACGGCGTTGATGCGTTGAAGTTGATGCTCAGTTTATAATTCATCTGTGGACGACATCTTTCAAATCCTTTGGAAGAACATTTAGGACATTAGGCAACAGTCGTAAAAGCGTTGTTTTTCTTTGTTTCTAAAGCGCACTAATCAGCTTCTTATTAAGACTTATTAGTGATTGTTATGAGAAGGACTAACTAATTGAATGTACTGCCGATGGCTTCAAAAGTTATGAAAGATTACCAGGCGTGAGTTTGCTGCTGAATCTTTTCCGAACTTATTGTGGCATCGATTTTATGGCGTCACAAGCGAATTTTAATGTGAAGCGAATTTTTTTTTTACTTTTTACGAGCAAAAATTTGTAGCAATTTCATTCCTACATTAAAAAACCTATGCAACACTCAAAATGGAAGCATTTCAAGGCCCCTCATTACCAAGTTTATTCTTGTAACGTTTGTGTCTATGCGTTGCTTTCAGAAAACGTATTGAAGAGATTGGAAAAATGGGTGCCCTGACGCAGGACGAAATCATAGCCAACACTCGCACGGTGGTCCAAGGACTGGACTCCCTGAGACTCGAGCACCATCAGATTCTGAACTCCCTTCTGACGGCCATAAAGTCTGGCAATGCGACCGAAAACACGGACAAAGTCTCCCTGCAGAATCAGTCCAACATAGTCGAGGAGAAAGCCAACATGCTGAAGAAAGCCATCGAAGCCATTGATCTTGCTATCGGGGAAGCACAGGTTATTGCTCGTTCCACATTTTTAAATTGGATTAAATTAATTTTAAAGAGGTTTTCCTTTGTCAACAGTCTTTAATCTTAATTATTAATATTTAGTACATTATAATATATAATAACTGTAATATAAAATACCAATTTGAAATTGGTTAATTGGAACAAAGGAGAGTAACTGCTAGCCGAAATGTTTGAAAATAAATATGACCTTCTGCCTGAAAAATAAACATTTTTTAAATTATCCCTCAATTGCCATGGTGTAACGAAGACCTTGTATCACCAACACCTAAGCACTGTGAAGATATCTTGTTGTTCTTGTTGTTGTTGTTGGGATTCTAAGTGCAATGAGGCCAGCATTCCACTGCATTAGGATGCAATTTGGAGAATGTTTCTTGCAGTGACTTTGTTGTTGTTAGGAATTTCATGCTCTTTTCTGGACCTAATTTGATCAAAATCTAATTCTATGGAGCTGTTATAGTCTCTGAAACGAGCCAACAAATGTTTATAAATTTTTGAAGTGTTAATGACAATATTAGTAATAATTGTAACAACAACAATAATAATAATAAAAACAAGAACAGCAGTAATAATAATAATAATAATGACAAAACAAAAAAAGAGTGGTTAGATATTTACTGTTTAATTCATAAGAAACTATTAAATTCATGTTTATCCAAGTCTGATGGTCTCCACATCTTCATGCCATTATTTTTCTTCTTAATGAATAACTTAAATCTCTTAAAGTTGAGCTAACCACTGTTAACCAATTCTAAACCATTTTTATGATTTTTTAAGCAATTGATCAAAATTTATAACTACTAGAAAACTACTTCTAATCTATTTTTATTTATATTTTTTCTTATTTTTATTTCTTATTATAAAAAGAAATGAAAAAACTGGAGAAATATTGTTGTTGATGAAATGGGCTGATTTGCATGACTCATAATCGCCATGACTCAGCGGTGGGTTGCCATGACTCATAGTCATTCATAACAGGATCCCTTCCTGAACTCTTGTATTGATCTCACATCCCATTCACATATATTGCTAGGATTCACAACAGCCACTCTCTACCTGTAGTGGTGCCTGAAGTTGGTCAGGTACCAAGTGTCACATGTCATTATTTGTCTTGACAATTGTTTTCATGTCATGATGGATTCTATGTTTTCATGTTGTTTGCTTGTTCTATTGAATTCATTTACAGGTTTTGTATGCATGCTTAGAGAATGAGTCTTAATAACATGCAGGCCACATGGATGGCATTCCTGCAAGCAACAGCAGTCGTGGCAGCATTCATTATGTGTCAAGTTCCATACCCAGTCTGCCACGGATGGTGGCGGCTTCCTGCGATCTCGAAATGGCGATCTATTAAGAAGTGCCTTTACATCCTTATTAGGATGATGGGCAGGACACTCTAAAGATTGCTTAAATACAAATATATGGCAACAAATTTACTGCAGGTCAAAGAAACAAGATTTAAGCTGTCAATGATTCTCAATTTCTGATTCCATATTAATGGCTCTAAACATTTTGAGTCAAAGCATCTCTGCCTATCTCTTTCCTTCTCGCACACACACGCATCAAACGAAATGAAATCCTCTTCATCCGATACCATTCTCTGACAGGTGATGATATCTTTATCAGGTGATGATATCCTTTGCCGGACACATGGAGGCCGTGGAAAGCGAGAAGCAGAAGCTGAGGGCCCAGGTGAGGAGACTTTGCCAGGAAAACTCTTGGCTGAGAGACGAGCTATCCATGACCCAACAGAAGCTCCAGCAAAGCGAGCAGAGATGCGCCCAGTTGGAAGAGCAAAAGACTCACTTGGAATTCATGGCTGCCATGAAGAGATACGACTCGACCCCGGTGAGTTTTTAGCGTTTTATCGTTTTGTTTATATCCTTCGATCGGCATCTTCTCCTACATCCATGTTGTTGTCATTTTGTTTCGTCTCGTTTTGTTTTTGTTTTGTTTTGTTTTGTTTATGTGCTCGTAAAAAGATTTGCAAACACTCGATTCTTAAGAGAGTCCCAAGAAAATCTAAAATCGAGTAACGTTTTTTATCAGTTGGTATTCTTGCAAGTTTCTATTTTCATTTTATTTTCTCAAATTTTTTCCTATTTGTTTTTTTTATTTTCTCATTGTAGCTGCAGACATTCATGGAGATAAAATGTTATTTTTAAGCTGAAATAAGGTCTTTATTCTTTCTCTGGTTGTAAATCAAGCTTATCATTCTGAAAGGCTGGGGTGGGGGTTGCAAAGCCTGACATCTTTTGCTTAAGAATAAAACTCAGAGGAGGAGCAGTCTCCATCTGCATTTGTCAGTTGCTGCCACTCAAATTTCAGAGCTTTTGGACCTAATTAACATAATTGCATTGAGACATTTTGTTTGGATGAAAATCTTGAAATCTAGACCTCCAACTACTTGTCAAAGATTTTGATATTGATCACTGCCAATCATTGATGGTTAATTATTTATTGAATCTAATAAATAACATTAGCCATCAATTAATGGAACATTAAGTCCATTGACAAAGGAGGATTGCTTTCATAGATTCATCTTTCCAGCTGATAACTTAAGCTTTTTAATATTAATATGTAACTTTGTTCTTGATTGATCGACTGATTAAATCTCCAGATTGATTGATTGATTGATTGATTGATTGGTTGGTTGGTTGGTTGGTTGGTTGGTTGGTTGGTTGGTTGGTTGGTTGGTTGGTTGGTTGGTTGGTTGGTTGGTTGGTTGGTTGGTTGGTTGGTTGATCCATATTTTTCTTGACTGCAGACCGATGCTGATGGCCAGTGTGACTCCTCCTCGCTGCACGTAGATCTCGGATTCAACGAAGAAGACGAAGACAATCAGACAGAAGGTGGCGCTGTTTACAAATTCAGATCATAAGATTAGATTAGATTGACTGACAAAAGACACAAATCCTTCCTTTAATCATCTCCATATGATATCAATCACTCATTCATTCAACCAATCAGTCCATTGAGGTTGATGCTTTCATCTTCAGCTTATAATGTAAGCATCATCAGTTTATATCCTGCTATTGTATCATATCCTGTATCAGTACAGCTCTGGATCTTATAAGTCAACGTGAACAATCAGCATCTGGAATTACAATTTTATTCGCATTATTATAAATATCGTCAAATCGTTTTCCAGTTTTCTCGACTTCCACGTCGTCCCAGCCTTCGATCGCCGGAGGGGGGTACGAGGTTCCGGCGAGGCTGAGGACGCTGCACAACCTGGTCATTCAGTACGCCTCCCAGGGCAGGTACGAGGTGGCCGTGCCGCTCTGCAAGCAAGCACTCGACGACCTCGAGAGGACCAGCGGACCCGACCATCCGGACGTGGCCACCATGCTTAACATTCTGGCTCTGGTCTACAGGTTCGTGTCATTAAGACTTTATCATCATTGTTGTTGTTGTTGTTGTTGTTGTTGTTGTCGTTGCCATCACAGGCATTGGATGAATTTGTACTTGACTTGATTTTGCTTGTGGCTGAGCTGTTGTCCATACAAGTTGTTCAGGTCTTTGAGGCTTGGATACACGGTTTGTTTATCCTTTGCAAAGCAACTTCATCAGATTATATCCTGCTGTTGCATTGCCATATCAGACCATATCACTGGATCTCAGTCTACATAAACAATTTTCTGGAATTCCATTGGCAGATATTTTATCCTCTGATGATAGTAGGAACTTTAAGGATCAGCACCTGTGTGGATTTTGTATTTTAATTAATCAAATTTTATTAACAATTAATGAGTTAAACAACGATATTGGAGGACATGTTTTACAACGACCAGGGACCAAGGCAAATACAAGGATGCTGCCAACATGTTGAACGACGCACTGCAGATCAGGGAGAAGAGTCTCGGTACGGATCATCCCGCGGTAAGATCGTGACTCTTAATTGTCGTCTTCATCGTCGGTTGTGCCATCATCATCATCACCATTATCGTCGTCGTCATCACCATCATGTGTTATGAGTATGTGGAACCTGATGAATGTTTATGTCATTGTGAATGTCCATCTGAAGTTTTCTTGAATTCAGTGAATGACTAGATTGTGTGTACATGTTCATTGTGTGCACGAGTATTGAGGCCAAGAATTCCTGGAATTGGTTGTAATTACTTGAGGTTAATAAAGAAATATCTAGAATTTAATAGGTTATTCTTAAATATTCAGGGATATGTCCAAGGCTATGATATGGCCATCTTCAATGCATAGAGGCATAGAGCCAGTTTGGAATTTTAACATTACAGGCTTATAGGCCACTCTCAATATATTGTAATTACTCTCTTAATTTATCTAATTTTCTTATTTATCTATTTATTTCTTTATACACAAATACGTTCTTATCTCTCCTGAAATCAGGTTGCAGCCACTTTGAACAACCTGGCAGTGCTCTACGGCAAGAGGGGAAAGTACAGAGAGGCAGAACCGCTCTGCAAAAGAGCTCTGGTCATCAGAGAAAAGGTTTTAACTTAACTTTTTAACTTTTTAGCTTTTCCGTGGACAATGAACAGCAGCTTTCAGAATAGGGATGGATGTGAAATAATAAGGCTTCCATGTTGTCAGGAAGCTTAACTAATCAACTAATAATTGAGTAATAATAATAGTAATAATAATAATGGTATGAACAGATAATTATTGATTAACAATATGGGACTACATTGCTTACATATTACCTTAAAGTAACTAGCAATCTAGTTTTGTCACTCTTCTGAACTTGATGCAATGCATCATAGGTTTAATTACTTAATTAATTAAATTAATTAATTATTATTTAATATTATTATTTAATTATATAATTAATTAATAAATTTCAGGTACTAGGCAAGGACCACCCTGATGTAGCCAAACAGCTGAACAACCTGGCTCTGCTGTGCCAGAACCAGGGCAAGTACGATGAGGTAGAGCAGTATTACCAGAGGGCACTGGACATCTACCAGTCTAAGATGGGCCCAGACGACAGCAACGTGGACAAGACTAAAAATAACCTGGTGGGCATGAATGATTCATGTTGATCTATGTTAATATATGTTAATCTCTGTTAATATATGTTAATCTATGCTAATCTGACTCGTTCGTGAATCTCAATTGACTGGAGTTTTACTCATCTTTTCCTGCCCCCCCACTCTGGCAAAAGGCGTCTGCCTACTTGAAGCAGGGGAAGCACAAACAGGCCGAGATGTTGTACAAGGAGATCCTCACCAGGGCGCACGAGAAGGAATTTGGCCTTAAAGAAGGTTGGCATCGATTGATCCGTTGATTATTCATGAAGCTTTTGGCTTTTATTAATTTAATAAGTTTAATAATTATTTTGAAAGTAATTAATTGACATTCAACAGATGGCACCAAACCGATCTGGCAGTTTGCAGAAGACCAGGAAGACAACAGAGTTTGTTGCTATTATTGTTGTTGTTGTATTTGGTTTTCAAGATGTCCTCAGATTATCATCACAGCATTACTGTGTTACTATATTTTACGATAAAGCAGTACTATCTTATTATGCCTTGACAATGTTGTTGTTGTCTTAATCAGGGTCGCATGAGAGATGCAGCAGCACTGAAGGAATATGACAACTGGCAAAAGTCCTTGGGTCCTGCTGGGTACGTGACTCGAGTATTTTTCTAGTGTCAAAAATCTTGTTCCGCTGACTAATTATTGTTAATAATAAAATTATTCATAATCTATATAAATAAAAATGCAATGTGTGTTTATAACATGCAAATGTTCTCTGAAAGTACTTAACCAATTGCTTTGAAATTTTGACACAACATAGTGCTCGATCAGGGGAGTGTTTGTATATAGGTTTCGTATATGTGCCACAACTACATCGTGTAAAAATACGCTTTTTTCGAAAATCCGGCCATCTTGCCACGATGACGTCACGGCCTGATCTATGTAAATAAACTTTAGAGAGACATTAAAAAGCTTAAAATAACGTAATAACTCAAGCAAATTTGTGAAATTGTAAAAATAAACTTATTAGAAAATTTCTTTCTTATAAAATTAATAATCAGATTGAGCCACAGCAACGCGTGGCTGGGCACCACTAGTTATTAATAAAATTATGAATTGTTATTAATGATTTGATTAATGATTAATGATAATTATTCATAATTTTATTTAAGACTTTCGAGAGGTTTTGAATTTGAATTTTAAAATTGAAATTAATTAAAATTAATTGCTCAATAACCACTGACACCCTATCCGTGTTCCTGCTGCAGGGCTGCCCTGATGACCACCCTGAAGAACCTCGGCGCCCTCTACAGGAGGCAGGGAAAGTACGGGGCAGCTGAGTTTCTGGAGGAGTTCTTGAACAAAGGCAGACAGAACGTGAGATGAGATCGTTCGTTAAGTTATAACGAATCATAATATTCATTGCGTTAAATAATATTTATAATATTCATTACAAAAATGCAATGTGAGTTTGTAACATGCAAATGTTCTCTGAAAGTACTTGACCAATTGCTTTGAAATTTTGACACAACATAGTGCTCGATCAGGGGAGTGTTTGTATATAGGTTTCGTATATAAGCCACAACTACATCATGTAAAAATACGCTTTTTTCGAAGATCCGGCCATCTTGCCACGATGACGTCACGGCCTAATCTATGTAAATAAACTTTAGCGAGACATTAAAAAGCTTAAACTATCGTAACCCTCACGCAAATTTGTGAAATTGTAAAAATAAACACATTAGAAAATTTCTTTCTTATAAAATTAATAATCAGATTGAGCCACAGCAACGCGTGGCTGGGCACCACTAGTATTAAATAATAACTCGTTCGGTTAGAAAAATTAGATTCCAATTTAAATTTTAATGTTGACATTATAACATAAAAAGCCAATTTAGTCAAAAGTCTTTGTTGTCCTCAAGCGTTCTCTGAGGTAATTCGTTTGTTAATCGTTAACCCATAAGCGGGAGAATATCCCTTCGAATGAATCTGTGCATGATTGTAATCTTTGCCTTTCAACCCTTTGACCTCCAGGGGTACGACATGAGGGAAGGTCGCCCCAAGCAGAACGGGGGCTCGCAGTTCCGGGACGAGCGCCCCGCGGTTCGCTCGGGAGGGAGGTCGAGGCCCCATTCCATGGACAGTTCCATGTTTGATAAGCTCTCCAATGGGGACAGGTAGGCGTTGCTTTTGCCAGATTCGATAATATTAGTCGTTAGTACTGCTGTTATTGATTTACCAGTTACCAATTGATTTATCATTTGGTATCCAAAAGTTATTATTATTAAATGTTATCTTTATTATTGTCTTATTATTGTTATCATCATCATCATCATTCTTTTTTTACTTTAATACTTTTAATAATTTTCCATTTGCTACCCAGTCATCCCCAGCAGATTCAAAACAGTTGAGCTGTCCCCGATCCCATCTATTGGATAAGAATTTGAGACGCATTTGTGTTGGCTTGATGATGCGCGCGTCCGTTGCCTAGGAGGAGATTTCGTCGTTCCTCTGAGCCGTTACGTCGAGCTGCTAAAAAAAATATGTCGGACGACCTATCTGAAGGCTTGCAACATCTCTCCGACGGCCGTCGCGACTTGCTCTCGCTTGCATCCATCTCGAACGCTTCTCAAAGTCGCCGGGCGTCGCCGCATTTTTGCCGAATTTTGTCGGAAGCGTCTTTCCGTTTGCTTGCGCCTGTGCGTGCGGACCGACGTTCGGTCGATCGTTTGTTTGTCGAGATGTTTCTAGTCATCGATGAAAATGCATACCAATGTTATCATTTAATTCCTGATAGGTTTGTTTGTTTGTTCCTTCTCTCTATTTCTTTTTTGTTGTCATTGTCCTTCTAATGTCCCCAAAATGTCAGATATGCCGGTCGTATTTAGGGAGCGTGCCCTGCGAGGGTCCCGTCGAGTGGGTGCCAGAGAGTGGGGAGTCGAAGTTTTCTACTCGTGTTTTACGTCGTAGATTTGCTCTCGACTTTCCGAGTCTCTGGCGTTTCGAGTTTTGAGAATGGTTCGCTTGCCTAGATCGCTCACGCGTTTGCTCGCACGATCGCTCGTTCGTCATTATCATCATGATCGTCGTGTCTCTACGCTTTCCTCTTCACATATCCGAGATGAATTGATCCCCTCTGACTTTCCTTCTATATTTTCTTTTTAAATTCATGCTTGGCTCCTGTAAAATGTAAACACTTGATTTAAATATCATTTTGTAAAGATGGTTCTTTACCGAAATTTTTATTTTTATTTTTGTTGTTATCCACTTCTGATAAGATTCGACGATCGAAATTTAGGGTCAACAACGCTTTGACCTTCCTCTGCGGCACGGCTCCGTGAATTTGCTTTGCGTCAGTGTTTTTTGGTGCAGCTTCTGTAAACGTCACTTCCTGGTTTCTCGAGTGTTGTGACTAAACGATCTACAATGGATACTCATAAGCCACAGTGGAAGAAATTATAATAATATTATAATAAGATATTACAAGAATAATAATTAACTAATTAATTAATTAATAATGACTAATCAAATAAAAAAGTTTTTTGAAGTATTTAAATAAAATCAAACTAGTCCGTGCTATTTCTTAGGCAACTTTAGTTCGTCTTTTTGCCCGAGGACTCCTCGCGAGTCGATCTGACGTTTGGAAAATTGTGCGCTTCGTTGTTATTTTTTTTTGTTTTTTTTTAAATTTGAACATTGAAATGATTTGAATAAAATGCCTCTACATTGTTTGGAAATTAGAAATGATTCAGAGCTCGGCTTGTTCTCCATTGATTGTTTCTGGGTGTCATCTGGCGAATGAAATAAAGCCGGACGTTTGAAAGATTATAATATTAATGACGGCTGTGATTAGCAGCACTGCTTTATGCACAAAATAACAATATTTGTTGCATTAAATGCGAAATTATTATTTTAAATTATTCGTAATATTTGTCGGTGCCATCTGGCGAATGAAATAAAAACGTGCGTTATTAATCGTTGGAATAATAAAGATAGATATAATTACATGTTATAGTTACATGGTGTGTATCTTAGAATTATATTATTCATTAAGTAATTTTATTATTTACTTTATTTTATGATTTTATTATTAATAAATAATATATATATTATAAGATTTATTTATATTTATTTTAAGATTCATTTTAGCAATTAAGTCAGAAATTCTTCTATAACAAGTAATTTGTTTTAAATATCAACATTGTTATGTAATAGACATTTCTGTAAATATGTAGATATGTATCTGACGTACTGTGTTTAACGATGCCAATCATAAAAATAAACTTTACGATGCACGACAAATTTTACAGTAATTAAATTATAATTGATTGTTATTATTATATAATATTATAATAATATTATATGTTATGGTTATATACGGTTATAATAATATTATAATAATATTATATAATATTATTTCTTTATAAAAGGCATTAATATAAATAGATTTAACTTATCCCATATATATCTACCATAACCGTCATACATAAATATGTAAGTATTATTTATAATTGTTATAATTGATTAACATCAATTTAATTAACGTTTAAGTTGGATTTAGTTTCTGGTGATCGCTTGAATCGTGAGGCTTCGTTTGGAATACCGATCTTCATATGATGATATATAATTTATTTTTGACTGAAACATTTAATTATAAATATAAATACCCCCATCTTCTTCTTTTTCTTCTTCTTCCTCATCCTCCTCCAAACCACCAACTCCCCCTCTACCCTCTCAAAAAAAAAACCCCAGCAACATCGCATCTACCAGCACATCCCCAGCATTACATGAAAGGAA
Organism: Hirudinaria manillensis; assembly: GCA_034509925.1. NCBI lineage: Eukaryota > Metazoa > Annelida > Clitellata > Hirudinida > Hirudinidae > Hirudinaria > Hirudinaria manillensis. The sequence goes on along the minus strand of CM067528.1, from coordinate 9,191,823 downwards.
AGAGATGTTGACCTGGAAAAAGGAGGGAATGGAAGACACACACTCCGGCGTGGAATTCTACGTCACTTGGAAATTGCTGCCCGGTCACGCATGAGTGATTTTTACGACCCTCAGGTTTTTACTGCGAAGTCTAAGAAGCGCTGCTCGTATTTTATAACGAAAACAAGATGGAGATTGGTTTTTTCTTTTTTCTTTCTGCAAAGGGCATCTTGATTTCCAAAGATATTAGAAAAGCTGAGGGCATATGATGCGTGTAATTACTTAACTGCTTGTTAATAAATATAATAAAACTTTTACAAATTATTATAATTATTATTATTTTATTATAATCTGCAATTCTCAACATGTTACTTGGGAAAACATTACTTTCATGCGCACATAATTTGTTATTTGTTTGCGTATTGTTAGTATTGCGTATTTAAATTCGTAAATACCCTAATAAAAAAGGTATTGGACGCATATAAAGATTATTTATTTATTTTTATTAATTAAATTATTTTGTTTTTTATTCTCAGAAAATATCTTAATTTAGCTTTTGCTGTCTCCATTGTCTGGAATCGTCGAAATAATTGTTTAAGTGTGAGGAGGAAATGACTTTAGGACGTCATCGTCGCCGTCCTCCTCCTCATCTTCGTCATCATCATCGTCGTCGTCATCGTCATTTACATTTAAATAAATTTTTGGAGTGATAAATAAATAAACAATCAATTAATAAATTAAATAAATAATCAATGCTAATTAAATTGTCAATTGTTTCAATCCCAAAATGATGGTATTTTTATTCATTTTATAAAAAAAAAAACACAACAAACGAGTCGAAAATCGGCAGAAATTCGCACGTGAGCACGTGACGAGCACTTGGCGGATGGGCGGTCGAAGACTTGGAAACGTCTTAAGATGGCGCTCTTTCATTGGTCAAGAAGAATTTCAAGGAACCAGTTGTTGTTGTTGCTGCTGTACGAGGATGGAGAAGGTCGTTGCGACGACGCTGCTGCTGCTGGTGATGACGACGACGACGACGATGATGATGATGATGTTGGTGATGACGACGACGATGATGATAGAAGCGATTGATGACATGATGAGGTGGCTGGGAGGTCATATTGGGGGAAATATTTGATATAAATGTTTGATTTATAAGATTTTAATATTAATATTATTCTTATTAATAATTAATAATGATAATAATACTTATTATTATTACTTCAACTACAACTTTCTTTTTACACGGCACAATCTGGCGCAATGAAACACAATTAAAAGCCGACACAGAAAGCCGGAGCTGCGGCCATCTTATATTGCACCGGCACTTCCGGTTTGCGCTTCGCCGAGCACACGTCACTTCCTCTGGCGAGTCACGTGATGCAAGCTAATTTCTGACGTCATAAAAATGGCGCCGATCTTTAAGTTGCAATGACCAACGATAAAAGCTATTGGTTTATGATGACCGGTAGTTGCGTATAAGTTGAAAAGAAAAATAAGTTTAATGTTTGTTTATTTATTATATATTCTTATTAAAATATTAAATATTTATTTATTATTTAATTAAAATCTATTTAATTGGAAACAAAATTGGAATCGTTAACAAAGCCTTTTCATGACATCCACAAAATGCTTTCAAATTCAGAGGGACGGCAGCTCATCCAATCAGAGGAGTCGCCGTAGTCACGTGTCATTATCTAATTTATTTCACCAGGAAGCCGCGATATCAGAGAATCAGCGAAGCGAAACCGAAACCGGGAACTTGTTCTTTCCTGCTATCACTTGTGACGGTGCGAGTATGTGCGTTTGTTTGTTTGTTTGTTTGTTTATGTGCGTGCCTGTCTATCCTACGTCCGTGAGGGTTACAACCCCCCCCAACCCTACGCAAACAACATCGTTACCATGGTAACTCGAAAGCATCGGAGTTGAGCGTTAGAACGCGATGTTGTAATAGAACAGATATCAATAATACTGTCATAAAAATTAACTACATTGAGATCGTTATCATCGTCGCCATCACCGTCGTCGTCATCATCATCATCATCACCATCGTCGTCGTCGTCGTCAGCAGTAATCTGTAGCGTCGCCATAACTTTAATCGCGTTCAACTCAGGCAGAGCGCAGCTTCTTATCGACGCCCGGACCGAACACCATTCCACCCCATTACCCTCTCTTCGTCATCATCATCATCATCATCTCCATCGTCGTCGTCATCATCATCTTTTCCCGATCAGACACATGATCGGCAGATATCGACGCCTTCGCAATTAATCACAATTCGTTATTACAACGAAACGCAGCAAATTCATTCGTGTGCATCAACCGAGAACCGAATGACCATCGGACGGGTATTTGGGGGGAAAATCAACCCGAGAGGCCGAACCCCCCTCTTCTACAACGGGCTTCCATCCATCAATCCACTCAATCCGTCCATTTATCCACCATCAATCCACCAGCACTTACGAGGATACTCCAACAGTGCATAACAGAAAGATGCTTCTCTCTTTGTCATTCCGGACAAACAGACAGACAGAAAGACGAACTAAGAATGGGTCAAAGGCTGACGCAGAAGGACAGACACACAGACTGCCGTGGACACGAAGAACGAGAGAATAACCGAAAACGAAAGAAATCAAATCAGAGAAGAGGCTCACTGAGTACTCGCAACGAACCCTGCCATCGAAATTTCCTACCAACAACAACAGCAACAAAGTCATCACCATCAAAAGTATCGTCATCATTGCTACTATCATCATCATGGTCATCATCATCGTCATCATCGTCGTCATCATCATCATCATCATCATCATCATCATCATCATCGTCATCATCATCAACAACAACTACAGCAACAGTCTTATCTGCGAGCAACTCGACGAAATAATTGTCTGATTTATTTATAGCCTGAATGTTTAAGACGGCCATATGCCACCCTCTGAACTCGTGATGACCTCTTGACCTTTCTGGTTACGAGCCAGAATTCCATTCCAACGACGATAACAAAAGTCAAAAGACAATATTTCACCTGGACAGACACCTTTAATCATTTTTAATAAACAAATTAGAGGTAATAATAAATAATAAATAATAATAATAATAATAATAATAATAACAATAATAATAATAATAATAATAATTGTTTAAAAATTATTTATTTGTTTATTTGAGAACGATTTCACGCATTTAATCATGATTTAAAAAATATATCCAAAAACTCCTCGTCTGATTTTGTTGCCATGACAACAACAACAACAACAACAACAGCAGCAACAACAACGACAACAACAACAACAACAACAGCAGAAGATGATGACGATGACGATGACGACACTAACAGCAACCAAGTGAAATCGTTCAACGGGACTTTCCGTCGGGGTTATTTATAGCTCCCCTGATGCCATCCAATGAGACTGCCAGTTGAACTCGACCTGCATCAATGAACCCTTCTTGACCTCTTGACCTCTAGTCTTCAACCTAATGACCCTTGTAAAATTCAAATTTTACGAGGATGCATGAAGGTGTCCAGCAAGGAAATTTTTTTAAAAATTTGTTTATAAAATACAGAATTTAAATTAAGATAAGATTGATGGTAATAATAATAATAATAATAATAATAATAATAATAATAATAATAATAATAATAATAATAATAATAATAATAATAACAGCAGCAACAGCAACAATAATAACAATAATAATAATATAAGCAAATTAATCAGTTACTATTTATCTAAATCACAAGATATAAAGTGGAACTTCTGGACACAAAAAATGCTTTTTTCCCTAACTCCGTAAAAGGAAAGAACAGCAATTTTTTAGCGGAAAATCCTGGAAGAGGGGGCGTATGTTCATTCAGCAGAGAATCATTACAGGCAAGATGCGATACCAGGCATACTCTAAACCCTTCCATTTGCTGAAGCTCGATTCCACCTCCATTACACATTCGCCCATCAAGGAACAACGACCTGTCTCCTCCTTCCACTCCTCCTTTCTCTCATCCATCCATCCATCCATCCATCCATCCATCCATCCATCCATCCATCCATCCATCCATCCATCCATCCATCCATCCATCCATCCATCCATCCATCCATCCATCCATCCATCCGTCCGTCCATCCGTCCATCCGTCCATCCGTCCATCCGTCCATCCGTCCATCCATCCATCCATCCATCCATCCATCCATCCATCCATCCATCCATCCATCCATCCATCCATCCATCCATCCATCCATCCATCCATCCATCCATCCATCCATCCATCCATCCATCCATCCATCCATCAATCCTTAGCATTTATGACTATGGTCTCCCAATGCCTAACTGCAAGATGGTTCCCTTTCCATCCTCGTATCTGATGCACTGTACATCCTCTTCATCTCATCAGATCCGGTGGTAGTAGTATGTCGTTACCATTACCTCAGTATTTATTTTTATTATTATTATTATTATTATCATCATTATTATTATTATTATTATTGTTATTATTATTATTATTATTATTGTTATTATTATTTTTTTTTTTTTTTTTTTTTTTAATTTTATTAGCCCAGCCAAAAACTCACAGAAAGCAATCAATTCATACAATTCATAATCCGATTCAATAATTTTAGGTCCGCCAATGGGTCTGGGAAATCCCGTCAGACCATTCAAAAAAAGAAACTTTCAAGTCGATCTTACGAGTCATTGTACATTCACAAATGTCATTCAATTCAACTTCTTTTTTCTTCTTCTCCAGGCGTTATTTTTATAAGTTCGCCAAATCTTATGGGTCTCCTGCAACGTTTTGATGGAGGTCCACATGAGGAACCTCCTCGAGACCCCAAATCTTCTCCAAACCCTCCAAGACTCTTCTGCTATTGCTCCTCTCCAGTTCAAGACCAGGGCGGTGATGGTACCTTTCTGACTCCGTTGTTCTGGCATCGGATTATTTTCCTTCATCCATTGGTGGATTCCCGGAAGGTCATACTTTGCGACTTTTGAGGCATGTATTTTATTCAAGTCGGCAATATCCGATGCCACTGCCACGTCACACACGACGTATGTGGAGCCTTTCCATGCGCACAAATCAGGAATTTTTGTTCCTTCTATCGTCGGGATTCTGGGTTCGATGCTGGTAGTAAACCCCATCTTCTCAAGTTTGCTTCCTAACATGGCCAAAATGGAGTTGTGTCTAACATGTCTAGGACCATCGGTAACATGACACCGCTGTATGATATGGCCCAGCGACTCCTCAGTCCGGCATCCAGCAGTGCAGAGAGTGCTCAAATACATCTTGTACCTCGATTCCCGCAATCTGTTGTGCAGGACCGCGGCTCTAACCTTCACGCAGTTGATCCATTGATCTGATGTCATTCTGCTAATTCCATCGATTAGCCATTCGCTTGGACCAATGGCGTTTGAAAATGACTGGAGTCCATATCCGTCAACTGTTTTGTACAGTTGTTTTGCCGTTCTGATGCCCATTGTTTTGGCGTCTGTACAATTCTGTGGGAGACCAAACTTCCTGACTTCTCCCATCACTGTCGTTCCGCCTCCAAGGACGTCCAGCATGAATTGGTCTCTATTCGCCTTGGCTTCTTTTAAGACCTGTGACATGCGACGAATTCTTATATTTGGAATCCATTTCCGAAGTTGAAGGATTCCGAGACCTCCCAGTCGGACTGGGGCATACAGGAATGCATTGGGGACGTCCTTCGGTAATTTCAACCAATGTCGAACTGTTCGTCTAATGGTGACGTCGGCGGCGTTCAAAGACTTGAGGCTTATTTTTTCGAAGCTGAGATGGTGTACAAGGCCAGGCATGAGATGAGTTCTGAGAATGTAGAGTCGCTGATGTGGTTCCAAAGGGGCGCGCGAAATGGAGTGTAGGTCTTTTTGAATTTTTTCTGCTATTGATGCATATTTTAATCGTGCCCCAATCTCAATACCAAGATATTTGTAGGTTTCAATGATATTTAGTGCAGTGATTTTTGTGTGTTGAACTTCAAGGTATGGTTCCGGATTAACAATCCACGATCTTTTTGCGATGTTTATCTCGGTGCGAAGAGATGCGCACTTGATTGGATTCATCGCTAATCCCACCTTAGACATTCCTCCTTCAAGTTGTTGAAGCATCATCTGCATTCCAACGTCTGTTGTAGACATCAGCAAGAGGTCGTCAGCAAAGGCAACGTAGTTGCATTTTATTTTGGACTCAGCGTCTCCTGTTACGCCGATTGACTTGTCCACTTCGCTAAGGACCATGTCAATAACGGCATTGAAAAGCATAGGAGACATTGGATCTCCTTGCTTGACGCCTCTGCCCACTTGAATGCGATTACTAATTCCGTCTGCAGTCTTGATTTGAACCAAACTATTTCTGTACAGTTCTGTCAAGTAATTGATAAACAATGGAGGCGCCCCGAGTCGAGAAGCAGCTCTCATGATTGATTGATGAGAAACTGAATCAAACGCTTTGGATACGTCTACGAAAGTCAAATTTAACTTTTTCAGTTCCTGCTTCTTTTTCTTGATGAGTGACTTCACCAACCATATATTATCGGCCAGACCATCTCCTTGACGAAACGCTTTTTGGCGCGGAGACAACGGCAAGAAGGAGATCATCCGTCTGTTGAGGATCCTATGAAAGAGTCGACCAATGATTGGGCTCACTGTGATGGGTCTGAACTCGCTTGGGTTGGTGGCTCCACTTATTTTTGGAATGCATGTGACGATCCCAATTTTGAATGAAGACGGGGGCAAACCAGTTAACAGCCACAGTGACATGTGAACTGCAAAGTCAATGTTCTTGATCCCTTGTATGTGATCTTTCTTTAATTTGTCGTGTCCTGGCGCAGCATCTCGGAGACCTCCAATAGCAGAATTCACCTCATCGCTGGTGACTGGCAATTCTAAATCATACAGAGTTCCGCCAACAACTGTCACTGGTCTATCGTCTTCAACTGACTTTTTTGAGAAGACCTGCTCCCAATAATCGATCAGTTCTTTTCCTGGAGTTGCCTTTGACTTTTCTTTGAATTCCTCTGCCAACACTGCCCGTGCCCCTGCTGCTGGATTTTTCCTGAACAAATCTTGAATTACTTTCCTTTGTCTCTGTCTTTCAATTGTTCTCAGTTCTTTTTTGCTGAGCCTAGTCTTTGCTTTCACGAACATTCGACCTTTGGCATTGTTTGGTTTTGTTCTTTTCTTTTGTGTTGGTCGTTTCGAATTCTTTTGGATGAATTGTTTACCGGTTATTGAAGGGAGAAGATTTTCTGTCCACTTGCTATATTCTTTGTCAATTAGCTCCTGCTGTGTGGTCTTGTCTGTTGAATTGCGGAGCAGCAAGGACAGTTCTTCGCTAGAAAGATGGATGCATTCATAGCGATTCAGAATGAATTGTTGTAATTTGATCTCACTGTTTACCGTGTCTTCCACTGGATCGAAGGAACAAGGAGCTTTTATTTCTTTTGTTTTTGAAGTTATTTCTTGCATCACGATGTCATTAAGAAATTGCCGATAACTGGGTTTATTTCTGATTTTCCGAATTGATTTAATTGAAAATTGAGGCACGATTCTGTGTATGGCCAGATTGATTGTCTTCTTTTCTAATGAGTTCAAACTCAACTCTGCTCTGGCAATGTTTTCCCATCGCTCATCATCATCATCATTTACGGAAGGAATGGCTGGACAATCTCCTTCGTTATTTTCCTCACTTGATTCCGTAACCTCTCTGTTGTTCGTATCACCAGACTGAGCCCTCAAAATCTTTCGGTAAGACGATTGGCGTCTATGGCTCCTGATGGCTGCCAAGGATCGATGTTGAAATCTTTTTTGAGCTTCAATGTTTACATTCTTGTAACCTTCCTGCTTTAGTTCAACTTCAATTTTTGCAAGCATATGAGATTCTTCTTCCGACCAGCGACACTTGGAGTAGCTTTTTCCGGCCCTGTCTCTGTGATATTCAACTGGATGGGCATGGTTTTGATGAATTTTTAGCCCTCGCTCTGTTTTGAATTCGGAGCCGCAGAATTCGCACTTTCTTGGCGGACATTCTTGTTGTACGCTCTCAATATTCGAACAATGGAGACTGTCGTCGTACACATTTCTCGAACGCAACGTTCTAATTAACAATTTTCCTCTGGACTGAATGTCTTCCATATTTCAACCAAAACCAACAAATTGAACGAACTAACTTGAAAGCCTTTGCAAACTGTGAAGTCCTATCAACTAAATGACTAGACAATCAACGAAACTGTTGTTTCTAATTCACAGCTTTATTTTCCCCTTTTTTCCAGAAATTATGCTCACCAACCACGAAAAGATTGGTAGGGGACACAAATTGACCAGATTTCGAAGCAAAAAATCGTTACGTTAAGCAAAAGCAGTAATTTGTAACGAGCAAACGAAATTTCGTCCGTACCGGTCAACCGCTCGATCATTATTATTATTATTATTATTGTTATTATTATTATTATTATTATTGTTATTATTATTATTATTATTATTATTATTATTATTATTATTATTATTATTATTATTATTATTATTATTATTATTATTATTATTATTATTATTATTATTATTATTATTATTATTATTATTATTATTATTATTATTATTATCATCATCATCATCATCACCATCATAGACATCAACATCATAGCAATTATTCAACAACACTAGAGTTGATGGTTATCGACGATGAAACCGCCTCCACAGCTAAATATTAAACTCTACAGTGTCCACCCACAGCCCTAAGGGCTAGAGGCCCACCCGTCTCAGACCACAGCTCCACCCCACCCCCCCCCCCCCAGGGATAGAGAGGAAGAGAAGCCCCACCACCCTCTGGTTGGTTGGAGAATCTCGAGCATAAAAACTACGCCATGCGTTCTTTATCTTTGGCCCTGCCTCGCTGATTCTTTCGAAATCCCGACGGAAGCGAAACGGTCGTCTGTCACGTGATCAAACGGCCGATTACGTCACGTGCTCTCATCCTTTCCTTCTCTCTCCCTCTATCTTTCTGTCTCTCTCTCTCTCTCTCTATCTCTCCTTCTATTCCCCTATCCCTGTCTTCCTTCCCCTCTCTCCTGTTCTTTCCTTCGTTTCGGAAGAATGCATGGGGCCTGGAGAATGAGAGAAGAATGACAATGGAATGACCTTTCCAGGCGACCTTTCCATCCGTCCGTCGAGGGGCCAGGCAGGGGACGAACCCTTTTTTGTAGGGTTTTCTGGGCCTTAATCCCGGAGGAAGAGGAGGAGGAGGAAGATGACCGATTTCAGCGATGACCTTAAATGGGCCGAGGTCATCGAATTTAATGAAAACAGGTTTTTTTTTTAGTTTGGTCAAGGAATGCTGAAAAGTGCTCGAGCAAAAAAAAACATTGATTTCGTGATACCGGAGAAGAGCGGTGACGACGACGACGATGATGATTATGACGACCACGACGACAAAGACAACAACAGTAATACAACAACATCAATGATATCAACATCGTTGTGATATAATTACCAGGAATTTTGCTTAGTTTGTGAATAAACTCAGAAACTCATAAAAACAACAACAGCGACAAACAACAAAAAGCAACAACAACAACAACAATAATAACAACAACAGCAACGGGACAGGAACTCTCACCGGTCCCCGGTATCGACCGAAGACATTTGTCACGTGACCAATGACGTAAGGTCGTCACGCTCGAGTTGGCTGGAATCATCTAAGTTGGAAAAGTTGGGGGATGATTAATAATCTTCCGCTCTCTCGGATTTGTTGGCTCTGAAGCACTCGCCGTGTTCGTGTGTGGAACATCATCATCATCATCATCACCATTGTCGTCGTCATCGTCATCATCATCAGCAGTAGCCCAGCTAACCCTAACTTTGGTTAACTAGATCCTAAGCCTAGATCTTGAATTCTGTTTTTCTTAACTTTGGTGCCTCGCGTAGAAATAACAGAAGTTGAATCAGAGCTAGAAATGCCTTAAAAGCTTTTTGTGGACGAAAGAGTTAAGGCTATGTTCTTCGTCTGCAGAATTTCTGCTGGAATGGAATGCATGGAAGTGATTGGAGCGGTGAGGCATTTCTGATTGCCCGGCTGGAGATTGGATGGTTGGTAGGTTGGTTGACTGATTGGTCGGACGGTAATGAAAGAGCTTGAGGCAAGACTCAATTCTAACGTGACCCGAAGATAACACAGGGATGTTATGGATATGACATTTTAGGGTCTTTCATGTTATCAAAACAGCGCTAGTAATTGCCTCGTGTACAATCATTCAGAAAGTTGTTGTCGTCGTCGTTGTTGTTGTTGTTGGTGGTGTTGTTGTTGTTGTTTTTGTTGTGGAAATGAATGGCGATCTTTTTTTTAAATTCAAACGACTTAATTAATGGAATCCGTCAAAATAAAACATTTGTAAATTGAGGAAAGTGGTGTTTTTTTAATTTTTTAAAATTTTTTGGGGAATAAAATGAAAATTTGAAAAATTAAATTCAATAATTTCTTTCTAAAAATGCCTTCTGACGATGTTCATAAGCTGGACAAAAAAATAACAGTAGAATTAAAAGTCATTTGTTGAAAATTGATTTTTATTTATTTTACAAATAATTACAAATAAATTCATGTTTATTTTTTATTTTAAAAACAACAACCGATCGTCAAATATACTCAATTTACGAAGACATTTAAACAAAATGTTCCAATTCTTAAAAACAAAACAAATTGACGATAATATGGAATATAAAATATATAATAAATAATAAAGCATTTTAAGAAACAATTATTTTTAATCCATATAAAATTAAAGTCACAGCAAATTGAAGGTTTAATAAGTTTATTAAATCCATAAACAACAACAACAACAACAAACAACAACAACTTTCAGAACTTCGTAGCAACTTCGAGTCACGAACATAAATTTTGAAAATCGTGAAAATCTTTCAGAAAAAAAAATAATGAATAATTTTGAAACAAATAAAAACAGATACAAAGATATACATTGTATACAGATACAATCGCAAAAAATGGCAACCCTGCTTGTTGTTATCTTATCGGGAGAATGGCCATCCATTCATTTATCCACCCGTCCGTCCGTCCATCCATCCATTCATCCATTTATGCAACCATTTATCTGTACATATCTCTCCCTAACCATCCATTCGTCCATCCATCCATCCGTCCATCCGTCCATCCATCCGTCCATCCGTCCATCCGTCCGTCCGCCCGTCCATTTATCCGTCTGTCGATCCATCCATCCATGGTGGGGGATAGGTAGGGTTGGTCGTGTACGTTGTGCGTCACTGGTCTGCAAGTTGTTCCATCCAGTTTGGTGACTTGAAGTACTCGGGCACCACGTCGTCCATCCTGGCGATGATTTTGTAAATGGATTTTTTCCACGACTGTTCCTGGTCTTTTTCAGCTGCAATGGACAAGTAGAACTCACGCAGCGTTGCCTGGACTACGAAGCGGAAGTTTTCGGGTACCTGTTGGTCGATTGAATGATCAGGTGGTTGGTTGTGTGCGTGCGTGGGTGTGTGTGCGTGTGTGGGTGTGCGTGTGCGCTTATATGTGCGTGTGAAAGAGTGTGTGAATAATTTATAATAATTTGTTTATTACGTTTTTTTTTAATGTCAACGAGTTTGGGAATGTTTGTTGATTGATTGGCATAATTTATGTTAATCTTTCGACTATTGGCTTATTATCGACGCTCGTTGGATACATTTCATGCACGATAATAATAACGATTGATATAATAATTATAATTATTATTATTATTATTATAATTATTATACATTATATAATTATAATTATAATAATTATTATTAATTGTAATTATAATAATTAGATTATCACATTAATAGCTTAAATATTGTGAATAAACAATAATGACGTTAATAATTGGTTATTTATTTAATTGGTTAATAATTGGTTTATTATTATTATTATTATTATTATTATTATTATTATTATTATTATTATCGTTATTATGACTAGTATTCACCGCAACGTAATTAATAATTTGTCTCCGGACAGTAGGAAGTGTGGCAGTCCGTGAGAGATGGTGAGGTGGTCGCGTAAGAGGAAATTGGACTGATAGGGATTGTTACAAACGGGAGATTGAATGCATCTGAGAGGAATAAGGATGAGCATCGACGTGCTCAATTCCAGCGTCGTCGTCGTCATCCTCGTTACCACTATCATCATCATCAGTTGCTGCAGCTCCTCCTCCTCCTCCTCCTCCTCCTCCTCATCATCATCATCATCATCACAGTTATCATCGATGTTCATCATCATCACCATCGTCAATGCTGCCACATCGTCAGCAGTATCATTAATAAGGTTCCAATTTCATCACATCGGTCATCATCCTCATCATCATCTTCTTCTTCCTCGTTCTCCTCCGTAGATCCTCAGTGCCGAACATCAATCATCATCATCATCATCATCATCATCATCATCATCGTCATCGTCGTCGTCGTCGTCATCGTCATCATCATCATCATCTACATCGCCATCGACACCGATCATCAATCATCATCGTCATCATGAACATCGTCATCATCATCATCATCATCGTCATCGTCGACGACAATAGCACCGGAGTAGGAGCAGAGGATGGGAAGATAATTCGTAGTACGTGAATAATTGAGCAGACGACTATAATGACGGCGGCAATTCCTATCTTCCAATTGCAAAGGAACCCCATTCAACAAATCGACTTAGAGACAGGACGCACTCGTTGGCCATTTATCTTGTGAAATATTCAAGCCTCACTCGTCGTCGTCGTCGTCCTCTTCATCGCAAAAAAAACAACAACACAGAATGAAGGAAGAAAGGCTTTACAAAAAAAAAAGAAGAAACGACAGCGACAACAATAGCAGCAGCAGCAACAACAACAACAACAACAACATCAATGTATCTTCGAGTTTTGCGTTCAATCCCAATTGTTGTTGATAATTGTTGTTCAACGTATTTCCGTCACACGTGTGTCGTCTTTGTTAAAGAGTTCGTCGCTTTCAGACCCATTCGCCACGGTTGGGGAGTAGGTGGGCGTTATGGAGTGTTATGGGGTGTGTGGGTTGTTTAGGGTAAGGGTTAGAAAAGAACGATTTGTCTGTCTGTCTATCTGTTTGTCTGTGTCTGTGTTTCTCTTTGTAGTAAATTGGAGAGTGATTTTGTCATCAAAGTCGTTACTATGATGGAGAAGATGATCCAAAGTTATTTCCATCACTTACGTGGGACCACAAAAATAAGTTAAAAATAAGAGATACAATTTGTTATTATTATTATTACTGTTATTGTTGTTGTTGTTAATGTTATTATAGTTATTATCGTTAGCCTATTTCAAGACGTCATTTTCCAAATATTATTTTCAAACCAATGTAGTTGTTCTCGTTGAAATGAAGGACTGACCTCAATCTGATTGTTCCTGTTGTAATGCAACACGAGGACCCTGTAAAGTTCTGAATCAGTTCCAACCACGAGGTCAGTTACGTTCTTCACACCTTCTGCCAAGGCTTGCCTCGCGTACTTTTCCATCTGTATGTAGTAGAACTCTCTGGTGGAGAAAATGGCAAGTTGTTATTAATTATTATTATTATTATATTACTATATTACTATTAATATCATATTATCACTGTTATATTATTATTATTATTATTATTATTATTATTATTATTATTATTATTATTATTATTTTCGAGGAGAAACAATTTCGAGAATTTCTGAACTTCGTCTCATGCGTGTGTCATGACGAGTGCAAAAAAAAAACCATGTAAGGAGAGACAGGATCACATAATAAAAAAAAATACTTAAAAAAAAATACTTAAAAAAAAATTCGCGCGAAGTTCGCCTTTCACGCTTCAATGGAAACTCCTCCCCTCTTCTTTCTCCTCCTCACTCAGTCACCTCCCCACAATCTCCCCCCGTGGAGGCAAAAGAGAAAGAAATCAATTGCAACATTTCCACTCCTCGAGTTCCGTTCAAAATGTCAATGAAATTCAAAGCCAAGATAAAAAACAAACAACAACAACAACAGCAGCAACAGCGGTACAACAGCATCGACGACGACGACGACGACCACAACGAACCGGAAGAGTAGAATTTAACGTCGTCACGTGACCAAGAAAAGGGCGGGGCGTGATGGGGCTTACAAAGGGCTTCTTTCAAATAAGCGCCGTTAATGGTCTCTTTTCAATCAATTATTCCATTCTAACACATCAAACGTTCCAGTCGTCTCTCTTGTCTCTGCGCGCCACCTATCGATCGACGACCGGAAAAGACGGACCGACACTTCCGGGATCAAGGTGAGGACATGGCTGCCGCTACTGACGGAGCAGTGAAGAACGAGGTGCGTTTGACTTGGGACGGACCGATGGATGGATGGATGAATGGATGGATGGATGGATGGATGGATGAATGGATGGATGGATGGATGGATGGATGGAAGGAGAGGAGAAAAAGAAATGGAATGAAAAAAGGAAAGAAGTAGGATATAATCTTCTTCTCCCGCAATCCTCATCACGCAAGATGTACGTTCGGCTGTTTTTATCTTTATTTTTTTAAATACTTTCATCGTCATAGTCGTCGTGGCGTCATCATCATCATCATCGTCGTCTTCATCATCATCATCATCATCATCATCGCCGTCCTCACCGTCGTCCTCATCACCATCATTGTCCATCATCTCGAATCCCTCCATTTCACGACGAACATCGAATGTCAAAGAATGATGAAAACGACAATGATAACAATGATGATGATGATGATGATGATAGCTAAGGTGATGACGATGACAATGACGGTGGCGATGACTTGGAGATAATTCGAAAGTATTAGGGCGTCCCATCTGGTTGATATGGACGGACGGACGGATGGACGGATGGATGGATAAGTAGATGGAAAGGACACGCGAGCAGGTGAGAAGCTCATTAATTCTCGTTAGAAGCATTTTAAACGTATCAGACAAGAACCACATTCCATCCACCGGCGCAAGTTCATCCACGGAACGGACGATTAATATGCTAATGACCTCATTTACTCCTCCCCCAAGGACCATAGACCTTATTGGGCTGTTGATTAGCATAAATTAACATAAATATGGTATACTAGTCTATCTGGAGCGTAGATTATGGTATACTAGTTCATCTTTCTCTACTCGCGCGAGAATAAACACTCGAAATGATCCTCACGTGACCGCTAGTTTATTTTTACTTCCACTTTCACTTTCGTTTTGTTTGCCGCGACCTAATCGACGCTCTACGAAAAGAGGGACTCAATTGTCCAGGATCAAAAGAAGACACTCTGACGCAACGACGATGACGACGGTGGTGACAATGATGATGACGATGATGATGAAAATGATCAGTCCGGCCTTTGATGGGGCCTCTCTTTGGGCCCTGGGCAGGCCTCGTGGCTTTGTTTTGTTTGTCGACTTCTCAACGCCAGATTGCCTCGAGTCCTTCAAAATGATCGTTCTGATTGAGTCAAGTCATCTACTTGTCAGTAGTGCTAGAAGTGGATCATACCCATCATTATCCATATCCCCATCCTCCACCAATCGTAAACGGGGGGAGGGGGGCTTTTGGGTGGACCGGATATGGGCCACCCCTGGCCAGCCCGAGCCCTACAACAGCCTCCCCGGAAAAAGAGTGAAAATAAAAATTAACGGCAAAATATAAAGTATAGGTTTCCATCGCAAAGAACCGAAGTACACTCCAGATAGATTGGGAAAGAATTGGACGAGAGCCACTCGAGTATTCAAGAAGGAAGAGTGTGTGACGACGACGACGATGATGGTGTTGATGACGTTGCTGATGATGCTGCTACTGATAATGATGACGACGTTATGATGATGACGATGATGACGTCCTCATCGATGATGTCACCACACGACGATGACGATGCTGGTGATGACGATGACGACGATGTCTGAGACAACGGGGGACCCTCTCACGAATCGCCTAGTTATCTCTCGATTGGCCTGATGATGATGCCACTCGAGATGGGGAAACGACCGAGGAGAAGGGAAGTCCTTCAATTCCTTACTTTAAGTTGCTGCCAAACTTCCGCCACAAGAACCCTTTGAAGCGCTGCTGGAGACCGGTGCAAATGATTTTGAGACGATGTCAAACATTGTCTGCACGACAATTGCTGCTTCCGTGACGAAGACGACGGCGACGAAGATGGCGGCGGCGGCGGTGGTGGTGGTGGTGGTAATGATAATTTCGATAATGACGATGATAACAATAGTAATGAATCACCACCACATTCACCATCGTCGTCGTCGTCGTCGTCATCGTCATCATCATCATCATCGCCATCATCGTCAGCAGAAACATCATTGTCGTCGTCATCCATCTCCATCTGACCGAGCTCAACATCTGCTGTGCGGGAGAAGTACAAAGAAGAAAAAGAAGAAAGAATGAATGTTTGTACTAGTACAACAACAACAACCCCAATTATCGCTCGCTCGAGCACACGCTGTGTGGTCTGTCTTTGACTTCATGGCTGCGAAATAAAGCCAAATTATTATAACAGCATCGTCATCATCGTTGACGTCGTTGTGATCATCATCATCGTCACTGGCATGGGTGGATAGGTTAGGAAAGGCCGATAGATGGGTGGGTGGATTGATGGAAGGATGGATGGATGACTGAATGGATGGAAGGATGGATGGATGACTGAATGGATGGAAGGATGGATGGATGACTGAATGGATGGAAGGATGGATGGATGACTGAATGAATGGATGGATGGATGAAAGTCTGGTCATCATCTTTCCATAAACCAATAGAGGACTTACAAGGTGCTCCCAGACCGGTCATCAATTAGAGGTCATCAAAAACCTTTCACGTCGAACCAACCATGCGTGACGACCTTCAATCAAATCTACTTCCTCTAAAGTCGCCTCTTTTTTCTATGTTTCCATGTTTTTGTGTTTTTGTGTGCGTGTGCGTGTCCTCATCCTCTCAGTATCTTTCTTTGTCATATTATTTATCATCATTATCATTATCATCGTCATTGCCATCATCATCGTCACCACCGCACATATCATCATAGTCATCGTCATTAGTGGTCATTCTTATCGTAGGCAGAACACGAACAACAAAACATAAACATAAACATAAACAACATCTGCTACTACAAGCGACTGAAGGCGGTGCTTGATTGTTGGACAAACAGAGATCCGCCATGTTGCTTCTTGGATCGATCGAACAAACGTTCGTCCGAACAAACATGGCGATTTGTATCGAGTGCGAAAGTCTTAACGTTGAGCGAACAAATGTTTTTGTTTCATTTCGTCATGTTTTGTTTTGTAGGTTCAAACATACGCTTAGAGGTTCCGGATGTATTTGGACACGTAAAGCGATACAAAACAATGACAAACTGAGTACGAAAACATCCTCCAAACAAGAAACGAAACAAAACTTAATCAGTATCCTCCTCCTCTTCCTCCTCCTCCTCCTCATCATCATCAAAATCATCGTCATCGTCATCACCATCGTCTCTCTTTCCTAGCGCGTGACAAGGCAGACTCAGGTCTTCTTAGCTACCTGTCGCCATGGTAACCAGCATCACAGCGCATCTCGTTCCATTCATTAATTACATCTTCCGCGCCATTATCCAATTAGCGCTCATTAGACGGAAGGGCGTCCTCTAGCGTCGAAAATGCAGATTTTTCTAGCGCTGCCGATGGAAATCGCTTCCCGCGCTCTTAGGTTAGATCCGTCTGCACTTTGTCGTCTGCCGATCCAAAAAGAAATGAAGAAATGGAAAAAGAATGAAGAAACATTACGTTGTCAAAGCACTAAGAAAGGCGTCTGTCAATCCACGAGTGGAATCTTTCCTGGCGTCTTATTTATGAATATTATCGCTTGAAAATTGTCCTTTCTTTTCATCTAAAAAACTTTACTTAAATACGCTTTGAGGTCATGACCACGGAGTTGTATCGGTAGCACCGCGAGCGATGATCGCTCGACCGTGACGCGACGGCTGCCGATTCCAGGCGGTCTCGCTTCATCGACTCCCGAAGGCAGTGCTCTGGTCGATTCAGTCGGCAATTAATTTCACTCAGTTGCGTCAACAAAACTGACGCCAGGTTTAGTTTTTTGTTTTTTTTTTAATTCAAAATGTTTCTTTTTTTTCTGCTTCCGTCATCATCGTCGACGTCGTCGTCGGTAGGTGACGCCCTATTATCGACCGCGACTTGTTTGAGCGATAATAGACCGAGTCATCTATCATCGGCGGGTCGGTTAATCGCCTCTCCCTAAGTAAACATTCGATAATCCTGAGCGCAAGACATATCTTTCCGACCTCCTACCTGGAAAGGCGGTGGAAAGGCAGCCATCGACCCGATATTGCTACCGGTAATGAGAGGGAAAAAGGGTCGTGCGGGTGGGTCTTGGCTGCCTCGATAAATACGAATTAATAGACTCGGCATGGCATGGATCGGCCCAAAGTGCCCTGGTCAATCGTAACAAGAGAACAACCAACAATGGTCCATCGACGTGCTTTTGTTTGTCTCAACGCTCTGGCAAATAGCCTGCTCAAAGATTTCCAATTAATACGCTTTTAGTGCTCTGCTCAGCTCAGCGGTTCGACTCGCGACCCACGGCCGACTGCACCTATCACGAGCACTAATATTGCTACTACTAGGATGGAAAGAGGTGGATAATGAAGCCGTGATGGTCTATGAAATCATCGTCGTCGTCGTCGTCAGTTAAAAGCTCCATCCGAGACAAGACCACTTAGCGAGCATCCATCCATTGTGCCTTGGAAATCAAATCGGTTGACGACGACGACGACGACATTCGACGACGACGATGACGATTATTAATTTTTTTATTGTGCGTCTTCTTTGCTCGGCCATCTAGCGAGAGTCTGTGGAATCCATAAATTCCTTTTAATTAATTAACTCCGACCAACGACAGCACAAAAGACGTCCTCGTAGGATAAAAATCTTTGTCAATTAGGTCGTCTCATTGTGTACAGAGAGAGAAAGAGAGAGAGAGAGGAAAGAGGGAAGGAATTGGAAGGGGAATGGGATTTCCAAAGGGTCGATCTATAGGGCCGCACTACCGTGGGTAGATGGGTGGGTGGGTAATGGGTTCAACCATTTCCTGGGAGGGTGGTGATGGTGGTCGAATTGAAGGCATTACATTACGTTGCAGTACAATTGAAATTTTTTTCTCGCCCCTCTGTAACAGGTGGAAGAATGAATCCTCGTCTGGCCCTGAAACTGGATGGTCAAACCATGGCCTACCCTGGAGAAGGGGGAGGGTATATGGCCGTTCGGGTCGAGCCATTGTCTGATAGGTCCCTTCTTTCGTCTAAACGTCGCATAACAATCTATTCGAACGCGTCGCCGATATTTGTACCCGGGGTCAGAGTGTCCTGCCCTGCTTTCGACAGACCCACGCGGCGATCGTCACGTGCACACGCACAGGTTGCAGTGTCCGTGAGCATACCGGATGAGGGTAGTGCCGACTGGTACATTGTGAGGAGCGACATAAAATCATCGGCCAATTAGAGAAGCTTTTACCGAGATGTCGGGAAAAAGAATGGCGAATAGAGTCTGGATGAAAAGACGAGCGTCTGAAATGACGATGAATTATGGATGCGTTTATGATTCCCTTCTGATTCTCTTACCACATTTACCTCATCCTCATTTCTTTCTCTCTCTCTCTCTCTCCATCTTTTTTCTCTCTTTCCTCCCTCGCTGTATCCCTCTATCCTCCTCTTCCCTTGCCATACTCATCTCTCCGACTCTTTCTGCAACTCCGTTTCCAGCCTTTTGTTTCCAGCACGGTTTTCGAGTCGACCTCAGATGGTATTCGATCCGGGTCCAAGAGACGAGAACGTCGGCTTTGAAAGCATCGGATTGGGAAAAGATCGCCGTACGACCAGGTGTCGGTGATTGAATGGAAAACCACTTTGTCCCCTTTCTCCTCCACCTCCTCCTCCGTCGTAATAGGGGAACAGGAACTTGTACCTCCATCTTTTTTGCTTGCCTTTCCTCATTCGATTACGGTAGGAGAGTGCTGAGGAAGCGAAGGATGGAGGGATGGAGGGACGCCATCTTTCCACTTCCGGATGTTTCTATTTTTGGCCGGAAAAAGTTTTCCTTTTATCGTTTCGACTCCCCTCGGACTTCAGTCTACTGAAAAAGCAGTTAGGCGCTCACCTTATCGACGTCACAGGTGCCATCGCCGTTGTCCTCCTCCTCCTCCTCCTCCTCATCATCATCATCATCATCATCGTCGTCATCGTCGTCGTCGTCGTCGTCATCATCATCGTCATCACAGCAATCCTTTCCATCTCCTCTCCTTTAATATGCGGCCTTCCTCCGGCCCTCGAAGTGTGAAGCAATAAGTCGGTGTTATTGAAAGTTTATTGACGAGGTCCGTCGTCCACCCCGACCCGCCGAGACCCCATCTTCCCCTCCTCTCCTTCACCCCACTGCGATGACGTCACTTTCTCAGACGGAATTCAACCGGTTGTACTCCGATACGATCGAGGTTAGAAGCATCTCGGTTCAACTTTCGGCGTTTTATGGTCCATCGAATTGTTTTTGAATTAGTGAATGGTAATTTCCGATTAATTGCTGATAATTCATCCATGAATTGTCTGTCCTGCAAACGCTTCGTAAATAAATGATGCCCCGACTCGGTGAACTATTTGTGGGGGGCTATTTTTGTCGACCGGAATTCCGCTAAGCAAAAACGAAAGATAAACAAGCCGACCGGAAGTGGAAGCAAAACGTCTTCATCGACGTGTACTCGATATGCCGAAAGTTTCTAGCCCGAAATCAATCGATATCGAACTTTTGACATTGGCACGTTGCCAAGAATTTACGTAAAGTTTTGTCCCAAAAGAGAATCTACCTTGGATGGGTGTCCCAACAAAAAAAACGGAAAAATGTGGTCGCCATCTTGCGGAATCTCTCTTAGGAAGCGCGCGTATAATTTCCGGTCCGGCTCGATTCTTTAATTCTTTTATTATCTTTTGTCGACGTCATCGCTGACGTCATAATCTTTCCTGAGTGTCACGTGATTAAGGAGTGATCCCTAACACTGAGTTCATCTGTTTGTTCGTCTAGGAGCCATCGGAGGCAGAATTTCGTATGTTATTATTCTCCTCTGTACGTGTATTTTGTGTCTCTGTGTGTCACTGTGTGTGTGCGTGTGTACCTCTATGTCTTTTTGTCCATTTGTGTATATGCTACTTATGTGTCTGTATCTTTGCATCTGTTTATCTCTGTCTGTCTTTTTGTACATGTGTATGTGAATGGAAATTGGAAGCATAATAAATCGTGATAATACGAATTACTTTATAAAGAATAAAACGTCACAAATGAATAAAACTGGAACATAAAGTAATATAAGACCGGAAATTCATTAAAAATCGAGAATTTAATTTATAATTAATTTATTTATATTATTAACATTAATAATTATTAAATGACATTACTATTATGATTTTGTATTTCTGATTAAATAATATTCACTACTGTTTATGCAATTTGTGCTCATTATCATAATAATGTATTCATGGAAGCATTTCCTAGTTCGAGAATGTCACTCTAATGCTCAAGATAGATCGATGGAACACTGAATGAATGAGCGAACGAATGAATGGATGAATGAATGAAAGATAAGAGTAGGAGTATGAGGCACATAATGCGGATGGAGTGAACGCCTGCAATCAATTTTTAATCGCCTGGCATTTGGAAAACACGCTCTTTCCGTTTGATGTCTTGATGTCGTTGTCATTGTTGTTGCTGTTGACGACGACGATGAGGATAGTGGTGGTGATGATGATGATGATGTTGTCGTTTGTTGTTTTGTTGTTGCTGGGAATTACAATCTCCTCTCCCCGTGCGCCACACCGGACATCGGCCTAATGCTGGTACTTAATAAAAGGCACGCGAAGAAGACTTAAGTGGCAGGAAAACAAGAAATGGACAGACGTCCATATACTGGTAGCACTTCTAAAAATAACCGCTTTTAATTGCTCCAGTCACGAACTGGCATAAAAAAAAGGAAATTTGCCGATATACTAGCCAAAGGGTCCGTCAGTGAAGTCATACCTTCTCTAAGGGGGTGGTGGTCCGAGGGATTCCCAAGCCCCCACCCCTTGCTTTTAAGTTTTAAGATTTTTGACTCCATTATGATTACAAACAAGCCCTTTGGCTTATTGACCGCAAAACCAGAAATTGAAAAGCTCTATTGTACGAACCTGAAATTACTGAACCACTTGACCAGTTGTGCGGTGTTGTTCTTGTTGAATCTCACGTCAGGGAAGTAGATCTTTAGAATGGCAGAACTAGGGTACCTGACGTAGAAGAACATCAGCTTGGCTTTCCTAAGGTGCATCGGAGTGAGGGTACTGGTGTATTATACGTGTCCGCTAAGGAATGGCACATTCGTTTCAAGTATTAACGATAACGTCTGTCATTAAATTATATTGTCTATGGTAAACAAATATTTTATTTGTACTGATGATAATTCCAATTTAGTCGTGAATTTGTAACATCTATTATGTGTAATTTATTATTTAATTTAAAGAAGAAAAAAAAGGATATCAAATTGTGGCCATCTTGTTGGTCGTACGTGATATCATGTCCGTACTTGAGCAGAGAGGATGCCTGATGATGATGGTGGGTCTTTAGGCTCGAAGTGTGGTGCTGAGTTAGACCGTGGCGACCAGGGTGACGGGGCATGAACCCCATGGGGTGGTGAAATCTGAACGGATGATGGCCTGGATTCGGAGGATAAGCCCCTTCGGCGTAAGAAATGTGCTGCGAATGGCGTGGAGGCAATTCTCTGAAGGGTATACCGCCGGGATGGTGGCATCCGCTGGGGCTCTTTCTGAAGCCTTCGGTCAAGTGGTCAGTCCTGCTAAGCCCAGGTCTTAAGAGGTTAAAGATGCCCCCGTGAGAAATGTGATGCGGTTGGCCTGATGTTAGATGGGGAAATTCTTCGCCTCTATGGTTTCTGGAAAAGTTGGCTACCAGGTCTGGATTCACGGATTGAGGGTGGCCCATGTAGCCGGTGTGTTTGAACAAGTCGGTGAAGTTTTGCATGAGGGTACTAGATCCGCCCGGATTTGCATATAGGTGGTAGTTGAATACCTCGAGCGGATTTAGGGGCAGAGAATCTCCCAAAGGATCTTGTTTTATGGGGTCGTAGCCGGCCTGATGGTGGTTGGTGTAACTCTCGTGTAGCATGGCCCTAGCGGCCCTAGGGGAAAGTCTGGTGTCCGTAACTTTGGTCCTCTTTTTCTTAGGCGTATTGACGACCAGTGGGATGGCTTCTGTTTGCTCTGTCGAGTCCTTCATGGACATGAAGAGACTTTTGAACCTGGAGAGAGCAGGTGGATAGAAAGGTGGGATCATGGAGGACTTATAAACGGGCGGTGCGACGAACTGCCTTCCGGTCTCGCTGAAAGAGTCCGAGCCCAAATTGGAAGGAAATAGTTTCGGCGAAGATGATGATTGCTTGTTGTCGTCGCTGAGGATAATTGGAGAGGAGTTTGGATCGTTTCGACTCTGATCGGCTTGAGGATCGAGGAAGTGACCGGCAAAGTAGGGATTGATCGGGAAGGGAAGGAATCCGTTGCGCAGAGGATGGAGAAAATGCTGATGCATGTGTGGCTGTCCGTCGCCGGGGGAGCGACTCTGGTCTGCCCCACCGTCCGAGATGGTCGGGGACGATAGAGTTGATGAGGAGGCCTTGGAGTCCCTAGCGTGTTTCTCGGTGAAGAAGCTGCTGTTCTTGTCGATGTTGGCGTGCTCAGACGAGAAGGTTGAACCCCTGTCATGGCTCGGACTCTTCTTCGCTTCTTCTGCCTCGAATAGATTCTTTCTGAACTCGCTTTTGAACGATCTTTGCGTCTCTCCATCGGACAGCGACATGCTGGCTCCTTCCGTGGATTTAGAGGCCTCCTCTCGCTCGAAACAACGCTTGCCGTCTTTGTGTCTGGAATCGACTTTGAAGTCGTCGTCGCATTCCACTTTTATTCCACCACCCTCCTCCGAAGGCCCGTTGGCCTTGACATGGTTTCTGCCCTCCTGGAGATTCTGCTGGAACATCTTTTGCTGGTGTTGATGGTGCAGTAGCCAGCCGGACATGAGATTGTCGACGATTCCGTTGATGAAGCCTCCGAGTTCCATCTTCAGCATCCTGGAACGAGACAAGACGAGGGTTTGTAGTCGCAACGGCCTCTACCGTCAAACTCTAAAATATTGAAGAATTACTTGGAAAAGTGTTCCGCTTGCCCCGGATCGCCAGACTTCTGAGCGGCCAAAACGGAGAACTTTTCCATCTGCTGAGCCACCTGGAAAGCCAAGAGGTTGCGCTCCCTGAACTGATCGTTGTCGGCTGCGCTCTTCTTGCCTGGATGTTTCGAATAAGACAATCGTAAGTAGTGATTATTGATATTATAACGAATGTGTCATAAGCATATTTTAAATTGGTGCTATTCAGACTCTTTGGTTATGTACCTTTGACAAATGGATTTATATCGGAAAGTAGAGCGAGAGTAATAGAAACAGCAGATTTCAAGACTTAATCAATTAAGCATTTTACATCTTCCAAGCCATCTGACAACTTTCAATAAACCTGCCCTTCTATAATTAGTTTGAGGACCCTGGGTTATTACAATATTATAAAAAATATTGCATTAGCATATTACAAAGACTATTGAATTATTATAAAGAGTATATTATAAATATATGTCTACACGTTGTCTAAACGTGGTGTACATGCATTTATGGATGACTAGCCTTCCATGTCGTTCTTGTTGGAGTCCTTGTTTGACCAGAACATGGGATTTTCCACCATGGTGGCGTGGTGTTGGTCGAATCTGGCTTGCATCATCGCCTGCATCATCTGATAGTTCCTCATTCCGATCTCGGCCATGTGCTGGTCCTGCTGGAGTTTTGCATCGGACATCATCATCTTCATCTTCATCATCTCCTCGTCTGAAGCAGTGCCACTCCTGAGGAACTGAGACGTCTTGCGGCTGTTGTTGTTGTCGTCGTCGCCGTCGTCGTCGTTGTCTTCGTCAGGAATCTTTTTTTCCATCTCCGGTGGGTAAGACCTCGTGCACTTCATCTTTGCCAATGGTTGGCCGTCCTCATCGTCGTCGTCGTCGTCGTATACTCCTGCCTTGGGTCCATCTTCGTCGTTGTCGTCAGCGATTGGTTGCTGTATTTGTGGTTCGGAGTTGTTGTAGTCGCTTCTCTTGTCGCCTGATTCGTGTTGTTGAGGAATGTATTGCTTTCGTTTCGGTCTTTTGGGAGCCATGTCTGGAAGCGGCTGTTTCTGTTTTGTCGGTGTCGTTGTTATCGGAGTGAAACTTTCGCCTGGAAAAATCCACGATGAATGAATTTTCCTCCTACATGTTTATTTATTTATTTATTTATAATATTATTTTTCAGGCTATTTTTAATCGACTGTTGAATATTCATAAACGTGATTATTTTAAATATATTTTTCAAAATATAACTCAATATTGGATAAAGGTTTTTTATTTCGATTTTGTTTCACAAGCGAATATAAATGATCCCTAGGCAGGTTATTATTGGTATCAACGTGATTTGATTGGTTCTAAATCTGTACCATTTAGCACAAGTACAGGAGCTTTTTTCTAGGTACTAGGTACAAAATATGCACCAAAAACGTGCATAATAAACGTTAAAAGACGTTTAAAATATTTTATAAAATGAAATAGATTTAAAATAGATAAATTAATAATATTAAAGCAAATAATATATCAACAATACATATGTTACCTGATTCCACCTTGATTGGATCCTTATTCCTGGCATCCTCCTCCTGAAATGAAGCATCTTCCAATTCCACTTTCACCAACTGCTCCACATTTAAACTCCTTTTTCCTTTGTCCTTCTCCTCATCATCTTTACCAACATCTTGGCCATCGTCGTCGTCGTCGTCATCAGCTATGCTATCGACGAGCATCTTCTTCTTCGTCATCCTCTCCTCGTCGTTGTCGCCGTCGCAGTCGTCGTCGTCGTCGCCGGTCATAAGCCTCGAGTCCGAGTCAGCCTCTCCACCCACGTCTGATGAATTTCGATTAGACCTCGACTTGCCACTAGGATCGCTTCCGGCCGTCGGGCTGTTGTTCGGTCTGCCGCCAATTTTGGAACAATTCGACAAACAGGAAGCATCTCCGAGATCGGAAAAAGAGTGACGCAGGTAGTGATGGAAGAACGCATTCGGTCGGAAATTGCCTGCCAACGCCATGGCAACGGAAGCCATCATCCTCTGTCTGTACTGCTCGAAAAAGTTCCTCGACCAGGGATTCTGGATTTCTCTACGTCCCGGGAGACTGCCGGCCTCGTGGTCTCGCGACGAGGACTTGCCTCGGTCTCGACTGCAAGGAGACTCGTCGGCAAGGATCGTATCCTTCAGATGGTTGCCAAGATCCTCGGCAATTCTGAATTCCCTCTGGTAGACGGAGTTAGGGATTTGCTGGAAGTTCACCTGGAAACCTCCTTTCCTAGACTCATTGTGCCCGTCTGAAGTGAGATCATCCAATTGATTGACGGCCAAGTTCTGGAAGATGGATTTTTCCGATTTTCCAGACGACGAAAGCTGCTGGATGGAGTGGTATTGGGAGCGCGGAATCGGAGGCGATCGCTTGCTGTTCAGAGAGAAATTCAAGTACCGTGCATCGTTTTTGAAGCTGGAAGTGTTTTGCACTCGGCCCTGAATGAGGTTGTCGTTACGATCGGTACCGAGTTGTTGCGGTTGTTGTTGCTGTGTGCTCATTGCGTAATCTCTCGCTAAGCCTACCTGCCGTCTGCAAAACTAGTGAAAATTCAGTCCGGTCAGTTCGGAAATACCTGGATGCATTTCCAAGCGAGAGATTTTCAAGTACTCACCTGTGATCAACAACACCAACAGCAGCAACGACCAAGACGACGTCAACGAGGCTAACAACGACAAGAGTTTTAGACAACCCGGTATCTCAAAAACTACTCTTTCCAGTCTGCTACTAGTCCGTCAGGCAGTTTCCTTGAACAGAACGTAGATGGATAGAGTCGGAAGAGACAACCCCCTTTGCTCTCTTATATAAGCATCGCACGTCGCCTCCTCATCTTCTCCTTAACTTGAAGGAGTCTGAACAGCCGTCATGCATTATTCATGAACTCCTTCAAGAATCGTTCTCTCGCTTTCCACATTCCTAGCGGACACATTCCCATCCGCTCTGCTGGCTTCAACTCCAGCGAATCAACACGCAGGAGACCAGGAAACGTAGGAGCACCAGAAGGCATCGATACATTGGGATGCTTTCTTGTCTTTCTGTCTCAAACTCTGCAACTTCTCAGACGTGGAAAGATCCAATTGACCGACAGACGGGCTCCTCCAATAGAAATCTTGTGGGCGTGGTTGGCCGTGCTTTCCAACGAGTGTTTTGTAGTTGCCGTCGTCGTTGTTGTTCTTGTTCTCGTTGCTGTCTTTCTTGTCGTCATAGGCAGTATTGTTGTCGTCTCGTGGTCGTAGTAATTACGCTTGATTGGAATAATTACAATGATTACATGTGGAGTTACATTATTTAGTTTCCATCGTATTATCCTTTTCCTTTCGTACATCCAGAAGTTTGACTTTATTCTCTACTCCGACGTACTGAGTTTCGAGCTGAAACTGCTTCTTTTCCATGACTTTTCCAGTGACGCGCACTCTCGAACGACATCGTCTTTGCATTCAAAATGTACTTTTCCATCCAGAAGAACGAGCCTTGCCATCGGGTTGATAAACATTGAAAGGAGCATCCAATAATTTGTTGCCTTGCTTTGTGGAAGTCTAGATGGCATGACTCGTTAAATAATTGCTAACCTGCTTCCATTTGCAGTGGTAAACAAAAACTTAATATTCGAGTCGGCATTTGGAGAGCAGCTCATTAAATATTCATCGCCTTCTTTTGTTCGAGTCCCGTCGAAAGTCGAGCCGGTTTGGAAAAGCAATTACAGCATTTGATAGGCCAAAGCGTGGTTCTTAAGCGCAAATTTGTCATCTGGGACCGTCGGCTCACCGCCAGAAACGGCATTATTATTCAGAGGCTGTGGTCGTTTGAACAAAACAATATTTACTTCTCCGACCAAGTGTTACGAACACTTCGCGTCGAAGGAAGATGATGCTTTTACAATGGACCTCCCTTGGCTATTCGTGTCTGTCATTCGTGGCTCGATCGTTTCATTTGTGCACGGCCATTTCTGAAATGGCTTTAATTGTAATCTCGTCTATAGAATTTCTCCTTTCTATACGTCAAATTGCTATTTAGTCAAGTCCATCTCTCGATTTGTTTATTTATCTCATTCAATCCGATATCTTCACGTAATATCCAGCGCCTACTGGAAACGTTATTAAAATGTCAACGAGTGTAGCTATGCGACAAGTAAGAATGCAGGTAATTTATCATTCCTGCTATGAGAAATTCTGTTATCTCAGGACAGGTCGTGATAGCGAAGGCCGCCGTCCAATTTCCTAAGCGATCAAAAGTTAATCGAAAAATAACTTTCTGATCACAATTATTTGAACTCTTACGACAGATCGGCATGTAGAATGAAAGTGCTGCTCATTATATTTCATCAAATTGCTTGTTGTTCTGTTTTTCAAAGAATCTTGATGTAATATGTAAAATATATGTTGAGTAATACGCTTGGGTTTGTTTAAGAGAACTGCTAATTTATTTCTTGCGTAACACTTTTAACAAGAAATAGTTTTAAAATGTAAACATTTCTTATTAAATACTGAATTTAAATGAAACTTTTGGTAAGGGAAATCATTAAAAAATTAAGCGCCGCACAATTTAAGCGCCCTTTTAAATAGTTTCAATGTAAACAATATTTACGATTATTGGCCCTTCGAATCATTCTGAAATGGAAATTGAGGAAGTTTATGTCAAGTTTGTTGGTGCGGACGATGTTGTTGAGCACATCGTGTCATTGAAACAAAATATACCTTCAACTCCTTCCACTAGTGAGATTGTTTTACGACTTTCTTGGGCCGTATTTGGAGAACGTAAACATTTTCTTGTCTCTTGGTAGAGAAAAGAAATAGTATAGCAAAACTTAAAGAATCTCAAGCCGAAGAAGAAACAGACATGCAATTCTGTGAGCCAAGTGATGCAAAACGCTCTGCTAATGGTAAATCTGTTAATTTCAGTTGGAAATTGTTGAAAATATGGGAGAGTTGGTTCTTATCAACTTTATAATGGTTTCTCTTCATCAGATCTAGTTGCTCAAGGCAACGAAATGGCTGGCGGTGATATATACACTTTCAAAACACCAAAAAAGAGCCTTTTAAAAGGTTGTTTGATTCTCAGTTCCTTGAAGTTTAAATTTTAGTGGAATTGAAGTGGCCTGGGAATTAAAAATGCTGATATTTATCAAATTTCTATTTGGAATTAATTATACCAACTTTTATACTCTAAATTACTTGATTTTAATCTCACAGTTACCAGCAACATGGTAAACAAAGACTCTGCAGCTCAGAGACGAATGTCAAAAGTTGGCTTCAACTTTGAAGCACTTTCGCAAGCAGCAAGACAGTCGAATGATGTTCCGGCAACACCAAAATCGATTCTCAAAAAGTCATCTTCTGTGAGATTGAAGGAAACATCACAAGTTTCAACTCCAAAGCAGAAAACCATTGATGACACCAGGAAAACACCTAAGAGACTTTGGAAAAGGAATAATGCAGAAGGTGTGTGATCAAATCATTTCATTATTTCCTGTTTATAAAAAAAATCTTATATCGTTGATTAAATTATGTGTTTTCTAAATACAATAAAGTAAAATGCTCTCATCAGGTGATCTGATTAAGAATTTCTTTTATTAATTAATTAATTATTATTGTTACTCTTTATTTCGTTTTCCACGATTCTTGATCCATCATCTCTCCCAACGTCTGTTTTAATTCATCATATCACAGAAGAGCAATCCTCGGATAGCGGAGATTCTTCAGAATCTGACGAAGACGATGACAAGAACGACGTTGTCGAAGAAGGTGAAAACACGACAAAGTCGGCAACGAAAGTCACGAACGTCACTCCGTCAAAGCAAAAGTCGTCTGCCCAAAAAGCTCCCCAGGCGAGGAGGAAGTTGAACTTGGATGGCGCTGCAACTCCAAAGAAGAAAAAGAACGTTGAAGAGGATGTAAACGAGGTGATTGTTTTAATATTAATGATGTGTTTTAGTGTCAACAAAATGAGAGTTAGGTTAAAATGGTGATCATTATTTTTGTATTATATTACAATTATCATCTCCAAATATCCCCAATCGCTTTATTATTTTTAGACATCGGGTAATTTTCATTATTAGAACTGATCATTTGACTGTCACTTCTATATATTACTATGGCTGAAATGCAACGCATCCAAACGTAAACATAACTACACGCATTAGATCGTCTGCTTCTCCAGAAAGTCTCGGCAGACGACTACTTCGAGAGCCAGCGCTCGTCCAGGTCGGGCACCTCGGACAGGACCCTCTCGAGACTCGACGCCCCTCGTCTCGAACCCTCGGAGGTCGTCGACAGCCTGTCCAGGGTTCGATTCGCCTACGAAGAGGAAAGGAGGAAGCTTTGTGAAGGACACAAGAGAATGTTCCACAAGTGGATTCTCTCCTTGAAGTTAGTATTTCTTTGGGAGGTTTTAATGGAGTCGTTGCATTTGGATGCATTTGGTTGTACTTAGTTATTTTATTTATTTCTTGGAGTTGAGTCTGGTGCATAACTTTGTGAACTTTTCTTTAAGCACAAAGTTTTTGTGTTATCTAAATACCAATCAAACCAATGCGTGCTGAACCTTTTGTAGTCAGGGCTTCAACATACTCCTCCATGGTTTGGGTTCAAAGATGAAACTCATCGACGACTTCAGGAGAGAATTTCTTGCGGAGTTTTCGCACGTCGTGGTGAACGGATTCTTTCCTGGCCTCACGCTGAAATCCGTAAGTCTTGGAATTTATAATAATAATAATAAAATACCAATAATAATAATAATAATAATATAAATACCAACAAGTGATTAAGTAGTTAGAATTTAAATATCGATGAGCTAACCATTTTAATTTGGATGTTTTCTTAACTTCTCAGGTTATGTCCGCCATATCAGAAGTTCTGACAGGAGATGCCAACGTACCCACGAACCCTGCAGATCAGCTCGGACACATAAAAAAGATTTTCTATGAGCAGGGTTAGCAATCGATGAACTCAGTACCAGAGATAATGCACAGCTGTAGATGCAGATACTAATTAATTAGGTATTTTATTATTATTATTATTATTATAAATTCTATGGCTTACGGATTTCGATGTGAGGCCAGGAAAGAATCCATTTACGATGACGTGCAAAAACTAATTAATTAATAATATATAAATCGACCAATTAATAATATATAAATCGACCAATTAATAATATATAAATCGACCAATTAATAATATATAAATCGACCAATTAAT
Source organism: Hirudinaria manillensis (assembly GCA_034509925.1). NCBI lineage: Eukaryota > Metazoa > Annelida > Clitellata > Hirudinida > Hirudinidae > Hirudinaria > Hirudinaria manillensis. The sequence goes on along the minus strand of CM067528.1, from coordinate 9,160,378 downwards.
AATATATAAATCGACCAATTAATTAATATCTAATTGATTAATTATTATTAATTAAGTGATTGGTTGTTGTGGATGTCGGGTGAAGAGATGAGTTAATTATTTAACGAACACGTTCGGCTCTTTGGTTAACCCCGCAGATTCTCCAGACTTTTTCCTCGTCGTTCACAACATCGACGGCACGTCTCTCAGGAACGAAAGGACGCAGCAGACGTTGAGCCTCCTGAGCAAAATCGAAGGCTTTCACATCGTGGCCAGCATCGATCACATCAACGCACCTCTTCGTAGGTTCATTTAATCTTCGTTCGTTTCCTTTCGAGTCTCGGATTTGAGAAGAACGGGTTTCGATCGGTCGATTGCAGTGTGGGACCTCATCGAGCTGAGCAGACTGAACTGGCTGTGGTACGAAACGACGACTTTCGAGAACTACGTGGAGGAGACGTCGTACGAGAACTCCATGATGGTCAAGCAGTCCGGATCCCTGGCTCTCAGTTCCCTGTGCCACGTCATGAAAAGTCTCACGCCAAATGCCAGAGGAATCTTCCTTCTCGTGGTCAAGTATCAACTGGACAGCATCGATGAAGCTGGCTATCAAGGTGCTTAGTTAATTGTGAAGAAAAGCCGTTTATTGCTGTCAACTCTTATGTTTTTTAGATTAATTGTTAAATGAGCAATGTTTGATTTCAGGTTTGGCCTTTCCTGATTTGTATCAGCGCTGCAGAGAAGCTTTTCTGGTCAATTCAGAGCAGACGCTGAGGGCACAACTGGTTGAATTTAAGGACCACAAACTTATTAAAACAAAAACGGTTCGTTATTCCATGATTACCATTTCTACATTATTCACAGCTTGCTTGCTATTAATTATTTTAATGATGCAAACATGTCTTTCTATTTCTTTGTATTATGTTACTGCTGCTTTTTTCAGGGCCTGGATGGTATAGAATACGTTATCATAGCCCTGGATGATTCGACCCTCACCACCTTTGTTGAACAACAGGAAGATCAATTATGTTAAAAATAAACACAAAACAGAATTTCCTATACAATATCTTGCTCTTTTTTTAATTTTATCGTGACTGATATGCATGGTATACATGGTTGTCTGCGCCGTTGTATTATTGCATGCTCTCTACTTTTGGCATTCGTCCTATATAACTCATAATTTAAATACGATCAACGGTTATCTGAGATTCAAGTTTTAGTTTGTCAGCCGTGGGAAGGTGGGGTTATAAGTGCAATTTTTGGTCGCTCCCCGTTGAGGGTAAGCACATGGTAATTAATAATTATCTGCAATTTCTAATAAACATTTAATATACATATGATGGAAATAGAACTAGAATAGAAAAATATCGTTTGGTTGTCTATGCATTGTTTTGTTTGATGATATCGCGGGGAAATCGGTGAGCTGCTGGAATTTGGAATTTGCCATAATATAAGAATGACAGAAATTGTCTACAGAGGAAGGATTGAAGTTCAAAATAACTGGAACGAATTGCTCAGGTTTAATTAAGACTTAATTTGCCACAGAAGCATAAATGAAGTTCAAAGTATTTTGTCGCGATTATTGTTCAGAGATTGTCTAATATTTTGCAATATTTTACCTTTTAGGACGCATGGAGCAACAGCGACTGTATGCTACAAGTATCCGGGTAGAATATTGTTTTTGAATGAGTAGCAGAAACGATCAATCATTGTTTTTATTTTGCATTAAAGATAATCCAGTGCTTCGTGGTAAGCTGAAATGTGTCATGACAGATGGAAAAGTGAAAATAATAGGAGAAGATGGTTTCGAAGCCAATATGTCTGAAGGGGTTTGTTGGGTTTTTAATAATTTGTTTGTAATTATAAAAACTTTATGATTTATTTATGCCCAGAAAGGTTTTAAATTTGTCCTTCTCAAGGGAAACGATAAATGCCACTGCAAGAATTCTTCCACCAACAAAAGCCTTTACTAAAGTCCACAAGCCGTACAAAATTGTAAGCATGTTTGAATTTGTAGTTTTTGTTGGAGGTAATTTATAACATCTTCTATTTGTGCAACAATTTGTAATTTTAGATCAACAGCCTTGATGTTACTGAAGGAGGGATTGGAGCATCCTGTGATGGAGAGGACAATGTTTATATTTGGACCACTGAAAATGGAGATGTAATGGTTAGTAATGGATTAACAAGTGTATAATGTATCACTAATGTAGGACTAATCATTCATTATCTCATGTTTATCTGGTTTAAGAATCCATTCATCTATAATCAATGGCCACAATTTGTTGTCGTGTTTGACAAATTATGAATCTGATTGTTCTCAGAGAAGTTTGACTGGACACAAGGGAGAAGTTTATTGCTGCAAGTTCCATCCGACGGAGCTCAGCCTCGTGACCGGTTCTGCTGACATGAGCCTGAAGATGTGGAATGTCACGGATTCTTCCTGCTCTGCAACTCTCGTTGGGCACACAAAAGGCAAGGACTTGTGAATCTTAGGTTATGGATGGTCGCTCGGTGACACCATCGATGCTAACACTTGTGGCATAATAGAAATGAATTTATTATCCAGCAAAATCTATCATTCATAGAACGGAATCGCTTTCTCATGTAGTTTTTACGTTACTTTCACATAGCTTCTTAGTTTGTCTGATTGGTATTTGTCCAGGTGTGACAGATTTTGCATTGTTTGAAGAAGGAAACAAAATCGTCTCCGTGTCCAAAGACGGCTCATCCAAAATCTGGGATTGTTCGTCATCGAAATGTCTGAGCACTTTGGTAATGGATGAAGAAGCATTCATCAACAGTTGTTTTGTTGGACCAAAAAACTCAGCCGGTCAGTTGCTTCCGAATGCTAAGCCTAGCCATTGACTGTAGCTCATAAAAGGCTTGCTGATAGCTTTAGAAGTGACATGCAAAAGCTGACTCATAGGTTTTAGCAGTTTTTAATGGATTTCCTGGTCCTGAAGACAAGGGGCACGGTAGGGCTTGGACGGGGACGACTATCTAAAAGCAGGCCTATAGGTTGGCTTTTGCCTGTCACTTCTCCATCTGCCAGTTATAAAGAGGAAGTGACAAAAATAACAAAACTTTAAAGTATTTTGTTTTTTTTAATTTATGATGCAGAATAATTTTAATTGTGAATTTGAAGATTATAATTTCAGAGGGAAGCAAAGAAAGTATCCTGCTCATTGGAACAAACAAGGGTCACATCATTGCAACTGGCCTAAATGATGGACAAAATGTGATTCTCGCCACATTTTGTTGTTTCCATATCTAGATTGATAATCATGTTTCTGACCAAATTCCTTTTACAAATTATTAACATTTAGCAAATCAAAACACTCATACTTCAATCATGATTTTTTTCCAAAAAGGTCTTTGATTATGATTGTGGATCCCCGGTTCTTTGCTGTTCAAGTCTTTCTGATCATCTAATCATTTGTGGTACTCAGGATTCCAGTGTCTGGGCCTTCGACCTCAGGAATACCAGGTTTGTTCTGTTTCTTGTCACTAGTTCCTATTCTATTAAATGTGTCACACAGGCCTGCATTGGCTACTTCACCGGAAGGGAAGGAACCTTTTTAATTACAGTCTGCGATTGTTTTCAGTGAGCCAATCATCCGCTTGAAAGAAAGTCGGTCGTCAATCACTTCTATCTTGCCACGTTCTGGAGGCTGCTACATCACCACAGGTAAGGAATCAACAAAACTAGCTGAACCTCAGTAAACGTTCTAAATTTTCTTCAGGTGATGGCTCAGCATACCACCTCGATGACAAGTTTGAGTCTACCTTGGAACTATCAGGGCCAGAATACGGATGCCTTAGCAAGATAGTGGCAGACAGCCGCTGCCTGTACAGTGGAGGAAAAGACGGTGTATTAAGAAAGTATGCCAGAAGAGTCTGAGCACTCTGGATCGATGTGCCTCCAAGAGACATTTGAAAATTGACTAAATATAATGTGTTCTCGACGTGCCCAATCTTCCGACTCTTCCTCGTGTTTTAGAAATCCCATTCGGCGTAATTACACAAATTTGATTTTCATAATCCCAAAGTTGACTGGCACGGTGCTGGTAATGATGCAAATGCCAGTGCAAAAATGCCTCTACCATTTCCAAAGAGGGTACCACAAAGCAACGCACGTTGCAATGACCTGGCACGGCTGCACTACAGACGCTACCAGGTTGCACTACCAGGCAATCTTAAAACTCAACTAGAACAAGAAAATATAGCTGCAACATGTCGACATCTAGACACCAAATAAATTCTTTGTATGAAAAAAAAGCATGTGATAAAGACTGAGAACGTGGAGAGGATTCAAAAGCAAGTTACCTTAGCGAGCTCCGTAAGCGGTCGGTTCTAAAAATTTGACTTTTTAAATCCACGGCGAGGAGGAGAAGGGGGGGACCCTACACGCAACGATACGTTTTGGAAAGAAAAAGAACGGTATTAAAAGTCACGTACAAAAAACCTGTCCGTCGCCGCTCGGGATAAAATTAACGACGGCCTGCAAACACCCGACTCGTGAAAACAAAAGGTCAGCGTAGAGTTCCAAGACGATCCCAAACTCGACAAAACTACACGAATGCACGCACAAACACACACAAGATCGATTGATTACGGAGAAGGATAAACACCGAGGCGACCGGGCAAAAGCGGTCTGACGGCAGCATCCGAGATTGAAAACAAAAATTTAGAATTCGATGCAGAAACCGAGAGCGAACCTTTTCCAAAGCCGCTCGGAGACGTCTCGTGCGACGACGGCATCTGACCCGAGCGAGAAAACAACTGCAAGACGACTACGGCGTTCGCACCGCATCCGCAGCGGAGATTACACGGAGATGTTAGCCACGGTAGAGTTAAACACATCTAGGTACGAACGAACCGATGAATAGAAACAGCTAGTCTTAACACCCACAAAGTTCACACAGTGCTAGGGGTACGCTAGTGCTCGACCTTCGCTCCCGGGAGTAGATTCCGGCCTCTAAGATGTCGGCGTGGACCACGGGTCGATGATTTTCATCAACAGTTTTCTTCTAGCTCTGCAATTAATTAATTAATTAAGCAACAATTGCAAAACCCGACCGGTCGAATTACTCTCCGTCACGAGGAACTCGTGTTGAAAACAAAACTATTGTGCAATGGCTAAAGCGCTTCCAAAAAGTCGGTTAAAAAAAAAGTGGGACCTTGTCAAGAAGTTTCTCACAAAGTCCTGGTTGTCGTAGCGAACCTCGTGCAGACAATAGACTTGTGCATCTTTGCCTCCGCCTCCCCCATCGCCTCCAGTAGAGGGGAAGTTATCCACCACGCCCGACTCCCTGTGCTCTCCGCTGCCGTAGCTTCCGGCACTGCCGTCTCCCGACGACCCCTCGACCATCTTGTTGCCGTTATTGATGCTTTTGTTCTTGCCGGTCTGACCTTTGAAGTCGAGTGCAGACAAACTTTTGTCAGAGGAAAGATTGTCGCGTCGAACGTCACTGTCTGTGACAGGTGCCCGTTGCGAGGTCTGCTCATCACCTTGGGAGGTCTTCGCAGGAGCCTTGTAGCTGCCACTGCCATGGTAACCACCGGTGCGTCTAGGGTTTTTCTCTGACCTGACGCCGCCGGCGAGGTTCTTTCTGGAAGTCAAAGTTCCTCCGTCTCCGTTGCTCTCCTTGGCCTGGTGCTGCCGAACACTGTTGAAAGGGTGATAATATAATTTAAAAAAAAAGAAGATTCTTTCCTTCTCCCAGAACTGGTACAAATCTCAAGAAGCATACCTTTCGTTCCTTTGACTCGAGCCTCCGGTGATGACTTCGCTTCCCTCGGAGGCAGTCTCCCACTCCTCGTTGTGAACTTCAGAGGTCTGTTTCTTGTCTGCAAATCAAATCCACTTTGAAAATCATATTCCACGAAAGAATCGGCTATTGTGAAGCTGTGAAAGCGGAAACATCACATTACTCAAATGTTTTGCACCTTTTCCGGAGGTCCCTGCACTGTTCGAGGAGGCGGAATTGCTGGTCGTCGTGTTGGCACAAGTAGACGTCTTGCTGTTCTTGTCGCTCGCGGTCGCCCTGTGGCTGCCTCCGGCAGGACCCCTACTGCTTCTCGGACGTCTGTCGTAGTTGTTGATCGGATGGTACTGGTGGTAGAAGCGATGGTAGTGGGACTGCCTGTGGGGTGGGCCAGGATTGGCAGTCGACGTGGATACGACCTGTCTGCTTGCTGCCTCGTAAGGCCTTCCCTCTTCTCTGCACGTGCAAATAGAGGTGTGAGAAGAAGTTTGGCAAGTTAAAAAAACCAAGATTTACAATTCAATAAAATTACTTGGTTTTGTCTTGATCGCTCTCCGCCACAAAATTTCTGTTCGGTTTTGCATCTTTTGTCTGCTTTTCGTCTCCTATCGATCCACAAACATCAATGAATACAGTGCAAACAGATTACCTAACGAGCGAACGAATACTCACTGCTGTCGGCAATGAGCTGGAGAGAGGCAGCTATCTTGGCCATGGCCGGAGGCGATATGGTCTTTGACATGAGAGGAGGTATGCCCTCGGTCGAAGCCGGCCCGTTCCTGGCACCGCCGCTTCCTTCGTTATGTCTTTTTGATTCTTCTGATGGCTGACTGTCCTTGTAAGACTTTTTTCCTAGATGCAGAGTATTTAACCATAACGTCAGGTTAATTTATTTAAAAGAGAAACAGAAAACGGATCAAAACTGCTTGCAATTAAATTAACGAGAAGAACCACATCAGAATCATTAACTTTTGTTGACAATTATTAAAAACACGCTCACCTTCATTTTTCTTTATGGATTTATCCTCCGTTCCGTCCTTCATCCCAGCTTTAGGTCGTCTACCTGTGCTTCTCCTCCCAGCTCCCGATCTCATGGCATACCTTCCTCCGCCACCCCTTCCTCCTATCATCCTTTCATCTTCCCACTCATCATCTTCGTCGAGCATGTAAGTTCTCCCTGCCAAAGTCGAACGATGACGAACGGGTAATGCACAAGACGTACCACGGATGAAATGAATTCTCGGAAAAAAGAAAAAAAATAAAGATCTCCACCTCTTTGTTGATCCCTTCCTCCGCGACTTCCGTAGTTCTTACTTCCTCCTCTGACAAACTCTCGACTGCCCTGAGGCCTGTATCTGTAGCCCAAAGAGAGTACGGTGTCATGCAACAGGTGAAAAAACATAGAATCCATTCCAATAAAAGATGCACTAATTTAAAAATTCAAAGAACAGGCCTTTCAACAACCTTTCTTCGCAATGAGAAGAATCTCCGACGTCCGAATAATCCCTTCCCTTGGCTCCGCGTCCTCCTCCTCCTCTGTGCCTTCCACCCTGCCTGTAGCTTGTCGAGGACTCTTCGTGATGTTCCTGCTCCTTTCTAGAGCCGATCTCTCCGTTTTTGTCGGAGCCGTGGCGAGCTTTCGAGATTTCATATTCTCTTCCGTTCTGCCTGTTCGACGTAGGACGATCGGCTCCTGCGTCCCTCTTCGGATCCCCTTCTCCGGCGACGTCGTCTGCATTCTGCTCCGGCCTCGCCTCCGACGACCTGCCGGGATTCTTTCCGGGCCCCCTCTTCACGTCTCTCTCCTCGTAGGGCTCTTTGTCTTTTCCTTCGTTAGATTCCTCCTTGGACACGTCAGAACCTTCTTTTGGTGCCTCTTCGTAGTTCGTCCTGTAACTGTTCGGAGGTCTCTCGTTCCGACCGTCGTTCCTTCCCCCTTTGGCAGGTCTGCTGACCTTCCCGACGCCGTGGTCTTTCTTGGAGTAATACTCCTTTCCATCCTTTTCTGTATTCTTCCAATAAGAGTGCTGATCCCTGTCATAGTGGTTGTCCCTGTCGACTCGCTTCTGCCTCTTATTCTCCTTGTAGTCCAGGTCACGACCTGTGGTCTTCTTTTGGAATTTGTTTTCGCTTCGCTTTCTCTCGTCACCGGCCTCGTTGCAGTCTCTTTTATCGGATCTCAGAGATTCCTGACGGCATCGGAATAAATTCAACAATTAAAGTGATTTCAAATAATTCAATTATCCATCATTATTTATAATCAATTGATTAACGACAAAGTGCTCGTAATAAAACCGACATTTCTAATCGGCTCGTGGTCTCACCTTGCTCAGACTTTTCTTGTTGACCTCTTCGAAGGAAGACAAATGTTCGGTCCTTTCCGAACCTTTCTGACTGGCATCGGCTTCTTGCTTTCTGGCGACCAGAGAAGACGTCGCCAGGTCAGCATTGTTGGACTGCTGCTTCTTCAGGCTGGTGTAGCTGCTCGAGTGGGGCTGATTCTGCTCTGCTCGGTCCATGGGTATAGGGGGCGGGCAAGCGGATCTCTGCCACTGATGGTGCTGATAAATTGGCCTCTCCTTATGCTCTGGGAATGGTTGGTTAGCGATTATAATTTACATTCGGTTTAAAAGCCGACTCGTTCCTTCCGACTAACTCGGCTTCCTCTCGTAAGTGCTCCGTGCTTCTGGATTCCTGCCGTTGTCACTTTTCTTCTGTCTGTGATGCTCGTCGCCCAACGACTCCTCGGTTTCTTCGGACTCCCTGTTGGTGGGAACTTCTTTCTTCGGACCTTCCTCTTCGGATCTACCGTGTCTTTGGCTCGTCTGCGAATCCTGTGCGTGCAACGTCCTGCCTTCGTTGGCAGTGCAGGTTTCGCTGCCTCGTCCACCTCCTTCTTTCTGACCGACGAGTCTTGGTTCTGGACCTGCTTCTTTTTTATGGAGTTGTTTCCTGCCCTGCTGAGACCAGTGATCGGTGTCGTGAGTCGATTCGCGATCGTCATCCTCTCCTTCGTCGTCACACCTTCTCCCAGATCTCCGATCTTCTTGGCAGCTAGTGCACGAATCATCAGATTTACAAGAAAATGCACCAAATTACTGAATTCTTATCATTTCAAACTCAGTCATTCGATGATGAACATCATTGTCAGAAACAATTCGAGCGATCACTTAGAGAGTGGACAGCTTACCCATCACGGTAGGAGCTCCTAGGAGCCCTGGCTTCCTCGACTTCGCCCATCTCTGGTTCCCGATAGGCAACCTCTTCGGCCTTGGACGAGACGCCGCTGCCGGTGCTGCACATCCTCTCCCGAACTTCTTCCACCTCCCTCTCGTCGGACTTTTCCGACTCACTCTTCTTCCTGTGGAGGATCGTCTTGCGCTGGGGAGGATCGGATGGACGACGGGTAGGATGCAGTATCTTCCTCGGACCGGAGTGGGTGCCGGCGCCGCCATCTGCATTCGAGGAGTTGTCGTCGTCGGTCTTGTAGTTGCCACCGTCCGGACCGCTGTTTGTCTTCTGCCTTCCTGTGCTCCCTCTGGATGTCTCGCCCTCTCTAGGACATGTTCCTCTGTACTCACTGCAAATGTTAAGTATTCATTTGAATGATATGATTTTGTATAAAAAAGACTTGCCACATCAAGACAGAAGAATGAGAGAATTTCAGAACCACCTAAGGCATCAAGATTCAAAGGTATTATATACTCCTTCTGTAAACTTGCTAACAATTAATTAGGTTATAATAATCATTACATGTGGTCAGAATAATAGGCCAATGTAAATTTATAGAAAGTGATGATAAACGAGCAAAGCTGACCCCATATAATGCATGTTTTCATATGGATCTCCATGGACATAGTTATGAGGATGGTACTGGTAATAGTTGTGTGGCTGAGGGGGAGCCGGCAGTGGATGCTTGGGGAGCACGGCACCCTGGTGTATATCATCCAAACCTGCAATAATTCAAGCACAGCTTAATCATCTGGATTAAGATTTTAGAATTTAAAATAAAATAAAAAATTGCACAAGGAACAAAAAAAGAAAATAATGAGGAAAAAGAAACCAGAAACTTCTAGGGGCACACGACAAGAACTAAGTGCGTCACTGCCGGAGCACCGGCGAGAGACGCGTCTGCTAAAGACGACGACACGACACTACACTAAAAAACCTCTGATCCTGCCCGTCGCCGCCATCATCGCCGTTCTCTGACTCCTGTCACGACCGGCTGCAGACGACGACGGTGACGCAGCCTGCTTGCCTGCATGCAACAACTTCCTGCTTGAGTGAACACGTCACAAAGAAATCGTTACCGGGAATAGATTGCTTTTGTGACTCAGGTGTTGTGTTCTTCCTCGAGAAAATTACTTCCTTGTTTTTATGGAAACAATAAAATCTTTTCTAAATGCTTTCTAATTATAACAGACAGATACGTCTTTCAACTCGACATATAAGCAAAGAAATAGTCCACAAAATGTCATACCAGCATAAATCCATATTAAAGGTAAGTTTGTATCAGCTCAGACAAAAAGCTTATATAACAAGAAATTGACCAAAAATGATCAGAGGATTCTAACTTCCAGAATGCTCCAACTGCCCCTTCATCCTAAACCTTCCCTGCTCCGCTCCGTAGCTCCCGTGGGGGAACGGCACTCCGCCCCACCTAGGGTCGTAAGAGGTACCCCAATATCCGAAGCCGGGATGAGGCGGGGGCATGCGATGCGGCATTCCTCCCGGGTAAGCGGCCGCCGGGTTGTGAGGTGCGTTGTGAGATAGGTCTTTGTGGGTCGCAGGGCACGGATCGGAGTCCGGCCTTTCCGCGGGGTCGGAGGAAGAGTGGCGATCCACAGACTGTTGGGAGTGAGACTTCATGAACCTTGAGCCTTCAGATGCCAAAGAGGTCATCGAGGTTGGCTTGTTGAGATTCCCCTGAACACGGGATGGAATGTTTATTCGACATGTTTGTGTAGCAGGTGGGTACGCATTTAATCATTTATGATTAGTCCAGGAAGGGGTGAATGTCATTACTAGGTTGACTCACCTGGAAGGCCTTTGAAGCTTCATTTTCCATTGAGTCATTGTCATCAGCTTCTCCTAGGCTGACTCTCTCCTAATTAATTAATTATTAACAACAATGCATTGCCATAAAAAATTAAAATAATGATAACATTTGACATTTTCCTACTTTTTCCACTTGGGCCTTCTTGGCATTGATCTTCTCGTCGAGTTGTTTCAATTTGAGCAATGAGGCGCTCTTCTGTTGCTCCACGAGTCTTCTTTCCTCCTCCTCTCTTCTCTGTCTCGCCCTTTCCACAGAAGACTTTGGAAGTTGAGCTCGACGCTCTCCGTCATCGTTCGGCTCGCCTTCGCTTTCTGCTGTCTCGACGGACTGCTCAAAACAAAGTCATCACGTTTATGCAGAGAAACGTTCTCTCATTTTCTGCTCGAAATAAACTCGAATGAGTATTTTTGACACATTTACGTCTCTTAGTCGGAATATACTCCACAAATTATGATCGGCCAGATGCAAATTGAATAACGAACGAACCCCGTAATGAACGTTGGGTGGAAACATCCTCCTGTCGTAGGGAACCGGCGGTCCGTGCCAGTGCCTCTGAAGCTGTCAACAGAATGAACCTTTTACTTACATAACTGTGGAAGAATGGAAGAAATAAACCTATCGTACTGACATCATACATCATGGGATGTCTGCCGTGCTGGTACGAAGGATGAGGGTACATGACGTCTCCGACGTCACCGACCGGCAACATTCCCACCGAATTGGGTCTCTGTTCGCAGACGCTTCTTTCCGAATGCTGTGAAGGAACAAAAGGACAAACGAGATTGGTAGAGTCTCCCGGAACGAGGTCACCAAAAACGGCGTGTCGCACTCCCTACCTGTTTGTCGAGCTTGAAAGAAGTGGACGATGACGAGTGAATGGATTCGTCCTGCCTGCCCCTCCTGTTCTCTTCCTCGCTCCATCCCCTTTCCTCGGGCGTCCACCTGGCGTGAAGGGGGGCTTCGGCCACGTGGGTCTTGCTGCAAGGTGGATAATAGTTGTTTTTCTAATAAATATTCAGCAAGGGCTTAAAAAACTCAATAACAAATCTGCAGCCAGCAAGCCAAAATAAAATATGTAAATTACTTAAGTAAAAATAAGATGCCAATGTGGATTTTGAGGTTTAGAGCTAATAGTAGAGCTCTGACATGCAAAACATTTTACAAACGAGGGAATTTGCAAAAGAATGTAAACAATGCCGTCATCGCTAATCCCGGGCAATTGCAAACCCGACCTAAACCCAGGACGGACTGAATCCATCAGAGACATTGAATTGAATCTTGTACGGGCAAGAGAGTAGGAGCGGGAGAGATCAAGTAAGAGTTAATTAATCTAAGCCAATTAAACTAAATTACTTCTTGTCTCTCGCTTGGACGTTGTCTTCGTCATCACTGAAGACCAACTTCTCTGAGTAATCGACGTTGACTCTCGAACGAGCCCAGCCACTCTCCTCTGAAATGTCGAGCTTGTCAAACTGTTCCAGGTCTCTCTCCTTGACCACCGAGGACCTCAGAGGGGGAGGCTTGTCCTTTCCGTCGGAGAGGCCTCCTGATGTCGGAGGGGGTGACTGAGGATGAAGGGGTGGTTGGGGCATTCGGGGCCTCAGTCTGTAGACAAGTTAAAAAAACTTCAACTGAGTGATCTATAGATGAATTTAGAAAAAAAAATGATTTGATGACAAAGCAAACCCATAATCAGGTCCTCCCATAAATGCAGTTCGTGGCACCCCCTGGGCCATAAAATTAGGGGGGTATGGAGGAGGAGGGTGAAAACCAGGTCGAAATGCCTAAAATAATATGTGATCAGTAAGGATATGATCTATTCAATAACAACATAACAATTCCCTCATCTCTACTCACATAAGGAGGCGGTGGCATCATCATCATGTGGGGAGGTCTCTGAGAATACGGAGGCCCGGACATCATGGGGGGCATGGCACCTCCCATGAACGGCATGGGGGCCATCCTCATCATGGGGGGCATGGCTCCGGGCCTCAGGCCCTCGGTAGGGCCCTGGTGGTAGGGTGGGCCTGCACAATGGCCGTCCTCAGGTGCGAGCCGCTGAGGACTGGGGGAGTGAGACTGGGGGCTTAGCGGTGGATGCTGTGCAATTCCCTTTCCACCTCCATCCCTCCAGCTCGCGACGTCTGCAAACAAGGACTCTGGATCATCGAATGAAGTCTCGAGTGGTATATCATAAATGAGCCCGATTCGCTGGATCTTCGGTTCTAAACCGTCCCCGTTCTTGTTATCAAAATATTTTCAATACCTAGACAAGCGATGGTACTCACTTTGAGGTCTTAGACTTGGCCCTAGCCCAAACTGTTGTTCTCTGTTTACGTCCTCCTTCTTGCAGGGGCCTGAGCTCTTTTCTTCGCCACCAGCGGAAAGCTCTGGAAAGTCTTCTTGTAACGAAAACGACTTCCGATCTAAATAGTTTCCTGGAGATTTCAGAAAATAACACTCACATCACTATCGTTCAAGGTTCTAACAGAGACGCACGTGGAATTTGAGAACACATTTCAATGCCATTATTTTTTCAACAAACAAACAAAAGACAATGTAAAAGTTAGTAACTTTTTCCACCAGAAGTTACGTCGCTCCAAAGAATACCCCCCTCCCCGTGAGAGGCATTTGGATGAACCGAATGAGTCTCCATCTACAGAACAAAACAGAATGGTCGTTAGCAGCAGATGAGAATCTAATCACTCCCGTGTAAGTCGAAAATTGATAATAAGGTGAAAGAGCTGTAGTCTTGCGAGTTCAAGGATGCTGTACCTGATAAGGATGAGGTGACACACCTCCTGCCTGCTGCTGCTGCGATGACTTCGGGGCTGCAGAAGAAGTCGTGATCGACGATGACGGCGATGCCGTCTTCCTCTCCTCTTTTGTGACGCTCCATCCTGCAAAAATAAACAAACCAAAGTTTGTTTACCAAATTATCGAGACTATTATAGCAGGCAATAGTAACACCCTTTGACGTGATGAGCAAAGTGTCGTAATAATAATAACAATGATAACCGTACTAAATGGCACCAGGCAATTAGGAAAATATGAAACACAATTGCCTGGGCACCCAGACAATTACTCAGCAGATGGAGAGAGATGGAGAGAGAGGGCACTAAAGAATTTAAAACTGAGACTTATCATGGAACGGTACCCGCTTTTATTATATCAATGATGTTTAGTATTTAGATGCAGTTCAGAGTAGTAGCAGTAACTACCTAGTAGTAGAAGTATGGATCATCAAAAAGAGTATAATAATTACTAAATTGCAATGAAACAGGCCAAAACAATACTTATTGAAAAAGAAACAATAAATACTACTGGAAATTATGCTGGATGTTTACATATACCATCACTGTAAATTTGAGCTAATAATTGTTGGAATTTCAGAAGGAGGGTATGCCGAATTAATAGAAAGGATGCTCATGAAATCCTAAAAATGATCTATCAGAAATATCTCAAAGTTTAACAAGACCAGATGATGCAATGAAAAATACAATCTTCCGGATTAACAAATGTAAGCTGCCAAGAGAGACCCATACTCTCTTAACAAAAATATTTATATATAAAAAGAATATAAAAAAAATAACTCTAAACATCAAAAACGAAGTCTAATGGGCCTCAACAGCATTGAAGCAAGAACAAATTTCAGTGAATGTTCATCATGATTCAAAAAGGCTGAATCAAAGAGGCTTCTTCCAAGACAACAATGCAAGTGGAGGATGAAAGTGATTTCTAATCATCCAGACATAAAATCACCTGATGATGTTCCTGCAGGTACAACGCTAATGTTTGGATCGTTTCCTCCTGATTGGCTTTTTAGACTGGGCAAATTAACAGGTGGTGGCATACGACGGATGCTCTGCACTTTTCCCAAAACTTGGAGTCCATGTTGTCGAGATGCTGGAGACAGAGCAAAGAGACGTTTAAAAATGTTGGCACCAGCTCAAAAAGTTCAAAATTTTGAACGTAAACATGCTAAACATTATTGCAATATTGTTCACTCACTAGGAGCAGTTTTGGGCGGCGAAGCACTCGAGCCTTTATAGATTGTGTTTATATCAATACCCTTGAACTTGCTTGATTGTTTCTCAGTTTTTCCAGCACCAAAAAATGTTGATGACATGTTGTTGTGGAGTTCATTGATTGTTGCTCCCTTTGTCTACCCTATGAACGGTCCGTCTGCTCTGCGAATGGAATGAAGCGGCTAAAATATTTCCCAACGTCTGACTCTATTTTGCCCTACTTTAGTTTCCTTAATCTAAATCATATGTCTTCTACATTTATTTATACATTTAACAAGTCTCAAGCTACAAAACTACCTAAAATCAAATGGTTAGCTCCCATATATGAAAATCTTACAAGTAGATGAGTAAATATATTCTAGAATTATTCAACAAAAAACATTGGGAACTGAATCCCGATTTTATGTATTCAGAAATTATAAGAATCTATCAATGATTCCTGAGATAATAGAAGATAGGTGAAACAAAAGCAAGCTTTTTAAAAATAGATGAAGGGGTTTCTTTGAACCGCAGCGTATTCAAGCAATCGCAATGCAAAATAAGAGCATAAAATGCAAATCTTGAATAACAGACACATCGATTAACGCGACGTTCAAACTTCGCATTCGCTACTGAACGTAAATTCATGTCATGATTAACGTCGGACTCCCAACAAAAACGCTATTTGTCACCACTTGCAAATATTGTAAACTACCCCGCAAGATTATATTATCAGCTCCGCGAAACAAAGAGTAAATCAGAGTAGAACTAACAGCGGCCCGCTCCGACTGGGTTATTAATAGAAAACTAAGACAAAGAATGAATTAATTCCAGTCAATGAACGACGAATGACTGTTAAAGACTAAGCCAATTACTTATTTCCCAAAAAAATTACGCAGTAAATCCACCAATCGACTCTCTTTTCAAAAAAATGCAAAATGGCGACGGCAAGCAGCTTCGAACAATCATGAAATTACATAATTTATCTTGGGCTTTATTTCCGTTGTTTGGCAGGGATTCTAATGCGAGTTGATTTTTGCAGAGGTAATTTCTAGGCTTTGATGACAATAATTTTTAGAATTCCATCACGAATTCTTATTTTACATCACTCTTACTTGCTTAAACGCACTCTCACTAGCGTAACTTTAACGTCTTTTGAAAATATATATTATTTATTATATTAAGTGTAAATTTAAAGTGAAAAGAACTATGATTGGGTTGAAAAGCTTTGGAAAAGATCGAATGAGCTTTTATTGCGTCATACTGTGACGCTCCAGAGTTGATAGTTAAAATTATCAAGAACTTCAAAATAAGTTAATTGCTTTTTGTTGAAAGATGTAACATCCCTAAGATGCGAAAATATCTAAAGCAATATCTATTATAAATATCTACTATTAATAGCTATTAGTCTTAAAAAATAATAAACTATTTCATATAATCATCTGTTAAAGGTATCATGTAGTGCCCTTATCTACAATAAACCACGTGTTTTGTATGCCTGGAATTGGTTTCAATGCAAAACTCGATTTTAAAAAAGTGGGGTAATAACAAATTTTCAAATTTGTTATGATTATTAAAATATAAACTAATACTAATACAATACTAAAATATAACACCACAGCCACATATAGATTTATCGGCCTGCTTTCGTAATTTCGCACAGTTCTTGCAACAACAAATTTAAAAATAATTTGCCTTTAGTTAATTTTTTTTAAGATTAAATATGTTCTTATGGAGCAAAAGAATACTTTTATTGAGAACATTAAGCTTGTTGCTTTGACCAATATTAGAGAAGTTACCATGGAAAATTAATCTGAGGTTAAATAACAAATTAAATTGTAGTGTCTACTGAAGCACTAAATGCTAATTTTTTATTTAATTTTGATTCGACAAAAAGACGATACTTTAAGAACGAAGAAAAGGGGTCGTCTAAAAATAACGTTGCCAGGAATTACACAGTTTTTTCTGACGAAAAATGAAAGGAGATGTAAAAAAAAAAAAACTGAGCTTTTTATGAAAAAAATGTTTCCTTAAGTTTATCCGCTTATTTAAATGCTTGGATGTTTTTTATACTTTCAGTAATGCTTGCAAATGTTGTCAATGTTTACTTCCTGATCCTTTCAGCCAAGTGGTCAAAAGGCCTGAGAGATGGGTGCGGATTCTAGATCGCGGAGTTTAACGTCCATGGATTTATGTCTAGGGTTCCAAACGGACGATCAAGAAAAAGCTCAAGCTTTTATCTCAAAGCGTCTGGAAGTGGCCATAAACACGGGCCAGGTGAGCGATGCCGAAAGGCTGGCCCAAGTTCTCGCTAGCACGAAAATTCACATTACTGTTAGCGACCTTACTGGTCTCGAATCCGAAGTTAGGTGAGAAAATTAACTTTTCTTCATATACTTAACTGAAGCACAATCTAGTTATTACAATCTAACAAATTCATTAATCAAATGAAGTAATGGTTAATTTTTCAATTATAAGCATTCGAGTGGTTATCGAACACAAAGATGAAATTTGCCTGACCTTAAAAGCTCTTCCTTCGTCCTCTATTTATGCCCTCAAAACTCAAGTTTGTAGCAAAAGATAAATGTAAAGGCAAATAAAGTATGGAATTCGTTTTTGTTCTGCAGTTGTGGCAGCTGTACAAGTTCTTGCCAGAAGAACAACGACTGATAATTTCAAACAGATTGGCATTAAACCAAGAACTATTATCAAATTTTTTAACCAATTCAGATAGAAGTTTGACCGTATATGTGTACATAATGTCCAAAACAGATTCCAAAGCAGGAAAGAGTTATGCCTTATAACGTATTTCCAGGGATTAAATTGCATTGCCTTTAAGTTAATTAATAACATTGTAAGGTAAAACTTTGCAAGCAAATCTCTGATTGGACTGTGGTAAAATTTCTCCAAAACATAAGACAGTTGTCAACAGCCCCTCTGATTATAGTGATCTTTCAATCAACTGATATGCATTTTCTATTTGTTTTTTGTTGTTGTTGTTGTTGCATAGACTTGATGGTCATAACTTTGTTTACAGAATTTTCCTTAATAAATTATTCCTTCATTCCTTCATGCTACTCTACTGATGGTAAAATTGCATTTACTTGTTTACATGTTAATGTCCATCTACTCATGTAATTCTTAAGATGATGTATAAATGTTTGCCAGACTTTTTATTAATTAATGAAAAAAATGTACATTAATATGGGCATTCAAATTAGAGTCAAATCATTAGGTAGGAGATGCCTCACTTCTGAAGTATGACTTCAGTAACTTTTTGACTTAACTGTTAACTATTTCATAGGAAATAATTTTTTGTGTTCCGAGTCATGATGACAATGCAATTGACAAACATTTCTCTTGAAATGAAGGTGGTTTTGAAAATCTTGTAAGAAATGCCTGCATTGATAGATTTACACAAGTAGTTTCAACCTTCGTAACAAAAATAAACAGATTTGCTTGCTTTAAACATTATTTTGAAATGTACGTCAGGGAACAAGTAAATTGTTTGATTAATTTGTTAACCAGCAAGTCTTTATGCCATGATATTCATAAAGCTAAACACTTAAACTTAAATGGTAAACGGGTTTCATTAATAGCTTAACTACTTTTCTATCATTCATTTTTGAGCTAATTAAGAAAAGCCTGGAAGCTTCTTGAGTGACTTTTTGAGGGAGTCCAGCCTTTCTTCTATAACCTTGAGGTTGTAGGTCACGGATTTCACAGGGAACAGGATCTTCATGGACTGGATGTAGGGATCGTAGTCCAAGTCGAACGGTTTGTCGATCTGCTTTGCAAATTGCCTTCAAAATTAATTAGCCTTATTAAGTAAGTGTTTGATAGTCGATGGTTAGTCTTATCGATAATTAAATTGAAGGTAATTGCTGCATACTTGAGTTTTTCTTTGGCCTCCTCAAAAGAATCTGTGTAGAAATAAGCATGTTGGAACGTGGTTATCATGCATTCTGTCTCGCACACTTCTTGGATTTCTAGTGCTTTGTGGATTGCTGCTCCAGACAGAACGTGCTGTGACCGCATAAGAAATTATTTTCTCAAACATATAGTTGCACTTAAATTGAACAAATTCAATGTTTTCACTTTGAGCTCTCCTATCGACGATAGCAGCCCGGCGCCGTATACTCTCATGGCTCCATCTTGTTTGCATAGACCAAACTCGATGGTGAAAAAGTAGCACTAAATATTAATCAAATGATTGATAACTTTATTTTAAAAATCAGAAAGACAGTTTGATGGTCTTAATTCACCGTTGCCAATTTCTGAACGTATTCGTCCGAAGCGCCCAAAGATGCGATTCCAATTTGTTGGGAAAACTCTGCAAAACTTGGATTTAAGAAGAGCGGCATGTGTCCCAGTATTTCGTGGCAACAATCGCTTCAAATACAGAATCCATTGTTTAACAAATTGAAATAAAACCAATGGGAGGTTAATAATTCATTCCCAGCCCAGTAAGTCCTTATCTAGAGATAAATGTAAGAAATTAAGTCACAACTCTTAACTCAAAAATCTTCATTAATTTGGAAGGAGGAAATCGGACTCTCCCTAAGACATTTTCCCCCAATGTTTCTTAATTCTAGAAATATCCAAGTGCCAAATTTTTCATTCACAGACTATGAGTTATCGGATAAGATAATGATATTTTTCGATGGAGTATTAGAAGGAAATAAGACAAACAAATAACAGCGAATGCTAGGACGCATCTTGCATTGCAATAATCTGTAAAGCATACGGTTCTGGTGTGTAGAAGGGATCAGAGCTGTGTCTTATGTACTGAGTGCAGTAAAAGACTCTGTAGGCCAAACCAGCCAAAAAATCACGCGAGGACAAATATCCGGCCACTGGTCTCAGTTGGAACCCAGTTTTTTCTGTTCGTTAAAACTTCGTTTAATGTTAGAGACAGTTATAAACACAACGCATAGTTATTAAGCGCTTAATGTCAGTGTTGTCAGGGACTTTACAAAATTTTCAAAAAGCAAGTTTTATACGCTTTAAGTATGACGAGATATCTTCCAGCTGTGGTATGTGATCTGGCCTGTAACGGATAATTAGAAACCTCTTGAAATAATATTTCTTATTAACCTTTGTAATTAGGTCATTCGTTTGCTTAATCTAACAATAGCATTCTGTCTTGTTTAGTTCAGTTGAAATTATAACGTTGCTGGTTATGTCACAGCTTTAAAAATTATAATTCGAACCCGTATCCACAATATTTCTCCAACAGGGGAAAGTTTTCTAAATATTCCCTGCAGGCATGGCTGGGGTAAAGTTTGGTTAATTCCGTGTATATGGTTTTCCTGGAAATAATACATATGAAGATGTCCTACCGTGGCAAATTAATTCAACTTCAAACTAACCATGTTTTAGTCTCTACTTCATCATATTCCACTCTAGGTATTGGTTGTCCGCTAAAATTAGAATTTGTGCAAGAAATTTCTAAATCTCTCTTTATATTTGTTGTCGTGATTTAAAAAAGCAATCTTAACACCCACTGCTTGTAATTGTAAGCTATCTCTGCAAACATGATTCTTCTCTTGCGATATGCTTCATCTTTGAAACCCTACAAAGAAGATTCAAAATGACCATTTCTGTGGAGTTACCGTTCGTGATGACCTTTCAAAAATGAAATTTAGGACTTTTTGGTACCTTTTCACGGATTTTTTAGGACAAAATCAAAAGCCGCAATACAAAGTTCTAATTCAAATATTTTTTTAAATATATATTAATTCAATATATTTTAATATTAATAATCATTTATATTAAACTTTAAAAATTTAGATATTTTAAAAGTATTTTAGCACTTATTTTTAAAAACCTTTGGAATTTCAAAAATTTAGCAATTTATAGTAAAAAAAAGCGCGTGCTTGAGAATTTGGGGGTTTATAGGACTTCTTGGGACCCGCTCGAAAATAATTTTTGATCGCGCCCATATTTCTTGAATTAAAAGAAATTATCCACCCTATTTTTCTTAGAATTTATTTGACCTTGCTTAGTACTTAGCCATCACATCAACTCACGGGGTGGTCTGCATCCAATTCAGCTCCATACATGAGCACCCTGTTGGAGCATTCGTCCAGCTCTTGAATGTGCTTCGGGAACCATGGATATCCATCGGAAGTGTCTTTATAGCGTTGAAGAACAATTCAAATGCTCAAAAAGTATTTAAACTTATTTATATGTAATTATTAGTTTTAAGGATTTTAGCTGCTAAAATGAGGATAATAACATTTTGTGTCTCCCAGATTAAGAGATCTTGATTTTACAAATTTGTCTGCTGGCCTTGAAATAACTTTGACCAATTCAGGACTTCCCAAGATTTCTCTTATTTCGTTGACGACCTTTACCAAGGAATACGGACAAGTTAGAATGAATTAAGTGTTTAACACTAATAACTAATACTAAATTAATGACTAATAATGCTTTAAGTAATAATTTTGTTATATTATGCTTTGGCTCGCAGATTACAGGTCTGCTTTGACCTATGGGCTAATACTCTAACTTCCTCTAAGCATGTTTGCGCATCCAAAACAATTATTTAAGGAAATAAACAAATTGCTGCTCCAAATATCTTTGGATCAGTAACTGACTTTGGAAAAGCTTTCTATTATGGTCTTCACTTCCATCTCGACCAGGAGGTCTGAACTCAGTTCCGATTGATCGTTTCCTTGACGATTCTTCCTCGATTCCAGATGAGTTACTTCAATTCCATATTTCTGTGGACAATAAAATTATCTTAATCTTAATTAAAATTTATTATTATTATTGTTATTATTAGTGAATAAGCTCGAAGAAAAGACGAAAGCAAAAGGTTACTTGATTCATCAACAGAACGAGTCCATCAAAAACAAAAGGAAAAAAAATTCTTTGCTGGCGTATGTCTCTCCCTATAAAAAGAATCTACCATCGGAGGGGTCTGTTTGCTATTTTTGAGATTCTTTCACTTTCTAAATTTATCCCAAATTTGCTTACAAATTAGATTTATTTTTTTTTTTGAGATGAATTCTTAGTTAGTTTGTATTTTGCCATGATTTCATTGACTTCCTTTTCTTACAAGCGTTTCCTTTTTGATATCTTCATCCTTTTTTTTTTCTCAATTTGGATCAGTTTGTTATTTTCTGTCTACTTAATTACTGTGAAACTCAGTATGCTTTGTTGACAAATAGATTGCAATTCGAGCAAATCTTGTATTTTTTCTGAATTCCCGATGTCCAAATGAGCTAAAACTTTGCAAACTTATGTCTTTTGAATGACAGTACATGAATCAAACATTAATTTTAAATTTAGTTAAATTTTAAAATAAATAAGTAAATAAATAAATAAATAAATACGCGATTGCTATACTGCGGCAAATATCATTTCCACTTCTGCCATCTAGGGACTATGAGATAACAAACGTTTACCAAATTACAAAACTTTTTTGTGCAGTTTTTTCTAAACTTGCGGTCTATTTTATTTTTTGTAATTTGTTTTCCTTTCAATAAAACTATTATTGGCGTTCAAATAAATACACACTTTGTCACAATTATAAAAGCACTTATAAGACTTAGCGGATATGTTTCGCCATGCAGACGCCACGGTAATGGTGACAATGAGTCTTCATGGTAAATGTCTCTTGTGACCAAGAGTTTTTTTGTTTTTATGCATTCTTTCTTATGAAATAACATGATGGTCACATCGAATGTTCCATAAACCTTGTCTTGACATACATACAGACTTTGTATATATATACATTGCCTGAACTATCCACTTATGGGGACCTCTGCCAAGTGCCTTTCTGTAATCGATGCGTGCGGCATTTAAATCACGTTTGCCTTACTTATTGTTGTCAATTATGTTAATTATGCTGATTATTGCTTATGGTTGTCAATTATGTCAATTATAAAGGAAAACCTTGAAAACGTTGAGCACAGGGCCAATCTCTAGCGCCATGTTCTTCAAAGTTATGATGAAAGAAGCCTTCTTGGAAGCTTGTTGCGTCTGCAATGTAATCGCTTTATTATAATAAGCACGAATTAAATATTTATTTGTCCAAGTATTTGTTTAAAAAAATCACTACCATAACCTGTTGAGGGCTCATAGTAAAATATTTTTCGATAGCGGCGTTCCACACGCTCCACGTGTCCTTTTATAACATCCTGGCATGTCGTGGTAAGCCACCTAATGCCAACTCTTAAAATGTCATTTGAAGCTTTCATACTGGATCGTTGGAAAAATAGCAGATGCCATTTCAGGGTATTGAATCACTTTCCTGTCATTAATAATTTACAGATTTTATCTAATTTCTAATCCCTCTCGAGCCGTAATATTCTTTTAATGCCGTAGTAATCGAAAGGTGGCTTCGGATCTTATCTCGGATGAGATCTTCCGAACGGCATGGACTTACAGCGTTTCGAGATGTAATGATTGCCAGCTGATTGGAAGCTTAAAGAGATTTTCCGAAACAAACGCCTGCCTATCAGGGCAAAGGTCAACGTTTATTTCGTGACCCTTTTATGCCAACGTTCGAACATGGAATCGTATGATTACGCGACTTTAAGATTCTGATCCTTATTTTTATTGGTGAGTCTCATGAAGACTTGAAAAGCTTAAAAACATTTGAATAAATGAATAAATAAATAAAATTGACTGTTTATATATTTAATCATGTTTTGCTATAACTTTCTACAAATAGCTCCAATCTGTAACTATTTCTTCTCTGAATTGTGGCTCATCTTCATCGGATTGAGGGGTGACAAATTCATCCAAGGCTTTTTCTACCGAATAGGGCCTGTTTCTGTCTATGTAAACCAATCTATCGGCAGCAGCCCGGTTATCCCCGGTACTGAAGAGCTTCCCTCCTCCAACTTGGGCGCAGTCAGACCATACGATCTTGTTTTCCTTGAATGGACCGAGGTAATAGAGATACGGTGGATCGGAAAAGGTGTACAGTCCTTTCCAGCCTTGCATCTTTCCATGGACAAATTGGCCCTCGTAAATGTCTCCGTTCTCGAATTCGTACTTCCCCCAACCGTGTCGCTGGTCATTGAACCATTCTCCGTCGTAGGACGAGCCGTCGTTGTACTTCATTAGGCCATTTCCGGCCCGTATGCCTCCCTCCCATTCTCCGCTGTACGACGATCCGTCCGCATACGTATAGACTCCTTTTCCGGTTCTTATGCCCCTAAACCAATATCCGTTATAGGTGTCGCCGTTAGGGTACACTATGGTTCCAAGCCCGTGGCGCCTGTAAGACAGGTCTCTTTCGCCTTTGTACCTGTAAAGAATGTACTCGTCTTCGTCGAAGAATTCAGTTTTCTTGGAGCCTGAAGAAATCCTTGCATCCAGCTTGAGTGATGAGCCTCCTTTAGCGGATCTGAGACTCTGCCTAGATTTGACCGAATCGAGTCTCAAGAACGACTTGGATCTGGTGACTGACAAGGATTTCTTGGAGTCGATGCTCCTTTTCGCCCGACTGGCACTCGATCTGCGAGATAGCTCTGGTTTCTTGAAGCTCGAGCCTGTGAAAGTAGCAGACTTGGAAGACTTGTTTGCAGAGACGGTGGATTGCATCATCGATTGTTTGGATTTTTCCATCATCACATCTTTTCCCTGATGTCTGTAGCTTCTTTTCGAACTGGAATCAAATAGAAACCGCTAAAATATTCGGCCACATGTAATCTTTGCAAGAGCGTACATTTGGAAATCGTGTCGTGTTACGTCATTTGCCGTAAACAGACATGTACGTTTCGTATTCAGAATTAAAATTAATTTGATATCGAACTTAGCGTCATATGCGCCATTCAACTCCCTTAACTTTACTCCGTCACTAATTAAAACATTCATTTAAGACCTCTCTCCAATTATTTTTATTGTCCTTTAAACAAATCTCCATGCCTTGTCAAGTAAGAAATTTCGAAGCTACCAACCAAGCAGAATTAATCCAAAGAATCTTCATAAAGGCACACAAGGCACCTTCATTGCTAAAGGTTGACATGTTAAGTACATCTTCGTACACCAATTCCAATTCTATGAAATGCCAACATTTCTCATCAAAAAAAAAAAAATTTTGAAAACTCGAAAAATATGCTTTCAAAAAAGCAACTCCGTCGAAATGATTGGATTTCACAAATAATCATCGAAGAATTTTAACTTCAAAAAGCTCGAAAACATTAAATGATAAAAGCAAAATAATTATAGGAATTCAGATTGGTCAAACTAAATATTTTGGACAAACAATGCAAACAATTCGCTTCTCAGATTCACAAATCTCATCGACAAAGAACCCGACTGCACCCAACTTTAACAGATGCTGACAAATAACATTGTGTTTTGGAAAGGTCGTGTGTTGTTTGAAAATTCCTATTGGTTTGAAGTATTGTTCTGAAGTTCAGAGTTCATTGCGAGGTCTAATGCCGTGGCACAAAGTTCCAAGTGCATCCAGGAGATTAATTTGCTATTTTCTGAGTATAAGTTGCTCTTTCCTGAAATGGAAATTATTTTTAAATTTAAATAATAAACGCAGAAAAGTTTCGCTCGACAAACTTCTCCGGCCGGCGACAGCAGTCTCGTGACGACGACGTCGCCCGTTCCCCACGTGCCGATCTTCGCCTCCGCGTCGGACGAGCCCTGAGCTCCGTAAGGCTTGTTTCCACGGGTCCACACCTGAACGTCACGAGAATATCCGTTCGGAAGTGATAACAAACAATAAAATTTATAATAAAAACATCAACAGCCTAACAATAATTACTATTATCACTATCATCATCAACAACAATTTGTAGGAAAACAGGAAAAACCTTGATCTTGGAATTGGCACCGATCGTGAACTTGTCATCAAGGACGTATTCCAGGTGGTCGACCCCATTAATTATTCTGTTTATTATCCAACCTCCCAAGTCCTCCTCCTGAAAGTTTTTTGCAAAGTCAGTTACTCGGTCGACTGACATCTGTCTCACCGTCTGACCGTCCATTCATTTGTCTACCTACCGACCTGTCCATCTGTCTGTCCCAACATCCATCCATCCGTCTGTCTATCCACACCCACGTCTTTCCCGTTTTCGAACGATTTCCAAAACTTTAAATCTCTTTGCCGATAAGAAACGATAAGAAACCCGAGTCCCACCTTCCTTCCGGTGTTTTCGACGACGACGTACTTTCCGTCGCTCGATGACTCGGCAATCCCGCAGGGTCCCTTCGAGCTCCTCTGGTATGAAAATCTCGGCACGTCGCCCGGCTTTGCTGAGATTTCGTAGGTAATTTATATATTTATCAATTAACTTGCAATAATTTAAAAAATAATGCTTGAAAATATAGTTGGATTTTGTAATATTTCTATTAAAGAATGTTTATGCAATAATTCCTGTGTAAATTAACTTTTATACGTTATTATAATATTTATTAATTATCCAGAAATGATCACAAATGTGCACTTGAACTTCTGTAGGAGCTGGAATATTGGAAAGACTTGGTCGGACTTTGGGTGGCATTTTCATTGTTTTTCTCAACTTCTGGAACTGGGTGAGCCTTCCTTGCCTTGATCATGTGATCTTCAAGCTCAACCAATCTGCAGTCAATGAATATTTACATTGTATCTTGCAACAAACTTATTTAACATAAAATGTTTCGTGAACTCATAGTTGCATTTAAAAAGAGTAAAGTGGAACTTTGCAATTTTCTTATTTCATTCTTGAAAGAATCAACGATGATATGATTTCATTGCAATTGATAATGACAACACTAATGAAATGATAAGGATAATAATAATAATAATAGTAATAAAGTTTCCGTGGCGACGCGGATCGTGCTGGCACGCAGGACGCTCAAGAGGGATTAATCGAAATATTTTGCTTCAAATTGCTCTTAATCAAATTTTAATTTTAGCGATTAAGTGTAGTTTTGAAAATCCTATTAGAGGATATAAGTTTCGTTAAGTTTTGTTCTGCTGCAGAAAATCTGGTGGAACACCAACCAAGTTACTTTATTAATAGTCAAGATATTTAAATTAATCTAATCTGTGTTGCTCATAACTTTATTTAATAGAAGTTAATTAGATAGTATCTTCAGCTTCGTTTGCAAGGTTCCAGCTAAAACTAGTCAAGGATAGCCTTAAAAGTTTCAAGCTAACACCAAAAAATATAAATTACTTAATAAACCAAGTTTCGCTTGAATTTATTGAATTTTTGTGCGGTTTGTTAATGCCGGAATCGCCATTTTATAAACAAGAACGACCGCCATTGTAACGTAAAATTTCAAATTTTAACGTATTGGCGTTTTGAAGCTGTTTTGAAATTTTCGATTTGCTAGGCCCGTCATTCTCCGATTATAAATTATGCATTTTAATAAATATAATTCTAATTCTTTATATCTTCAAAAGTTGAATGCTGCCATATTAGCCGATCAAAATAAACGTCGCGCGGAAATTCGTAGTGTTGTTTCCTTAAGTTCTTCAAGCAGTCACCAGACCGAGACACAGTCTCAAAATGGACTATCTGAGGATTACAAGTCGACTGTTAAAGTCAATAATTCGAAGTTAGCGAATAAAAAGCAACAGTGGACCAAGGAACAGTATGCTGAACTGATGTGGTGTTTTTATTATGCGCAAGCTAATAAAAATGAAGGAGGAGTTGTCAAAGGAACTTATACGACATGGAGAAGTAGAAATCCTGAGATACACCAGAATATCAATAAGGATACTCTAGCAAACACCAGAAGATGGATTATTAACACAAAGAAATTCAATGACAAGGAACTCCAAGGCATTAAAAATCGTGCATGTCAGAACGCAGAGAGGCATCTATCAGAAACACAAACTGAAATTGTAATTGAATCGATAAGTGAGGGAAAGTTTCAGTCTCCACAGAAAGCAATTGACTCTCTGACCATTCAGTACCCCCAAGATCCAGCAACAAATATTACTGAATTAGAACAACAAATTAAAAGTAGATTGCTTGAAAATAAACACTTGGATTTCAATAATAGGCCAAAGCTTAACAAAGTAAGAATATGCAAGGATACCTTAGAAAAGATAAAGGCAGCTAATGAGATCTTATCCAAAATGATAAGTGGTAGGCAACTTAATATAAGCGAAATTAATGATTTAATCTATTGCTCAGCCAGTGTCATAGCTGGAGTGCAGAAACCACGAGATGGCCCCGTCGGAAGGAAAGAACCTGCATGGAAAGTACGGATCAGCAATAAAGTAGAACAGTACAGGAAGGATTTATCAATTATAAGTGAAATAAAAAAGGGTGTGGCAACGAAGAGGGTTCACAATAAGGCTAAACACCTCTTCAAAGACGAAAGTAAGTCCCTAGAAGAGAAGGAGCAAGACATTAAGATGAAATTGCAGGCTACTGCCCAAAGGTTAAAGAGATACTGTAAAAGAAATGATGGGTACCATCAAAATAAGCTTTTCCAGGAGGATGCAAAGAAGTTTTACCGTCATTTATGTAAACGAAACGAAGCAATTAGTGACCCACCCTCTGCAGAGAAAATTGAAGAATTTTGGAGAGGAATTCTTGAGAATGAAATTGTGCACAACACTGAAGCAGCTTGGGTAAGAGATGAGGAAATTGCATTTAGGAATGTGGTTACAGAAGAATGGAAAGAATTTACAATAAGTGAAATTCAAGAAGTTATTAAGAAATCTTCAAATTGGAAATCCCCAGGCCCTGACAATATACAAAATTTCTGGATTAAACGTTTTACCTCTCTCCATAGTATACTTACAATAGCTTTTAATGATTTGATTAATAACCCAGAAAATATACCATCCTGGCTAACCTCCGGTATAACTTTTCTCCTCTCAAAAGGTGCAAACCAACACAATCCCAAAAATTACCGACCTATAATCTGTCTTCCCACCTTATATAAATTGCTGACCTCTGCAATATCAAACCGGCTATACTCACACCTTGATAAGAACAACATTCTCCCTATAGAACAGAAAGGCTGCCAACGAGGGTCAAGAGGTTGTAAAGACCAGTTGCTTATAAACAAGATGATTGTAAGCACTGCCAAAAGAATGAAGAGGAATTTAGCAGTGGCATGGATTGATTATAAGAAGGCATTCGATAGTGTCCCTCATTCTTGGATTTTGGCGTCAATGAAGATGTATGGAGTCCCTGCTAGAATCACCGGTTTCATGGAATGCTCGATGAAAGAATGGAAAACCGAACTTATGCTGTGTCATCAGTTAGGTTGCATAAAAACCAATAGAATAAGCATTAAGAGAGGAATCTTCCAAGGTGACTCTCTCTCACCCCTCCTTTTCTGTTTGGTTTTAGTACCCTTATCAAATATGCTAAATAAATTAAAATTAGGATATGAAATAGAACCAAAAGAACAAATATCTCATTTACTTTACATGGATGATCTAAAAATATTTACTAAAACAGAAACCCAACTTAACAAGGCCCTAACCACAGTCAAAACGTTTACTGATGACATTTGCATGGAGTTCGGTTTAGACAAGTGTGCCGTAGCTATAATGAAGAGAGGCAAGCAGATCAAAAGCCGAAACATGCCATTTGACGATCACAATTCAATTCAGAGTCTTAACGAAGAGGAGGCGTACAAATATCTTGGAATCGATGAGAATGGTGACATTAAACATCCTGAAATGAAGGAGAAAATAGCCAGAGAGTATTACCGTCGGGTGCGTCTCATTCTCAAGTCAGAGTTAAATTCCAAGAACAAGTTATCGGCAATTAATGCTTTGGCAATTCCAGTGCTCACCTATAGCTTTGGCATAATTGATTGGAGAAAGTCTGAAATCGACAAAATGGATCGCAAGACACGAAAGTTGCTGACGATGCATGGACTTCATCACCCAAAAGGAGATGTCAGTCGACTCTACATTAAAAGACGCAATGGAGGCCGGGGACTTATCCAACTGATGTCTGCCTACAGCTGTTCCATGGTTAACTTGAGTGATTATATTGAACAGGGCAAAGACAGGCTCTGTAGTCTTGTCAAAAAGCATGAAGCAGGGAAGGCAAAATATTCTCTCCTTAAGGAAGCAAAGACAATTAAAAATAAATATCTGTCTTTGCCCACTGTTCAAACATCTGTGAAAGAAATGTTACAGGACAACATGGAGAAGGAGAGAATAAATGAATTGAGGGTAAAGCCCATGCATGGACAATTCTTTTGTAACTTAGAAAAGAATTGGGTGGACAAAGAAGCAAGCTGTGCTTGGTTAAGAAGCGCTGGGCTCAAAGGCGAAACTGAAAGTTTAATCATGGCAGCTCAAGACCAGACACTAAACACACGTTACCATCAACGCATGATATTGAAGCAGAAGATAGATGGCAATTGCAGGATCTGTGGCAAGGCCCAAGAAACGATAAGCCACATAACGTCGGGGTGCACTGTGTTAGCAGCAACTGAATATTTGCACCGACATAATAAGGTGGCCAGTTACATCCACTGGGTTGTATGCCGTGAGCTAGGATGGGAAGTTCCAAAGAAATGGTACGAGCACACGCCCCAAAGTGTGACGAATATAAAAGATTACACCATTCTATGGGACTATGCAATTATCACGGACAGGAAAATATTGGCCAACAGACCTGACATTGTCATCCATGACAGGAGATCCAAGTCTTGCCTGCTAATCGATGTTTCAGTCCCGGATGATAAGAACATCGCGCTCAAAGAAGCTGAAAAAATTAGCAAATACAAGGACCTGGAGATTGAAATCAACCGGATGTGGAAAGTGAAGTCTAAAGTCGTTCCGGTAATTGTAGGAGCGCTCGGAACGCTAAGAAAAGACTTTACAAAGTATGTAGAGTTGATACCAGGACGACCAAAGACTTCGGAGATTCAGAAGATCTCCTTACTGGGCACTGCCCACATTCTTCGGAAAGTTCTTGGATGAATTGCTGAGAGCACTGGTAGTGCTCAGCATTCATTCATCACCGGCTGTGAGACCGAGAAGAAGCAGGAAAAATGTGTATAATAATAAAAAAAAAATAATAATAACAATAATTTTAATAGTGATAACTGCATAACAATAATTATAACATTACTAGCTACCTGTGTTCCTCTCCTTCTAGAAGCTTCCTGTAAGCCAAAATCTCCATCTCAAGAGATACTTTTGAGTCCATGATGTGCTGCAATTCCCTCATGACGGCGTCGATTTCTGCTCTCAGTTTCGTGACGTCGGTCTTGAGCTGGTCGTTCTCACGCTCCAATTCCTTCTCTCTGACATCTCCGTCGTGTCTCAGGCAGTCCAAGTCTCTCTGAAGGCCGAGGTTCTAGAAAGACCAATGATTAACATTACCATTTCATCAGTTAAAAATACCTCTAAATGGAGTAATATTTTACCATTAATTTTTATGTTAAAAGTTTAGAAGGGTTTTATATACTTTAATGTTAACCAATGTTATGAAATGTGGATGTTTAGTATATTTATTATTTATGGTATTGTAATTCAGTCAATAAACACTTAAATAAATAAATTGATACTTAAGTTAACTGCACCACCTGTCCTTCCAGATGAGAAAGTCTGTCCCTCAAATCCACAAGAGTTGTCTTCAGCCTCTTGTTTTCCTCTTTAGAGTGTACAGTCTCCAAGTTATTTTTTGTGGCTCCTGTTCTGAATTCTTGGACCTTGAAGGAATTTTATTTCACATGGTTTTTTTTTTCTCAAAATTACATCTACTATTACGCTAGGACATTTCAAGACCAAAACTCACGTTCATTCTAACTTTTCTGATCCTAGATGTTTACTAAATAACTCAAATTGCGTTTTGCCAATAATTGATATTTAAAACGTAAAGAACTCTCGATGTGTGTTTTACAAATTCATGCAGCAGAATAATCTATTCGAGTTAAAAATTTATATCTGTTTAAAAAAAAGAGCATATTACGACGGTTCTACACCGGTCACGTTCAGCGATTGGCACCTTTTATTTACTCTTGAAGCCATTATCAGCCAGCCCAGCTCAGATCAGCTGAAATTACTCAAGAATAGAAAAATAGCAGACCGATTAACACAATGAAGCATGTCATTTAGTTCTTACAATTTTTTTAGCAAAGAATTTAAACAATTATTTATTTATTTATAGTTTTTATTTTATGAAGTGTTAATTTGTATAGCCCAATGAATTAACTGCCTTGTTACCTTGACATTGTAAGCAGTCTCGATTTCGCTTCTGATACTTGTCAGTTTCTCGTCATACAATTCCTGGATCTCCTTTAGGGCAGCACCCATTTCGCTCTTCCAGTAAGCTCTGTTGTCGGGCGTAGTGTCGTGGTGGACAAGTGTTTTCAATTCTTTGATCTCCTAAGCAAGTAAAAATTCAGATTGTTGAAGATTTAGAGCATTTAATTTACTTGCCTTATTAAAACAATTGCAATAGTTGAACATTTAAACTGTCTTCGAGTTACAGAGATGTCATTGAACTCATTTTATTATTTAACACAAAAAAAGCATTTGATAAGAAACAGAATAACTTAACGAACCTGTTCGTGAATAGATTTCACAAAGGCCAGTTCCTCCTCTGTCGTTTGGAGCTTGGTCACAGCATCAACATGGAGGATCGTTTCATTATCCAAGTCCTATGTCGAGAAAAAGCACATCACACCAGCAGAAGGCTCGCAAATATAAATATAGTTCTTTTGAGTATAAATAGCCTTAATGTCGGATGAGTAATAGCTCACCTGGTGTCTACCTAGATTTGTTAATTATAATATGGTAATGAGCTATGAATGATAAACAGCTAGACCAAAACACCTGTCACTCTGGAAATACCACGCATTCATTATAGATAGGGTCATCACATCGGAATGACAAAATCGGCCGCTGAGAACTTCTATCTCGCTTTGTATTTTTTGTGTGGTTGTTTAAAAATTCAAGGCTGAATAATTTTTTATATAAACTCGAAATTAATATTTGTTAATAATAATAAATGTCAAAGCTCAAAAATAGGATAACTATCTAATTGTTGTATATACTTTCCTTCCTAGTTTTGCCCTCGATCCGAGCATCGTCAAAACAAGGTTAAAGATATTTTTGGAACGAAAACAAAAGTTTCCGACTAACTTGTCTGGCATTCTGGAGAAGTTCTTGAAGCTTACTGATGGTTTTCTTGTCCCTCTCTCTTTCGCTTTCCATTCCTTCGTTCCTCCTCTTTATGGCCCCTGCCTCTGCCTCTGCTTCTGCTACCCTCTGGATTAGTCCCTCCCACTTTTCTTTCCACTCCGTTGCAGCTGCTATTGCGTCATCGAGTCTGGAACGGTCAAGTGAAACGTTTTTAATTTAGTATATTTAGTGGACGTTTCATAGAATCTATGATGCATGCATAATCTCTGTAGTACATGTATAAATATTTACAATGTATAGATGCATGTATAACAAATGGTTAATTAATTGTGATTTTGTTATGCTTATTCTTGCGGCGTCATGGCCTGTTTATCTTTTTTAAAAAATGTTTTTGTTTAACAACAGCACAACAATTTTTTAAATTTAAAGTAACAGAAAAAGCCTATAAAATGTCTAAGTGCATTGCGGGTTTCTGAACTTAACCAATACAACAAAGTAATTTAGCAGTAGTGACTCCACTGACCTGGATCTCAGTTCTTCCAGAACGTCTTGGAGGGAGGCGACTTTGACTTCCAGCCTTCCTTTGTCCTTGACAGCATCGTCGAGAAGCTTTCTGGCCTCATCGATTTCCAGTTGGAACATGGCCTTCACCTGGGTGGTCTCCTGACCCCATTTGTTCTTCAGGCGATCCAGCTCACAGGCCAGATTCTTATTCTGGGCCTCCAAAAATCTGACCTAAATGTATAAAATGTCATTAGTTATAATATTTTATGCTGATTAGCCGGTCGGTTAGATAATAAGAGTTGTTTAGACTGCTCTTGACGGTGTTGCTCAGCAACTAGGTGTTACAACACCTCCCACTGAAAGCAATTCTTGGTCAATCGATAAAAGTGAGGTCGCATTCTTATAACAACTGGTCTATATTGTAACGGTATCAATGTTAAGAAAGGGGTTAGGCTAGGGTTAGAGTTAGGTCCGTGATTCCAATCTCAACCTTCTCCAGGTAATTGGCCAATCTTTCATTGAGGTCTTGCATGTCTCGCTTTTCCTTGTCTCTCGATTCCACAACAGCTCCCACGCCAATGCTGGTCAAGTTGGCCAAAGATCCAGGATGAATTAGTCCAAGATTTGAACTTCCAACTCTATAGGCCCGTTCGGATTGGTACAACCTGGAGTTTCTGGAAAATGGGTCGGGTGCGCTTCTATTGATAATGACACTCCTACCTGGAAAGATGCCATCGTTTTTTGTTAAGTTTTCCACATAGTAGGCATTGCTATTGTCAGTCTATAACTTATTTGTCTATCAAATAAAATGTAAAATCGAATTAAATAAATGACTTGAGATATTCTCTTACTGGCAATGAAAGGCCTGACATTTTGCTGGAGAGCCAGTTGGAGATTGGCCTGGGAGATTGGTTCCGCTCCTTCGACGGTCCTCAGCTGCTGCTGTTGGTGGAGATTCACGGGAGGACGAGACTTGAAGATGTCCGCCTTGGTCGGAACCACGGTGTGCTCCGCAGGGTCTACGCTTCCCCCGATGACGGATCTTGACGTTGACGTGGAATAGGTCGAAGCGTATTGATGGCGCGACATCTGTTCAATTTATTCGCTGGTTACTTTTTCATAGATGGCTATGAGAATTTAAAGCTGTAGTTTTTCTTAATTTGAACGATTAAAGTTTTAAACAGTTCAAATTGGAATAGATTAAAATCTGTAAAACTTCCGCAAAAGTTGAGTAAATTGACATTACTTTAAGATGCTCGAAAGTTCGTTTGAATCTGCAAAAGACAGAAATCTAATTTCACTGAATTAAATGCGCTTTTTTTTATAAATTAAAGAAAAAATCGTTTACCAGTTCATTCAACCTCTACTTTCTTTTCAAATGGCGTTCGACCCGCCAGTTTATAGACAATGAAAGATGCTTGGGCTTAAATTCGCATCAGCCAGGTTATCGATTTAGCATCACTGTTACCATAACTCAAAATGTAGCCAGTATGGTGGGGGAGGTAATTCGTGTTGTTTAAAACTTGCTGTGTAACACTATTTGGTTTTAATTGCTTTATATTTTACATTTTAAATATAAATTCATATTCAATGGGCTGTTTTAAAGGCGTTTAGAGAATTAAGATGTGGTAAAGTTGGATTGAACATCTGTTTAAATCGATAAATGTTTGAGAAAGGCTGTTTGCTGTACGTTATATTTGCCAATACAACCCAGCCACAAAAGCTTTGTTCAAGCTGTTTCCCCAGCTTAGTTTGCCATGAGAATGTAAAATCCTTTACAAGTATAGTTTTGCTGTTTCTATGATGAAGGCTTCTCCGGTTTGACTGCCTTTGAACAAATCCTGAGCACTTTTGGCTGATTATTATGTAATGCATTTATGAAATTCAGTGATTCGACCAAGTCACAACTATATGAAACATATGGTATCGCTGTGTAATAAGGTGCATTTAATGCTCAAAATAAGTCAAAGAAATTTGTAAAATCATGGCAAAAATGGTAATGAATGATGTCTGGTATGTTATGGAGCAACAAATCCTTTGGGTTGGAGGAAGAAGAGAACTCTCCATGTTTTTCCCAAAGATGAGGACGTGAACATTCGTTGATAACAAAAAAGTCATTGGCTAACTTTAGACTTTAAATTCTGAGAGGGTTGAGAGGTAGTCCTGAAAAAAAGATGAAACGAAAATTTCTGACGGTTAAACTAACGGTTAGCAGACGATGATTTATGTTAAAAATTGGGTGGAGGGCTACTCAAGGTAAATTATCTGTAAAGAATAATAATTAAATTTTAATCGTATAAAATTAGTCTAAATTGAAGAGATGAATGGAATGCACTGATGGAAAATTTTCCAAAATGTCGGATGATTGTTTTTGTTGGATTTTTGCAGCCTCCCGTTGTCGCCTGTTCGATAGAGTTTGAGAGGCAATGTAGATTCTAAAGGTGGACGATAAACATTCTCATATTTGAACAATGGAAGATCCATTCTTTGTTGTCAAACAGTTAGAATGTTTTATTCGCTGGATATAATTAAATATTTATTGATTCAATAATTTTAAAAATTCTTTTAGCCTGCAACATGTAAATTTACTCGCTAATTTTTTTTTGTTCAAGGGAGGTGCAAAGGACTATAGATATGGCTGTCACATTGTTTTATAGATGGTGTGAAATTTCAAATGACATGCCTGCCTATAGTAAGGAAGAGTATGATTGGACAACGACCGAACTGAAGAATTGTTTGAGGAGTATTGAATGGGATCTCGAAGACTTGGATGAGACTATTGATATCCTTACTGAAATGGATTTTTGTAGCTTGGTGTTTTTGTTTGTTTACCCTGGCTTATACTAGCACACCATTTAAAAAATGATTTGTCATCCATAAACATATAGTTACAAGTCCTTAGCCTATCCTACTTATTGTTGAAAAGAACATGAAAAAGTTTAAAATAAGTGCCAGTGAACTGAAAGACAGAAAACATTTCATCGAGACCACCAGAAACTCTGTTAAGGTTTAAAAAAGCCTTTTTATTTTGCTATTTGCAATAGGAAGTCTACTTGATTGAGTAACTTAGAGCTTATGCTTGCATCAAAATCTTCATTTCTAAATTCATGTTTTTTCATAATTTTTAGGAGATTAGGGACCAAATGACCAGTCCACAAACAAAACCAAAGTCCACTCTTTCTTTCCTTCAAGAGGTTCGTTGCAAGCTTTGAAATTGAATAGATTAGTTATGATGATGATGATCCAGTTGCAAGCATGATCATCATCATCATTGTCATTGTTGTGGGACAATTGAAACAATGTGGACACTGTGTGCAAGGAATTCCAGAATTTGATTTGAACAATGCCCAGCCTGAATGGAGACAAAACTCTGTTTCCACAAAATTTAAAAACAACTTCCAACCAAACTCCTATATCTTTTTGATATATTATGGTTAATTATTAACTATAATTATTATAATTACACCAATTAGCTGTACTATGACAATTACAATTAAACCGCTACGAAACAGACGAAACTGTTCAACGGACCGAGTGGAAATCAGACCAACAAGTACTCGAGACTCGAAGACGAGGCAGACAGCGTCGACGAATCTTATGCCGGCACATCGAACGTTCAGTGCTTGCAACTCGAGGTTTGTGCTTTTGGAAGATGAAAACTTGGCGATTTTAAGTTGACAAAAAACAAAACAAATTTAAGCTTCTATTTTTATTTGGATATCTGTGTGATGATATTCAAGTTTAAAAGTCTGTTGAAGTCATTTTGGTTGCAATTGGCAATCGTGCATCTGAAATTTTGATTTTGAAATTATAATAACCAATCATTACCTAATAATATTAATGATGATTATAATAATACCACTAGAATTCTGGAATGATTGTGATACTACTACTACTATTTATTATTATTATTAATATATATCCATTCTAATGAATTACTTTAACAAACATAAAAAATAATCGTAAGCCATTGATGCAATCATTCGTTTCATTTCCAGATCGACCAGTCTGGCGTCCGCTCTGCCGCGAACGCGAGGGATGCGAGTCCCCAGCACATCATCGAGCATGATGAACAAACGGTGTAAGTTGTTGGTTTGAGGTGTTAGTGGCACTTAATGCATGGGACATCATTTTTTTTTTTGGGGGGGGGGGAGGGGAGGATAGCTCTGGGCCTGGGCTGTTACCCCCTTGGGAAAGTTGAAGCGGTATCCGGTTTCTTAGGAAAGTTGGTCTCGCTTTGGATCTTTCGGAGACTTTATTTCTTTGCGTATTATCATAGCTGTATTAATAGGAATATTTCTCAGATGAATTTATTCCAAAATAAATATTAATTATTAAGAATTAATTTTTAATTGCACTGTTTTTATTGCACTGGAAATGTTTCAGAATGCTGGATGACACCATCACGATATTGGACAGCACTGAGTCGAAGCTTTCGAGTCTGGCAAAGAAGTTCTCGAGAGTTTTCAAGTTTTTAAAAGGTCGTGTTTTCTCCGATTTTCATTTTATTGGCACATTAAATAAAATAAAAAATATAATTAAATAAATTAATAAGAATATAAGTCATTATTTATCTATTAAGCATTTATTTTAACTTTCTTTATTTTTTATATTTTTCTGGATATCATTATTTTTAATTTTAGCCAATTGGAAACCTTGGACTGCAGTCTGCTGCTTGCTATTGGTCGTTCTGTTGGTCGTCATGTTGTTCTTTCTTTTATAAGACGCCCTCTCGTTTTGGAGTCGTCGGAAACCGTCGGCGACGCGAATCGTCCGGAGTCCGAGGATGGAAAGTTTTGTGCTCTTCCTCCAAAGCAGCCATTTTTGTCGTGATTCTTTCCTCTCTTTTTTTATTTCTTAGAATTTTTAATGGAATCATTTTGAGCAATTTTAATAATTTAATAATTTAATTGAACAAAACGTTTCAACTTGTTAAGTTACCTTTGAGCATTACAAGTCAGAAGACCAATTGAAAGTCCATTAGCAATGCCTGGTTGTACCTGCAGCAACAGCCCCCCTCATTTGAATCTTGTTAGAGAATTCGGTTTATCTCTGATTTGTCGCAGCGGATTCTGTCCACGAGTTCTTTTTTTTTTTTAAACGCGAGATGGCGTCGTCGGCCGTCGTTTTTCTCGAGTGTTTTGCCTTGAAGTGCCAAAATGTCTGGAATCGTTTCGTCCGTTCACCTGTTACTTCCCGATGTGGCGGACCATGCAATTAGCGAGGTGCACGCAGACGTTTTTAACATTTTTTTGCGACCATTTGAGACATTTTCTTTTACCTTTCTTTTTAGTTTTTAAGAATTCTTGGAGTTAAATAATGATTTAATGTTATTTAATATTTCTTAATTAGTCAAACGTAGCATGTACGGATGAGTTCGTATCTGGAGCAAATGTATAGCTACAGAAGCAGCAATATATCTTTGCAATCACGAGTCCAATCCCACTTGTGTTACTGGAATAACACTCTGCAATGGTGTCTCGAATGTCCGAGTTTTTCCTACGAGGGTCGTGTAATTTATGAATTGATTTTGAACTCTTTTTTTAGATAAGGTTGTGTGCATGTTTTAGCAGACTAGTCATTTAAGAGTCTCGCGTACATTGTAATAGGCCATCCACCAAATACTGATGCATTTGTGGAATTTTTTTTTGTTTTTTGTTTTGGCTTTTTTCAATTATCTATCAGATGATTGGTTCTCATTGGGATCATCATGTCTTTTAAACATTCAGTGTTTCTTATATTTGTTGATACATAGATTACAAATTTTGTTGTTCTTTTTGCTCTGACGGTCGTTGGCTTCTAAGACGTGTAAGGCTCAGTCGTGGATAATTTCTTGCTTTTGAGCTTGTGATATTTGAACATGATATTGCATTTTGTTTTCTTAACTATCAACCTGTGTTGCGATTTTTATCGTTTATGATTATTTGAAATTGGTTGTGATGTTTGTAATAAATTTCTTTACTGAATTTGAGGTTGACTTTGTAAATTGAATTTATAATTTAATATTTATTGGATAAGAAGCAGGGCGGAGTTTGAAACATATCGCGGTCATTGCAGAGTACGTTTAATTAACTTTAGCTCTGAGCACCAAATTTTCGGAACAGTTTTTGGAGGAATTCTTGATTTTTTTGCTTGACTGTCTTCTAGATGCTATCCAGCCGTAGTTTGGTTATGAAAGGAATGAAAATTATTTTATTTACATTTCCTAATATTCAAACAAATAACAAATTATTTTATTATACAATAATTTTATTGATCGATTTCAATAATTGAGGTTTTAGATCTTGTTTACATTTAATATACGTGAGCAGTCGACAAATTGTCTTCGGTATTCGGTTACAGCGTGAGTTAGTCTTCTTCCAGTTGTTCTAACTTTGGATATAAATTATATTCAATAATTTTCCATTACGTAGGATGGCATCTAAGGCTGCTTTAATGCGATCTCTTCAAGAGAAATCGGTGCGAGCCGAACAAACTCTTGCTAATTTGAGACAACAGTTCGAACAACTCAGGAAACTAACCGGTAACTGATTACTTAGCATAATTAATTGTTTGTGGTGTTATGAAAGCGTTATAAAAACGAAAAACCGACATTAATCATTTGTCATAAATGTGTAGAACATTTGAGTCTGTTCTTAAAATTGGCAAGGAGATCATTAAGGAATGTTAAGAATTATGTAGGTTAAAGGTCGGCTAAAGTACTGTTGCAAAAGGAAAAATGCGGGCTTTTCATGCAATTATTTTTTTATAAAGAGTTCTTTGTATTGTAATAGATATAAGATTCTCTTTTTTATGAACAAGTTCATGTTTGTAGTCATTTCTACTTGTGCAAGTGAGGAGGAGCATTACAAGGCTGAAAATGAGAAACTGAAGAATGAAGTGACTCAGTTGAGGACAAAATTGATCGAAGTTGAGACGAAAAACGGATGTTAGCATTATCTTTTTATTTTAATTGAGTAACTAGTGATAAATTTTCATTTAAAGCAATTCAAATACTTTTTAGTGAAGCAGATCCCTCTGCCAGAGAACCTGAAATCATCTCAAACTTTAACTCCGGCCTCTGTTGATGGACCAATTGCTCAGGAGAAATCTGTGGATAAGCAGCAAATCCAAAAGCATGAGAAGAAGGAAGCCAACAAAGCGGAGAAACAGCAAGTCGAGAAAGTAGAAAAAGCTGTTAAAAAAGAAGACAAGAATGTTAAAAAACAAGGTGAATATGAGATGATAATATTTTGTTGTTTACTTAATTTTTTAAGATTAAAATATCAGTAATAACATCGTGCCTTGGAATGTGCACAATCAATCAAATGTAAAAACTAAAGAATTTCTTTTAGGAAAAGAAATTTTAAAATGGAAAAGAAGGCTGCTAATAAAGCATGCAAATAATAAAATCAGCATTTAAATAGCCTAAAATTGTCCAATTGAGACCCCCAAATAAATAGATTAACAAATGCTGCATTATTTTATTATACATTATCATCATCCAGCCAAAGAGTCTCAACAACCAAAAGTGGAAAAGTCTGAGAACGTCAAGGGCAGTTCAGAGCAGACGCCTGCCGTCGTTGACGTCTCCAAGTTGAACATGAAGATCGGAAAGATCGTGGCCGTGGACAAACATCCCGACGCAGACTCGTTGTATGTGGAGCAGGTGGATCTCGGAGAGGGAAAAAACAGGACGATCATCAGTGGTCTGGTCAAGCACGTCCCCATTGAACAAGTGGGTTATGCATAAGCTATCATAAAATGATCATAGATTGCTGATATTATTATTATTATCATTATTATGGAAAATTCAAGCCATTAACCTTCAAAATGAACCAATATTGCTATGATATCTGAGATCAATCTTGGTGTGTGTGCTCAAATGTCTAAAATCATTGAGTGTTTTGAGTATCTTGTTCTAAAGTCTTTAACTTTTGCCATTGCCTTCCAGATGCAAGGAAGATTGGCTGTTTTCCTTACGAATCTAAAGCCAGCAAAGATGAGGGGCATCATGTCTGAAGGCATGATCATGTGTGCCAATGTGCCTGAGAAGGTGGAAATCATCGAACCCCCTGCCGGGGCAGCCATAGGGGACAGAGTGACCGTCGAAGGATACCCGGGTGAGACATGTTACTTCCATAATTTGCTCCAAACATATGTCTGACTCTGGATTTGGCTAAAGTGGATTGTGCCAAAGTTCCATCTAATATTTTTATGTTTTTGTTCAGGCGAGGGGTTCGCCCGTGCCTTATGTAATAATAATAATAATAATATAATAACTGGTAACAGAAGGCTCTGCTTGTTGAGTTTATTAAGGTATCAAAGTCCTTGAATTCATTGCATTCTTAACTCGAAGCAATTCTTCATCTGCAGGTGAGCCAGACGAGGTCTTGAACCCGAAGAAGAAGACTTGGGAATCCATCATGCCCGATCTTCAGGCCAACGCAGAGGGCTTTGCAACCTACAAGGGAGCTCTTTGGACGATTGACGGGAAGGGATATTTCAAGGCCCCAACAGTCAGGAATGGTCAAATCAAATAAGTGGCCAGTGTTTGTCTATTGTTTGAAGAACATTGATGAAAAAAAATGGTGGTCCTATGTACTGTCTGCTTGTTGTCTTTGAAAGTACAGGTGGTGTCCAGGGAGAAGAGTCTTGAAACTTCAAAGTCACATCATCTTTATTAATAAATTCCAAATCAGTGACCCGATTTAACGATTTCTTTTTTGGCACGACCTCATTAAATACACCAATAAAAACGCTAGGAGATTCCAACAAAAACAAAATCTTCATATGGAAAATATTTTCCTGATCATAAAATGCATTTTGAAGGAACAAATTTGAGCACAAGTTTTAGTTGTGAGTATTGCATTGTTTTGCCTGTTGTGGTTTCTGATGTGGTTGAGTAGATATGAAAGCCAGATAAAGTGTTGGATTTGGAATGGAAAATCGATAATGGGGTCATGAAAGAAAGTGCTTGTGGATGATGATGATGGTGATGATGATGCAATCAAGGAAGAAGACCCAAGGTGAGTACAATGCTTGGTACATTGTGAGTTATGAAGCAACATCAACTCATACCCATAGTGGATATGTTCCACAAATATGAGGAATGAAACCAAAAGAAAAAAAACCAGAGTTACATACAGAAAAGTGTCCTGACAAAACCTTTTTGCTCGATTAATGCATAACAGTGTCACGTACGTCCATCTAAATGCTCTAAAAATCTCATGAACGGCCACCGAGGCCTGCTTGTTAGCAACATGATCTCAATTGAGTTCACTTTTCATTTGAAATATGTAAAACAGCAACACGATCAGTAACGTGGCTAGCAATGCACTTCGTGATGAACCCTTTTAAAAAAACTGCATTCATAAAGGCACTTTAGATACTGCTATCAAAACGCTCGGGCTTCATTGAGCTAATGAATGCTAGGAGGACGTAAAGATCTTGTAAGAAGTCACATTGTTACGGTAACAATGCAATGCCAGACGAGTGAAATCG
This sequence comes from Hirudinaria manillensis, assembly GCA_034509925.1. NCBI lineage: Eukaryota > Metazoa > Annelida > Clitellata > Hirudinida > Hirudinidae > Hirudinaria > Hirudinaria manillensis. The sequence continues at coordinate 9,117,532 of CM067528.1, read as the reverse complement.
ACAAAGATGAAAAATAATATAAAAATATGTCGAGAACATAGATTGCATGTCGTTAGGGTGATGCGCCTTGGAATGATAATTTCTTAACTAATAAGGCCGGACTTTGCGATCAATGAGGATGCGGAGACAAAAGAGGCCTCAATGGGGCGTTGGGCCTGCTCGGGCCATCAAACTTTGTATTTTTATTGGCATGCCATGGCTTTAGGGGGATGTTGGGTGGCAAAACAGGTCCCTTGGGGCCTGTTATCGGAACCGTGTTGTTTTCTTTGGCAGGCTTAGGTGGTGGTAGAGGTGGAAGTATTTGGTGCTTCAACACCGGTTTCGCTTGGGTCGGGAAGAGCGGAGGTTGTCTCTGCAATTGAGGCACGGATTTGTTCGGAGACGGACATCGCTTTGCCGGTGCCAGGCTTTTGCAGGGATCCGATTGGGTGAGCTTCTGTAGGAGTTCGTTCTTATAGGACATAGGCGGGGCAGCTTCCCCAGATTCGCCGACCGAGTGAGACTTGATCATCGTTTTCGACGCCGACTTGTCGGTCTCCGTTTTAGGTTCGGCAGATTTCAGTCGTCCCATGGACGCCAAGTCGGGCTTTTTCTGCACTCGTGTCGGATGCAAAGTTTCCGACGACTTTTTGTTTCTGGAGTTCTGTTGGTCTACTGTGGCCGTTTTGGGCAGATTTTTATATTCTGGAGTGTCAATGGCTGGTTGATGTTTTAGTCCTGAAATGTTATTAATTTAAATATTAATATTTATATTACATTATACTATTTATATTATATTATAATAATATTAATTTAAAATTTATTTCAACTTTTACTGAAATCGAAGGTTTGTCTTAGAAAGATTCGGAAAGATTCTCGTATACCTTTGCAGTTGATTTCATCGAGTTCATGCCAGATTTCTTTAAAAGTGGGCCTCTTGTCCGGATCCCATTCCCAGCCTGTTTAAAATTGGGATTGAATTTTGATAAATAAATCATTACTTCACTGGTATTTAAATTCAACACATGAAAATATGAAAAGTGATAAATGATATGTGAAGTGCTCCACAACAAAGCTTACATCTCCTCATGAGTTGGTAGACTTTTGGAGGGCACTTTGGTGGACAGTCCATTCTTCCACCACTTTCCAAGAAGGAGTAAATATCTGCTATGGATATCTTGGGGTAGGGAACCTTGCCATTTGTGACCACTTCGTACAGCAAGACTCCAAAAGCTAATGACATCAGTTAAGCACATTAAGACATACGTGGAAACCATACATGATTTCTATTCATTCATTCATTTTACATGGCTTAAACTTGATTTTAATAAAATTTATACTCTAAATTCCAAAATAATCACAAAATAAATTAGCATCTACTTCTAATAAGCAACAGTGCAGTACAGAATTATTATTATTATTATTATTAATCCTTTGCACATTTAAATCATTTCAGCACATAATAATTAAACTCATTAAACAAAAAATCATTATCATGGTACAAGCACAATAACCCCAAACATCGGACTTGGAAGAGAACACGCTGAATGCCAGGCCCTCTGGTGCCGTCCACTTGATGGGCAGCAAAGCACTGGACTGGGAGGTGTAAGTCTCCCCGTTTATGACCCTCGCCAGGCCGAAGTCCGCCACTTTGACGAGATGGTCCTCTCCGACCAAACAATTCCTGGCTGCCAAATCTCTGCAGATTATTAACAAGTATTATGCATCTTTCCAATGGTCTTGTGGGATTCAAGGTTGTGTGAATATGAGTTGTTCTTGGTGAAACGTGTTTGGTGAATTTGCAATGTTACAAGAAGCCTTTTTTTTTAATTAATGTTATTGACATTAACAACCATCCACAAATTTAGGAAGTTGTTTTTGGTGAGATCGAGTCGCTGGCCTGTTGAAGTTGCATAATCAGGAAGCAGGAAATTGGGGCTCTTATTTCGAGTGCTTTCGTTATCACACAACAATTTTAAACTCATGAAAACACTAACATGAAACTACTTGAGATAATTTACATGCTTTTCATTTGAGTTCATCAAAAAGAAAAAGGATGACATTGCATCTTTTATAACAAAGAGATAAATTCTGCACAACGGAGTCGCAAAAACTGACAATCGGCAGGAAATGCCACTCGGAAAGCCCGAGACTTACCTGTGAATGAAATTCCTCGACTCCAGGTAAGTCATGGCCGAGGCGATCTGATTGGCCATGTAGAGGAGCACGGTCGGAGTGAGTTCGGAAGTGGAACTGCACCTCAAGAATTCGAGCAGGTTGCCTTTCGACATGAACTCCATGACGATGTAAAACGGGATCCTCTTGCTGCAGACGCCTGCGACGTTTTTTGCGTTTTTGCGTCGACGGCCGCCATCGGAAAGGTCGTTAGGTGTGATTTAATGTCTAATGGTTGGCCGATTAAGTTATTGATTGTGATGGCCATGAACAGACTATACTAACATTATTTCAATATTAAATTGCTAGATTATATCAATTATTAATAATAATTCATGGCAATGATGGTGGGAATTAATTATATGATATGATAATTAGTTTAATAAAACCTATAATTAAGCTGTTATAATACTAATGCAATAGTCGGTAAAGTTGTTAACAATAATAATTATTGTTACTATAAAAATGTTTTGCAATGAACCTAGGAGCTGAACCAGGTTAGGATGCTTCATTGTCTTCATAAGTGCAGCTTCCTTGACAAACTCCTCTTCAGAAATGACATCCTGAGACAAGCAATTCAATTCAAAAACATTTCATTTTAATTTCAAGAATTTACATAATTAAATTAAATTAATTAATTAATTAAAATTTGTTTTAAAAACATTTGATTCGAACCTCGAGATCATTTATTAATTCAATTTAAAATTAAATTAACTTAAAATCAGTTTAAATTATATTTTTTTATAAATTTCATCATCTCATGGCTCCATTTAATATCTCTATCATGAATTAAAACTTTCGCTTTAAACCAAAAATCCTGTCACTGACGAGACTCTAAAACAAAAACAAGTCAACCATTGATTCTGCCCAAACCTTGAGTGTTTTTACTGCAGCCATTCTCTTCAAGTTGATCAACTTGGCCTTGTAAACGTCTCCGTATTGGCCGCTTCCGAGCTTTTCCAGGAGCTCCAGTTCCGAGCGATCGAGTTCCCACTTGTCGGGGATTCCCGGACAGGTCTCGTAGATGGCGGGCTTGTTTTTCTTCGGCACGAAGTAACCGAGCAGCACCGGCAGTCCGGAATCCGGGTCCGCTCCGAGGGCTTTTATCATCTCCGGCAGCGAGTTGTAGAAGGTTTCGGGCGTCAGAAAATACTGGACGTGGAAACGTGGATTCGGATGATTTTCGCATTTTGTCGGGATACAAATAGTTGTACTACAACTTCCTGGTCCGCGACGATAGCAATAATGAGGATGAGGCAATGATGATGATGATGATGACGATAATAATTAATTATGGTGTGCGTAATTAATTTTTAAATGATGCTGTTGCTCTCTAGGTGTCCTATGCTCCGAAGAAATGTTTAGGTCGACAACTTCATGAATGTGCAGATGACAAAACGAAAACATCGAAATGCAACCACCTTCCCCGAATCTTCGGCAATCTTGTAGTGATAGGTCGTACAGTCCTTCCTGAGGGATATGCAGAACTGACCCTTAGTGTTTTGGCTCTCCCTTACCAGGAAAGCCCCTTCGACTTCTGACCTTAGGATGTATTCCGCAGCGCTCCTAGATATCGGACCGTGATACCACGGATACCTCTCCAGACTTCCCAACGGTACTATGTATCTGCTCGGAACATAACCTGACGGATGGCGATACTTTGTGATCATCTCTTTAACAGATCAGTTTTCTTTATGGCTTTAAGGTTAGGGTTAGGGTCATAATGTTTACATTATTTAAAAAATTATTTCATTGAAGCCATTATTTCGAACCTGATTTCTGCTTGAAAGTAACTGTGCACCATTCCTTGCTTTCATCCCAGTCCACAGAATGGACCTTGTCTCCTGATGTTTCCAGAAGAAATGGGTTCAATTTACACCAATCAATAAATCAATAAATCAATAAATCAATAAATCAATCAATCAATCAATCAATCAATCAATCAATCAATCAATCAATCAATCAATCAATCAATCAATCAATCAATCAATCAATCAATCAATCAATCAATCAATCAATCAATCAATCAATCAATCAATCAATCAATCAATCAATCAATCAATCAATCAATCAATCAATCAATCAATCAATCAATCAATCAATCAATCAATCAATCAATCAATCAATCAATCAATCAATCAATCAATCAATCAATCAATCAATCAATCAATCAATGATCAAACCAATTATCTGCTTCACCAACCCCTCCTAATGCTCAGCTGGTTGTCCGCCTCAGACTGATAGTCAAAAAGAACGACGAAGAGGTCCGGGTCGTTGGACTCGTCGCCATAGAGATCCCACTCCGTGTCGCAAGCGTGACCGTCGTCTGTGAATTCTGCGGACGAGTGATTTTGCTTTTCAGGTCAATTTGCGACATAGTTTGCTCTGGATAAAATGCAATTCATTGGACGGTCACATGTGATTGCATGGCATGCTTGACATGTAGTTCCCAGATATTGATTGATTGATTGATTGATTGATTAATTGATTGAGAAGAATAACCATATCTGTAATGACTGGAAACTACATTGAATGATGATGATGATGATGATGATAATGTAGGCTTCAATGTCTAAGCAACCATTGGCACACTGGGACATTCTCACAAAACTGAATCTAATTGCAGCTTCCTCATCCGAGATAATGATGGATAATAATAACGCGATGCAATATAAAGAGAAACATAAAGATTGTATAATAGTGAAACTTGTGGCCCATCAACACATGTTTGGGCTTTCTGAACGTTTAAATTATCCCTAGCAACCAATCTTCGGTGACGTTGTCGAGCATCATCATCACCAGCGGTCTCGAGATAAAATTTTGTAAATTTGAAGTTTTCCAGAAAAAACAATTTATGTAAATAAAAATGCAAAAAACTCTAACAAGTGCACACGGAGGAAGTAATTGCAGAGCAAGATAACGAAGCGACATTTCACTGAGCAGAGCAAAGCACTTGTATAGGAAGCTTTCGGGCCTCAAAACATGCACTTTTTACATTCAAGTAGGAAGTGAGCAGACGCCAATCTCATACATTGTGTCAGAAATTACTTTACCTACCGTCAGCTCTGGTCCTGTCTTTTACAGTGTTGTTACCCATGGCTCTGCAAAACCAACTATTTGTACAATTGGTCATACTATCAGTTTCACAATTGTTATTCTGGCATATTCATTTGATATTATTAATTAATAATGCTATTAATAATTAATAATTATATTAATATTTAATAATGCTATTAATAATTAATAATACTTTCAAATTTTGTCCAAGTCGTCCGAACGATCCTACTTTCAGAATCTGAAAAATTTGTGAATTTCTTGACATATTGAAAGCCATTATATGTTATAAGCAGTCCAATATAAATGAAACATTAGAAGATAAATGTTGTTATATTTGTAAATAATTGCAACAAATGACAAACTTTAAGGGTCACCTCCCAAAATAATCTCATTCAATTTTGATTTGTGCTTCTGAAATTATTCTGACAAGTTCTTTTGAGCAGGGTTTAATAGTTATCTGGTTGGTTAATAAAGTCAGAATCCAATTTTAATTGACATCCATTTTTAATAAATTTTAATAAATTATTTTATTAAGTAAATAAGTTCTTCACGTGAAGTCACAATATCCTGAACAAAAACACGTAGAACAGTCAAATTTTTTTAGAAAGTAAAAGCTTTTTTTATTAACTGAACTATATATATATATATATTTATAAATAAATAAATAACCAAACAAGATATTTCCCCCCTAGTTAAGTATATTAAATCTTTTGTATCTTGAAATGGTTTCATTTTAATATCCTCATGAGTAAGTCAAGCATCACATCAATAAGACAAGGATATCATGACAATGTGCAATCATGGCTTACATTTTAAGAAAATGAAATTTAGTTAAATCAAATTAAAGATCAATATTTTGGAAAATAAAAGCTGTGCTAAAATTTTGGATTTCATGATATCACTTTTACTGTTTGTCTTAAAACTTCCTATTTCACTCAATTTTAACTAAAATAAGGATTAATATAATTAATCAACCAAATATCCTCAAGATTATAATATATGTAGATATATTATATATATAGATTATAGTATATGCGTAGATTATATGGTTTAGATAAAGGTTAGTTATTGTTTATATCCTTGAAACTAAGTTGTAATAAATCACATAAATCAAATCCCATCAGTTAAAAATATACACTTACCTATGAAAATAAAGAAGCCACTAAACCAGTGGTTAATTATACTCGACGAGTCAAACAGATTATAATAAAATGCTCCTAAAATCCAACATAGTTGTAACTGTCGCTTTGGAATTGCTCACATTATTAGTAATACAATCCTCCTCGCGACCCCGCCTAATTAAATCGATCAGACAAATTCCCCAGACGAGGAAGGCTACGTTCTTTAAATCCCGAAGTATCCACGAGTATACTCACGTTTAATTAAAATATCACAATTTTAAGGATTATTTAAGTTTACTAGATTCATTAAAACCATTATTTGACAATTTAAAACTATTATTACTGCTACCTGTGATTTCACATAATGCTACCTAATTATAATCAACATATCATTCAAAACCATTTTAAATTAAAACAATGTGCAATATAGAGATAAACGTTTTTAAAGTTTTATTAGAAAATATAATTAAATAAATTCACTTTTAATTTTTTATAGTAAAACAGGATCGTCGTGTTACGTTGTGCGGAGCTTTCAAAAATAAGTGCTGATTGTGTATTAAGTGGTTTGTTTTATTAAACTAAGGTTCTTTTTAAATCACATCTGAAATGTCGGAAAGTCATGGTGCATGCTGTTGTACAAATAGTAAGCATACTTCGGTCACTCAAAACTTGGATGAATTAGATTTCGAAAGAGGTCTATGGTATGCAGCTTTAACCGGCGATGTTGAAAGAGTGGAATTCTTACTTAGTAGAGGGAAAAATCCGAAGCAGACTGACAACGCAGGTTACACTGCTCTTGTAAGCAGTATATTTGTTTATCAAAACTAAATCTTTAATTTAACTTAGCTTTTCATTTGTCCTAGCATTATGCAGCTAGAAATGGGCACCTGAAAATATGCAAGATTTTGTTGGAAGCTGGAGCTTGTGTGAATGCTTCAACAAAAAGCTGTCACTCAACGGCTCTTCACAGAGCAGCTTATTGTGGCAAAGTTGATGTCGTCAAACTTTTAATCGGACATCCCGAGTGCTCTGTTGCAGCCCAAGACGTGGATGGGAAAACATGTCTTCACAAAGTAAGTCATCAAGTTGAGAAATGGATTTACTCACAATTGGAGCAGTAAATATTTTGCAATTACGTTTATTTGGGTTTAAATGGATTTAACGAGACTCATTCATCCATTCTTTGATATTCATCGTACACTCACTCATCCAACTACTTACTTGTAAAATATTTTTTGCTAACTTACAAATCTGGGCTGTAATTGGTTTCAATTAATTACACTTAACTGTATTTAAATAATTCATGTCAATTCAAGCTAAAATGATTTCTAGGCTGTCGAAGGCAAGCACTGGGAAACCGTAAATCTTATTCTCCGGCATTCCCCCGAACTAGTCGACCTCTGCGACAAGAACGGAAAACGTGCTCTTCACTACGTTGAAGATTCAAAAGTCTTGGAAGACATCCGTGATAAACTGGTGCACCTCGACCTTCAAAATGAACGGCATCTCTGAATTTCCGTCTCATAAAATTTACGATTAGAATCGGAATGTTTTCTGGATGATCCTGCTACATCATTGTTTGGGAATGGCCTGAGAAGCTTCAATGCTAGTGTGTCTTCTTTTGATTTAATTCTGTCTTAATTTATTGAAGTTAATTTGTTAGTTACTAACTCAGCATCTTGTTAGGTTAAAAAAAAAAAAAAGGTAATTATGGAGTGAATATTGAAGGTGGTTGCATTGTAAGGTAGTTTATTGCTGTAAAAATGTTTAAATTGTACTTATGTAATGTGTGTGTGTGTGCCTGTCTATTGTAAGGTAGGTTATTGCTCTAGAAATGTTTATGTCATACTTATGAATTGCTATGTTTCATTTGTTTAATAATAAAATATAATAATTTAATTCTGAGATAATTAAGGTAATAATTTAGACGTGAGATAATCATTGCTGACAGGTTAAACCCCTTGCTTAGGTTCATGGGAAATGTAAACCAATTATTGCTTAGTATCAATATTAATAATTAATAAATTATTAATTAATTACTTAACAAGTCGTGATTTTAAGATGTTTCTCTTTAGCACGGCAGCGTTGCAGTCAGCCGATCCGGTCTGAAAACACAAATATCTTCTCGAGGTTTGTCGACTTCGCCGTCGTATTATGATAAAAATGCTCCTAAAATCCAACATCTTTGTAAATGTCTCCAATCATGCGTAATACCTTCCATCTCTCGGTCCAAATCGATCGGACGAATTCTTCGGACGAGAAAGATTACGTTCTTTGAATCTCGAATCCATGAATATGTTTGTGTTGAATTAAAACAATTTTTAAGATATTTACTAGACAAGGCTGAATCCATTATTTGATGATTTAAAGCAATTAAGCTTTAAAACTAGAAGCTAGGAGAGTTTACTAATTGAGTGGTTAGTTAATTGGCTGATTATGTTTTTGATTATGGACTTTTGTGTTTCCTACGTCTTTGATACTGAGCATCAAGTCTAAGATGCTGAGCGAGGGTAACCTAGCATTTTGAAAGAAATTGTAAACTCTTGGGAACATTTTTCTGTAGCTGTTCCCTCAATTAACCAAACGACTGTAAATAACCAGCTTTGAACCTGCATTTCGCTAAATTCTGCACGGAAGTAACGTATTAAAAAGTACAAAAAATAGGGACATTTTCGTTGGAATTTTAAACTGTCGACTGGCTGAAAGCGTTCTTGGAGCGTTTGTCCCTGGCAGAAGAAGATTGGTCGTGGCTTGCCTGACGGTCGCCTGCGCTTCTGTCGAAGTTCAGACTCGGCGGACATCGTACGAGGCTTTCGTCGATCTCATCGAAAAAGTGGACTCCTCTGTCTCTCCCCGTGTTTTTCTTCGATCTTTGGAACTGGTCATCATGGCACTCTCGATGGGGGTGGATTAGCGGTGATAGGATCTGTGACTGCTGATAGTGGCGATCGGGTGGCGAAGATTCCTCGATGAGACCCCTCAAGAGGACATCTCTGTGGATCGAAGCGACCCCTTCGTGCTCCGAAATTGGGGCAGACTTCGCGGTCTCGCGCTCGACTTGGCTGGGAACGGTGTGGTCGTCAACTGACGGACTTTTGAGGAAGTTGTCGTTGGAATGACTGAGGCAATCCGATGCCAAGTCGCACCTACGTTCCACCCGCAGCGAAGAGACCGAGCCGCCCTCTCTACAGTCTCTGCCCACAGACTGGCCACGTTCCCAGCACTTCTTGCTCGGATTTCCCTGATATCTCTTGACGAGACAGACGGCTGAGAAGGCAACAATGTTAAGGCACAGCAGAGACAAGCCGACTACCAGAGTTATACGAAAGGGAAGATTCTCTTGTGCAGAGTCGTGGCCTTGCGTTCCGTTCCCTTCGAGACTTTTACGGTCGCCTTTAATTTGCGACGATGAAAGCGGCGAGATGGTGTTTAAACGGACAACGTTCTTGGCCGAGGGGGCTTCTCTCTCCGGGATGACGGGAGGGGGGCCCGAGGGAGAAAGGGCCGGATCGGAGGATAAGTTCCGGACGATTAAATTCGAGTAGTTGCCTAAGCCCTTTGTTGATTCTGGGGATTTGGCGTGATCTTCACGAGGAGGTGGATCGATGTGCGACGGATTCGTGTTTGAAGAATCGCTCAACTCCTCTATGGCTGGAAGGATTACTTAAGGGAATTCATTTAATCACAACGAGTTGTTATTCTTGTTACTGTTGCTGTTGTTCCTGCTTTGTTGTTGTTGGTTTTGAAACAAATTACGCCCCTGGAGACGTTAAATAACATGCGGAGAAATGGCGATCTGTTGGGCTATTTGCATATTGGAAGGAATGCTGATGATTATAAATATTTATTTGCCTTTTATTTAGGCGCGTTTCCAGTCCGTGTAAATGTCCCTAATGCCATTCTGCATGAGTGGAAAAACAGTTTGATGAGAAAATATCAGGACCAAGTGAAAGGAGAGGGAAGGATGGATAGATAGGTGGGTGGATGGATGGATGGATGGATGGATGGATGGATGGATAAATGTCACTCATTTCGTGAGCACTCGCTGGAAAGTCTTTTACGATAACCACACACGTTCTCACGTACAAGGAAGGACGTCACAGAGACCTCGCACGCACAAACACAAATGCTCACGAGTACAAACAACGCGCACACAAATGCAGTGGAAAAACGTGAGCGATAAATAAAGAAGTCTTTCACTTCTTCCAAAGTTTACGACTACAGTTTGTGTCAATGTTGAACAAGAAAGAGGGAGAACCATAGTAAACAACGTAAACCAGTGTAAACGGTAAATAAGTTATGTTAATTAGTGCCCATATGTTAATTAATTCATGTTAAGTCGGGCTGACCGATACTTACCCCTGGTATTGGTGTCCTGGGTACTTTGGATAGTGGGCGGACTGTTGTCCCTTGGACCGTGGAGTTTGGGTACCAGGTCCAACCAGAGGGATATCTTGTCGCTGTGGTAGTTTTGCTCCACTGTTATGGAGTCTCTACCTGGAGAAGGGCATTCCTGGTTTAATTTTCCATGATTTCACCAATTATATTACAATTATTTAATTTAAATGATGATTTGTCACGTTATTAAGTTTATTTCTACCGGTTTCTTCCGCAAAATTAGACGCTTAGAGGCAGAATTATAGCCTGGAATTGATTCAGAAGGATTTTTTTGCCAACCTTTAGAAATCGTGAACTCAACCCTATCGTTCCCGTCGTCGTCGTCATCACCATCATCTTCGTCATCGCCGTCATCGTCGTTAGATTATAAACACTTATTATCCATAGTTTGCATACCGCAGTCCATTTATTTCCATTGTTTGCTGGCGCTAATTTTTATCCGCCACTGCAGCGAGCAGACGACAAATTGTGACAAACGATCGGCTGACCCCTGACCTGACCGACCTAATTTTGAACAGCTATTTATAGCCTCCTTTGATTCTCAAACGGACACTGATGTCTCGTTATTTCCTTTCCTTGGTAGTCATGACAGTGCACAACGTACAACCAATAACAATTGATTAATAAATAATAATAAATTGTAATAACAAAAGAACATTTTATTATTATTATCATCATCAATATCATTTCTGCCAATCCTCAAGAATATCAGGAAAAGGCTGGCAATTGGAAGCTGTCAAAGGAATATCTCCTTCTATTTTCTTTTAATCCCCAAATTAATTTGAAAAAATTTCAAAAATTGAAATTAGTTTCAAACGAATCCCTTTGGCCATGAGAAATCTTTCTATAAATACAGCGGTGGATTTTAACAAATCGATACCGGAAGCGCATACCTATCCTCAGGTATTTCCCTTCATCTGAACGAAACTGAGGCCAGGCTGGGCTGGGTTGTTCCCCGTGGGTGATCACGTGGTTCGGTTGTTGCTGTTGTCGTCTGCCGTTTGGATCACTGGCGGGAAAAGATAGAACAGAAGTTTCAAATCGTTAAATTTCAAATCGGGATTTTATAGGATCAGGAAGTTATAAAGAATAAAAAGATAACAAGCACTTTATAATTAAATAAATTATTGTTAATAATAATATTATTATTATTTAATAGTATTTACCACCGCCCTTGAGTTTTAATATTTTGTAAAATGGATTAAAAATTTCATTTCCGCAATTTTTTTTTGGAATAATTAAATAAATAAATAAATAATTCAATATTAAGAAAATTTAAAAAACACCGTGCTCGGCCTTTCGTAAGCCCAGTCAGAGAAAGAATCGTACACCTAAGTACGGCTTGCACGCCATCTGGTGGCAGAAAATGTCCTTAGGGTCGATTTTCAGTGACACCCTTAACGACATTGACCCTCCAAAATTACCGAGGAAAAGAGTTTAAGGTACCCTCTTAGAGGGGGCCTTGGACTTCAGTCACGCCACCCGCATTTGGGGACAGCGGTCCTTCAGGGCTGGGTGGGGAGAGGGGGGTGAATAGCCGTTCAGTCAACCACGCTCAAGAATTAAGTTCTTGGTCTGGTCTTGCAAATCCTTTCTTGAATCACATTTCGTGGGAAGTGCTTTTAACACCGTGGACAGATCATCAGAAACCTTATTGCGGTCTTCATCACTGTCATTGTCATCGTCCTCGTCGTCATCATCATCATCATTCCTAGGAGGAAACGTCGTCAACCGGAAGATGTTACGAAATCTCATTTGCAGGACCGGGGGAAAAGGGAGCCTCGTATTGAGTCGCGTTTCAGTCAGAAATGCGTATCGACATGGAAGGATTTTGGTGGCTGGAAGTCGATGCCACATGGTTACAGTGGGTTTTCGTGGTGATGATGATGATGACGACGACATGATGGCAAGAGGGAAATAAACATTGAACTATAATTAGGAGTACTCCGTTTACGTCGACTTAAAGAACTTAAATTTGTCGCTAAAAGTTGAAAGAAGAAATTTAAAGAAAAGAAATTCATTTTCAAACAATTGAATTTAAAATTGCAAATAAATGAACGAAAAAATGTGATTTTGTAATAAAAACAAATTCAATCAACAATTTCAATATGGAAGCGATTGAATTTATATGGCGAAATTGAAACCATTCCTTCTCGGAAAAACCTCGGAGGTATTTTTAGAAGACATCAACAATAACAACAAACAAAAAAAAAGCCACAAAAAGAGTCTTTTGCAGGAGCCGTGGTTAATACTTTGATTTGTGGCGCAACTTTGCATTTCTCTGCGCCAGATGACGCTCCATTAAGCGTCAGGCAATACATTGGGATGAGCTTCGGCAACCATGAGATTGATAAACATCTAAAGATACCCTTGATTGATAGCATGCGCATGTGGACATACAGACGAACAGAGACGCATCCAAAGAGACTTAAACACATGGATACTTAGGCAAGGACATTGAATGAATGGAAATGAATGAAAAGAATAAATGAATCGTGAAAGAACATAGATACCTAAACACCTAGCCATACGGACGTACGTCTACACATGCATCGAGACACACAGACAGACATCTATGTAGACATACAGACAGACAGACATCTACGCATATACCTAGACATAGGAAGGCACAAGTCCTGATAAGCTTTAAATGCTGATATACTCGACGAGGTAGTTGCTAGTCCTTGTCATTGTGATCGACTTTTCGTGGAATTTATGGATCAATTCAATGCAGAGGATGGAGAGACGATGGACAGTTGAGAGAGTACATTATTTCTTGCACATTATTTTTAACATTAATCCGAATAAATGTAATAATATTTTTTTTTTAAATCGCATACGAAAATAGAAAGAACGCAAGAAAGAAAAAGAGAGAAAGAAAGCACACGTCCGTGAAAGAATTCTTGTCAGATTTTGAAAAAAATTTTTTTTTTAAATTTTTAAATAAATAAAAAAAATACAACTTGAGAGAATCTTTTTTCCAACCTGTAGAGAGTTGAATGAACTTCTGCCCATCATAAGGACGTCCAGGGGGACAGGGGGATGGAGAGGGGTATGGATTGGGGGTTGGATGACCCCCCGGTCCGATGAATAATTTAGAGATCAATCAATCGGAGATTTAATGACCCTACCCTGCATTGAGAAGATCTTGAGATGTTCATTTCATTTCGTTCAAATTCTTTCTTTTATTCTTCAAAGAAGAATTTCAAAGTCTCGAAAAGAAATCATTCTGGTCGTAAATTGCCTCAAATTCAAAATTTCTAGACAGCAAGTCTTGCATTTCATGCTCGTGGCTTTTTTGCTTTTGTCGTTTACTCTTTCATTCTTTCATTCAGTTATTCATTCTCTGCCTCTTGGCGTATTTGTTGGATTAATTTCAGATTATTGGATGTATATTCGGCGCAAGTAATTGGACAAAAATAATGTATTTTGAAACAAAACGTTGTTTTTTTTCTGAAACATAAAAATTTAAAGACAATAATCGAATTTGAACGAGCGCAAATTCCCCTGTTGAAGACAATTGAATAATTGAAAAGTAGAAAGTCGCCCGATTAAGCGCTCCATAAATGGAGCGAGTCATGCACGGCTGGTCGCAACTTTTGCCGCGTTCATTCATCCGCGACTGGTTCCAAAAACCAGGTCGAACGGATGAAAAATGGTCACAACATACTGAACACTTATTGAATGAGGCCACCTCTTTTCTATGGATGGATGGATGGATGGATGGATGGATGGATGGATGGATGGATGGATGGATGGATGGATGGATGGACGGATGGACGGATGGACGGATGGATGGACGGATGGATGGACGGATGGACGGATGGATGGAGAGATGGGCGGACGGATGGATGGATGGATGGATGGACGGATGGATGGATGGATGGATGGATGGATGGATGGATGGATGGATGGATGGATGGATGGACGGACGAGGAACGATACAAAATAAATAAAGAAGGATTTTTATTAACTGAGTCGCAACAATTGCTGAGGTCGGCATGGAAGTTACTTCTCCGAAGTTGATCTTTGACGGAAAATGTTCCAGATGTGCATCTCATTTGGAATGAAATGTATGGAAGTATATTGAATGTACTTATGCCACACTGTTATGTACGACTGCATATCGTACAAGTATAACATATTGCTATACATTGTACAGTGTACATATCTGTACATAGTATATAGAACACGAGGTTGCATATCTTCTGCAGTGAGTGTTTATAGAAGGCATTTCTGTTTAATTAATCCTTTTGAATTTCAATTTCACGAGGACATTAAAAGATATAAAAGAATAAATGAATCAATTTTATCTTATTTTCAAAAAAAAAACAAACAAAACAAAACAACTTGAGTATGCCACATTAGGCATATTTGTGATGAATTGTTATAGATGGTTCTCTCTTTACGACTGCAAATAATTCATTCATAATGCATTCATAATTCTTTCACAATTCATTCATAACTCTTTTATAATTCATTTATAATTCTTTCATATTTCATTCCTAATTCATTCCTAATTCTTTCACAATTCATAATTTTAAAAGTCCAACAGCACCAACCCGAAATGGATGAAATCCGACCAGTAGCCGATGACGCTCTCGGACGTCACTTCCTGCGACTGACGTTCGAAGTCGTCGTCGTGGTGGTTGTTGAAGCTGAGTGGAGTGCAACAGTCGTCTGCCAGAGGATCGCCAAAGATCATCGACAGGTCGTCGTAGCTAGAATAGGAGGATTGAGTGAGTGAGTGAGTGAGTGAGTGAGTGAGTGAGTGGAGGAGGTGAAGAAAAATTTTTGAAAATATTCGAAAATAAAAGCAATGAAAAATTCTAAAAAAAAATTCTTTTTTTTCGGATTTTTAACTTTTCTGAAAATAATCTTCGTTTACAGACGGGATTGTGACGACGACGACGACGACGACAACGACGACGATTAGGAAGAATCAGAGGAAGATGAACAACGACCACAACGACAACTTTCAAAATTAATCAGAAAAGGAAAAAAAAACTCTCCGAAAGACCAATTGCATGGCGGCAGCATAAAAGAGAAATTCATCAGCGTCATAACACAAAAAGAAAAGAATAAAAACAATAAACAAAAAAATAATAATAATACATTCTCACCCTTGAAAAGTCCGCCCCTCGGAAATGTAGGCATACGTTTTTCTGACACCTCCCCCCCTGAGAGAATGCTTTCTGAGGGCCTCAAACATGGGCGCCGCAAATAGGGCGTCCGTCAAGAAAGCCGTGGTCAGCTTCTTGAAGTCGCTGACGGGTTGGTGACGATGCTTGTGATGCTGGGGGGTACTGCGGTTCGGCCCGGGGTCGTCCACGGTCGACCCGAATCGGTACTGGTGTCTGAGGACGCTGTAGATGGCCTGCTTATGAGAGGTGAAGGAATTCTGGACGAAGTTCTTGAGTACACTCGTTGGGTTTTCTGTTTTGTGTTTTTTTTTGTGGAAATTGAAGAAGTTTTTTTAAAATATATTTTCCTCTTTTTATTTTTTAAATTGAAATTTATTGGCTCCAAGATATGGCGGTATAAAGTGACAGTTGTAATAAACAGCAACAACAACAACAATGACGACGACGACATCAACGACATAGCGACAACACCATACACAACGTGGATATACTACCGTAATCAACTTGTGGCCTTCCAAAGAAATGCATTCCATCCTCTTCGTTCATTCCGATCATCAATTCCACTTCGTCGTCCTCCTCTTCCAATTCTTCCGGCATCGTCACCGAAACGCGGCCGAAGCCCAGGCCGGCCGTGGTCCGCTGCTGGTCCACCTTCGGTTGGCTCTTGTGACCGCCGGTCGTTGGTGCTCTTTTCCTGTCGTCTGTCGGTGCGTAAGTAGACTTGAATCTCTTCCGAGATGATGCCAGCTTTTCCGCTTCGCTGAGCATCCTTTCCAGGGGTACCTTTTTGAGGCATTCCACCGTTCTGCTCGTGTGAATGGCAATGCCCCTCTTCGTCAGGGTCGAGTCTGTAGGTTGTTTGGAGGGTTTACTGTTGCTGCTGTTGTCTGATAACGTCGACGAGGAAAAAACTCGAGTAGATTCCTGGAGGTCTCGAAGATCGTCCTCTTCGTCAAGACCAAGACCGATCTCGGCGTCTTGGTGCACGAGAGCAGCCGAGGTAGGCACTGGACTCGAACAATTCAGACGGGCGGATAACTCGGTGGCTGTTTCGAGGGGGTCTTGGGCCGTTGACCACCCGGAGTGGGCGGAGCCACTCATCAATATGACTCGGTTGAACAGGCGACCTGCGAGAGAGGGAGAGGAACAGAGTGAGAGGAGAGTTCATCGTTACGGTTGAATGACGTCCAATAAAAGCAAGTAAGACGTTGTTAGGAATTTGTTGTTTTTGGTTTATTTGTTTATTTACTTCTTCGGTTATTGTTTACGAGGCCCGGAAAAGGCGAGAACCGATGTCCGAAGAAAAGTTTTTCGAAGATTTTTCACGATTTTCTCGCTCTTTTTTTTTGTTGTAAACGTTCACTCTATCGGGATTACCCCTTGCATATAACCCCCGCTCTTGCGCGGGAAAACAGAAAATAATAATAATAATAATGGTAAATAATAATAAATAATAATTAAATCTTGGTTAAGGGAATTCCTTCTTTCTCTATCTGGTCACGGTTGACTGCACCAACTTGGTTTGAATCATTCTCTGGCCTAATGCAAGAGATTACAACAACCTGAGTTGTTGCCTCTTGTTGATGATGATGACGATGACGATGGCTGCGATGAGGACAACAACGACGATGACGATGATGATGATGATGAGCAAACCCAGCTTGAATAATTAATGATGGATGGCCTTAGTTTTCAAGACGGACCAAAGCTAATCTCGGTCCGTTCTTATGATTGAGTCTGGCAGAGGCCACCAGAGGGATGGTTTGCCACGAATCGATGTCTCGGTCTGACCCCGCGACCTTTGACCTTTGACGTTGGCGGGTTTAAACAACCGTCGAAGTTAATGCGCTATGGGTTCTTGTTTTAGATTTAAAAATTGATTTTTTGTTTTGTTTTCAAAATGTTGTTGATGTTGAAAGAGACAGGATTCCGAAGGAACCTGGCTCATCGTCTAACATTTCCATCCACTCGGCCACCCATCCCTCCGTCCGTCCGTCCATCCATCCACCTGTTGCCACGTGATCTTCGTTCTTGGCAGGTACAAGCTCTGGCAGAGGTGCAAGATTCGCTTCTGGCATTTCTCAGTTGAAAAAGTAAAAAGTTGGAAATTTTTAAAACTTAAAAATTGTTTAAAACCAAGGTCGAAAAAAAAAGAAATCTTTGAAAAAAAAATAACGAAATAAATTAATTATTCATAAACGTTTAGCTCTGCAATTACACCCGGGTGTACATTAAAGGAAGACATTCTTAATGTCATTTGGACTGGTCTCGGAACTCAAGACCTTCAAGTCCGAGACCGGGGAGGTCTTGGCTTTGGTCTTGCTAGACCTAAGGTGCACGTCGTGGTTTAGGGTCGACCGCTTTCCCCTCTCTGCTCTACCCAAGGGGAGAATCAATCCGTGCAAAGAGTCCTTTAATGGTCAGATTAATCCCTTTCAGAATTAATTCCTCTGAAAAAGTTTTTAACTTGGCGCTGGAAAACCTCGTAAAAACATTAATGTCTCTCTGACTTGCCAAGAGACTGTGTGTTTGCCTGCTTGTGTATGTGTGAGTGTGTTTCTATGTACGTGTGTTTGTGTGTATGTATGTGTGTGATCATCGGTTGTCATCTACTTAAAAGAGTCTGATTGAAAAGCATTCCTCTCCTTCACTAGACTTTCAGTGCATCATGAAATGTTTCAAATGTGCCTCTTTAGGTCAGGGTGTTTGTATAGTTAGGATAAGGCAAGGTTAAGGCTAAGGTTGATGATAGCTTAAAATCCAATGTTATTATCCTATCCTATGCTATCCTATGCTATCCTATCCTATCCTATCACTGGGGTTGATTAGGACGTAACTGAAAGTTAAAACAACTCTCAAAATGAAACTTTGATAACTTTGATTCCTATTAAATAATAAATAATTCTTTCTTTTTTTTTTATTTTAAAAAATAATATTAAAAAATAAATGGAGCTTTGCAATCATCATCATCATCATCATAATCGCCTGGAAGTGTAAATTGCTTTTTGTTTCTCCAGTTCTTTTTTTTTGTCCTGATGAATTATCGATAAAATGCCGCGAACGATCATTTCTACCTCACAAACAGCATCGTTATCATTACCGTCGTCGTCATCGTCATCGTCTTCGTCATCATAGGCATAGTCGTCATAATCACTATCAACAACAACAACAACGACGACGACGACGACAACAACAACAACAGCGACAATAAGAATCGTCGATGATGATCGTAATTTTTCAAACAAACGAAATGTCCACATTTATAATTAATTATTTTTAATTTCTCTTTTATATTTTTGTTTTATCAGAGCACATGTTGAGAAAATAAAGTCACAAATCTCTTGGCAAGTCTCTCGGTCTTGAGGTCTCGTAAATCAAGAGCTTCCGAGACCGGGCAACGGAGTTCCTGATAATTTGTAGACTGCCGTGGAGAGGTGCAATGGTCTCATCAGCGGAAAACATCTTCAGAAACAATGTTGCATCCCTTCTTCATCATCTTCGTCCCCATCATCATCATCTTCGTCGTCGTCTTCGTCTTCATCACCTTCCTCATCGTCGTCGTCTTCATCATCCGCGTCATCATCCTTATCGTCATCATCTACGATGATTGATAGACTGATCGTTCAAAAAATGAGAGCCTCATATTCCCAAAAGCAGTAAATCTCCGTCACTTGTTGTTTCAGAATCGAACACGTTTCCTCCTCGGTCAACGTTCGCACTGTGCCGAGAAGGAGCGCTATATAAATTAGGTTTAGAAGTCTGGGACGCACCATCATCATCACCATCACCATCATCATCATCATCATCCGTGCGCTTATGAACATCGTCGTCATCATCGTCATCATCATCATCATCGTCACGACAGAATTGTCCACTAACTCCGGAACTTAATGGCCAACGCTTCGACTTGGAAAAAAAAAGATTATTGTGGCCCATAATTAGAATTATATTTTACTTTATATTATATTTTAATTTTATTATATTTTACTTTATATTATATTTTATTTTTATTATATTTATTTTATATTATGATTTATTTTTTATTATATTTTAATTGTTATTATATTCATTTTATTTTATATTATATATTTTTTTATTATAATTACATTTCAGTTTTATTTTCATATTGCTTTATGTTTTACTGGAGGCATCCTCGAGCCAACAATAGACATAGGATGTGTTTAAAAGTTTTGGAAATTTAATATTTATGCATCTTCAACGGGACGAGTGGACGGATGGAAGTGTTGGCGGTCGGACGGACGGATGGATGGATGGATGGATGGATGGATGGATGGATGGATGGATGGATGGACGGACGGACGGATGGATGGATGGATGAATGGATGGATGGATGGATGGATGGATGGATGGATGGATGGATGGATAGATGGATGGATGGATAGATGTTTTTTCCTGTTTTTTTCCTTAAAATTCAATTAATTCGCAAATTATTATTATTTTTTTATTATTCTTCAAAAAAAATCCTTTTTTTTCTTTTTTTCCTTCCTTCCTAATTTAGAGGATCACGAAAGTTCTGAGGAGGAGGTCTTTGATGTTCCGTGATTCGAGGAGGCAATCATTGTCTCCTTGCCTTCGTTACAACGGCCACGCATTCGTCACTATTATTATTATTATTATTATTATTATTATTATTATTATTATTATTATTATTATTATTATTATTATTATTATTATTATTATTATTATTATTATTATTATTATTATTATTATTATTATTATTATTATTATTATTATTATTATTATTATTATTATTATTATTATTATTATTATTATTATTATTATTATTATTATTATTATTATTATTATTATTATTATTATTATTATTATTATTATTATTATTATTATTATTATTATTATTATTATTATTATTATTATTATTATTATTATTATTATTATTATTATTATTATTATTATTATTATTATTATTATTATTATTATTATTATTATTATTATTATTATTATTATTATTATTATTATTATTATTATTATTATTATTATTATTATTATTATTATTATTATTATTATTATTATTATTATTATTATTATTATTATTATTATTATTATTATTATTATTATTATTATTATTATTATTATTATTATTATTATTATTATTATTATTATTATTATTATTATTATTATTATTATTATTATTATTATTATTATTATTATTATTATTATTATTATTATTATTATTATTATTATTATTATTATTATTATTTATTATTATTATTATTATTATTATTATTATTATTATTATTATTATTATTATTATTATTATTATTATTATTATTATTATTATTATTATTATTATTATTATTATTATTATTATTATTATTATTATTATTATTATTATTATTATTATTATTATTTTTTTTTTTTTTTTTTTTTTTTTTCCTTTATTTTCTCGGCCAAAAAAATCATCCAACAGCAAACGCGATCATCAAACACCTCAACTAACATCCACTGTCCCCCATCCGGGCCCGAGATCACCCCGGGACATACAACCGCATTCCCCAGCGCCAACAACACCGCGCTATAAACAAGCGACATCAACCATAATCAATCACTATAGTCCAATTCGCCGGCGCCAACGTTTATGAGTTCTGCGCTTATGGAATTTCCACATAAGGTAGGTGTCCAGCAAAACCGATGTTGCCAGGTACATCATGCCGTTTCTGGACAGACCGATGCCCCGCCATGACAAGTAAGATCTGGAGGATATTACACCTCTGAAGTTGCATACAAAGGCGGTTACTATGATCTTCGGAGAGATAGCACCCCCAGGGCTATTGTTAGACATCCAGATGTGGATGTCTTTGGAGTTATATTTCCCTGTCTTGGATGAGTGGACCTCGTCCAGTGAGGCGGTATCAGAGACAATGGTGACGTCGCATACGATTGAATCGTCCTTACTCCACGCGACTAGGTCAGGGACTCTGATGCCTTCCTCAACTGGTATCCTCGGCTCGATTTTGGTGAAGTACCCTTTCTCGGCCAACTTCGTTTCCAGCCGATGGACGAGGTTGTTGTGCCTCTCTCGTCTCGATACATCCATTCCTGGACAAACCTGGAAAATGTGATCCAGGCTCTCGGTGACTCTGCAACCGGCGTCACACTTGGTGTTTACCTCTGGATGATATCTGGAAACCCGGAGATTGCATGGGAGGACGCCTGCTCTGACCTTTAAGCACTTTAAGTAGTCACTCGGGAACAATCTTGAACGCCCATCCGCGATCCATTCACTGATACCGACACCCTGGAAAAAGGACTGGAGTCCAAATCCGTCTACCGAGCTGTAAAGGCTCTCGAGAGTCTCTTCCTTAAGTCGTTTTTTGGCTGACGACTCCGAATTTAATTGCCCGAACTTCCTGTGTTCTCCAAGGACGATGCTGTTGTCCTTTAGAGTGTCGAGCAAGAATTCGTCTTCATTGCTTTTCGAGCGAGCCATCATAGATCTCATTCTGCTGGTTCTGATGAGTGGAACCCACTTTCTGAGCTGCAGTAGTCCCAATCCACCAAATTTCAGCCCCGCATGGAAGAAGGCGGTCGGCGTGTCTTTTGGGAGGCGCAGCCATTGCCTGACGGCAGATCTTACTTTCGTGTCTGCAGCCTTTAGAGATTTCAAAGAGATTTTATTGAAGGTAAGATAGTGCACGAGGCTTGGAATAAGGTTCGATCTTAGGGTGTAGAGTTTTTGATTTGGCTTTAAAGGAGCTCTAGATATTGCATGCAAGGATTTATGCATTCTGTCGCCTAGTGACGCGTATTTCATTTTTGGGCCAATGTCAATTCCAAGATATCGGTAGGTGTCGAGAATGTTCATTGCCTTGATTGGCAGCTGGCTGACACTGAGGTAAGAATCCGGGTCAACAATCCAAGGACTGTTTTTCTTTTGCACTTTCGCTCTCAGTGAAGAACATTTTTGGGCATTCATAATTAGTCCAACTTTTGCCAGAGATTCCTCGACTTGTTTCAACAACATCCTCATTCCAATATCAGTAGAGGATAGCAGGATCAAATCATCTGCGAACGCCAAATAATTGCATTTGACTGATGAACTAACATCGCCAGTCACACCGATGGATTGGTCTACTTCTGACATCACCATGTCGATAACCGCGTTGAAAAGTAGAGGAGACATTGGATCTCCTTGCCTGACTCCTCTATTAACTGGTATGTCCCGACTCAATTTGCCTCCAATCTTCATTTGAACTGAACAATCGCGGTAGGCCTCTGAAATGTATCTCAACAAAAAAGGAGGAGTTCCCAATCTGTGAGCCGCTCTTACAATGGACTGGTGTGAAACCGAATCGAAGGCTTTGGTCACATCAATGAACGTGAGATTGAGATTCTGTTTCTGTTCCTTCTTTTTCTGTATGATTGCTTTCACGAGCCATATATTATCCGCCAGGCCATCACCGTGTCTGAAAGCCTTCTGACGATTTGAGATGGACCAGTGTGCGAGCATTCTCTTGCTCAGCAATCGGTGAAATAAACGACCGATGATTGATCCCACCGTAATTGGTCTAAAATCCTCTGGCTTCAGACTTTCTTGTTTCTTTGGAATGCAGGTGACAATTCCTTTCCTGAGTGCATCGGGAGGGCATCCAGTAAATAACCAAAGCGTCATGTGAGTCGCCAGGTCCTCCGGTGCAATTTTGTTCAGATCAATTTTTTTCATGCCGTCAAAGCCGGGGGCAGAATCTTTCAATCCTTTTGCCGCGTGAATGATTTCATCGACCGTGATTGGAATGTCCATTTCATCGATAGGCTCAATCGTTTCATCCAATGGCCGGGAGTCGGTTTTGGAAGCTTGAGTGAAAACCTTCTCCCAATACTCCACCAATGTTTCATCGGAAGGACATACTGCATTTTTCTCGTAGTCACCTTTCATTACCGTTTGTGCCCCAAGACTTGGACTTTTCCTAAACAGCTGCTGGATCCTCGCATACTGCTCCTTCCGACGCCTCTCTTTTATCGCACGCTTTGAGTTGCGATTGATCCATTTGACGAATTTGCGGCCACTTGTTTGCACCTTGTCTTGCTTCTTCGTCTGATGTTTCTTTGCCACTTTTTGAGTCCTCTTCTTTGACACTGTTATGCCAGCAATCCATCTCTGATATTCTATGTTGATAAGTGACCTTTTAATCTCGTATACCTCAGTGGAATCAATGAGCGAACTGAACTCTTCATCAGACAATCGAAGAAAAAATCTTCTTCTTTCAATGAATTGCAAGGGACCAATAATATTTTCTGGGTCTAATGCTTTGCAACAGGCTGAGATACCAGCATCGGCCTTAACGTCTGCCATTATAATATTTGAGAGAAGATGACGATATTGAGGCTTATTTCTAATCACTTTTATAGCATCCACACTGAGGGAGGGAAATTGCTGCTGAAGTGAGAGGTTGATTCTGTTTTTGTGTGTTCCCCCAAGACTAAGTTCAGCCTTGGCCAGTTCATTCCATGACTCAGTGTTATGCAAATTGGGAACAAAACACTCACTATCCTCTGATGGATTAGAATCCTGACAAAAATTGGTTCCTTGATGCATCAACTCCTCATTTGCTATTGTTGAGTGATTGAGATATTTTTCTAGAGTTGTCTTGTATTTCTCGGTTAATCTACGGCTTTTGATGGCATTCAACGATCTATGTTCAAATCTTTTGTGGAGTTCCTGATTGACATTGTGAACTCCCTTTCTAATCAATTCAACCTCCATGGAAGCCAGCATGCAATATTCTTCTTCAGTCCATCTTGCCTTGGAAGAGGGAAGACCTGCTCTAATTTTATGATATTCTTCTGGATGAATTCTGTTTTCATGTATATGTTTACCTCTAACAGAAGCAAATGTCTTTGCACAGAATTCACAATGCACCTGTGTTCCAACAGAATCTGAAGAATTTTCTTTCTTTCTTTGACAGCCAAAGACTTTATTCTGACAGTTCTTATCTTCCATAATCACCAAACCAACACCAAATACAATCAACCGCTGAGGAATAACGATTCCTGTGTTTGTAAACCTGTTTGTTACCCGAAAGAAATGTCGAATACAACGGGTGTGCAGGTATATTTTCCCCTTTTTCTAAATTCCCTCGGGGAAGTAGGCTGTTCACCGAAAGACAAACTAACGGTAGGGGACACGAGCAGAAAGTAAAATCAATTAAAAAAATTGACTTTGAAGCGATGTTTAATCGTTTAAACTCGAGAGCCAAAACAAAACATGCGCACTTATCGCTCGCTCGAACATATTATTATTATTATTATTATTATTATTATTATTATTATTATTATTATTATTATTATTATTATTATTATTATTATTATTATTATTATTATTATTATTATTATTATTATTATTATTATTATTATTATTATTATTTTTTTTTTTTTTTTTTTTTTTTTTTTTTTCTTTTATTTTCTCGGCCAAAAAAATCATCCAACAGCAAACGCGATCATCAAACACCTCAACTAACATCCACTGTCCCCCATCCGGGCCCGAGATCACCCCGGGACATACAACCGCATTCCCCAGCGCCAACAACACCGCGCTATAAACAAGCGACATCAACCATAATCAATCACTATAGTCCAATTCGCCGGCGCCAACGTTTATGAGTTCTGCGCTTATGGAATTTCCACATAAGGTAGGTGTCCAGCAAAACCGATGTTGCCAGGTACATCATGCCGTTTCTGGACAGACCGATGCCCCGCCATGACAAGTAAGATCTGGAGGATATTACACCTCTGAAGTTGCATACAAAGGCGGTTACTAAGATCTTCGGAGAGAGAGCACCCCCAGGGTTATTGTTAGACATCCAGATGTGGATGTCTTTGGAGTTATATTTCCCTGTCTTGGATGAGTGGACCTCGTCCAGTGAGGCGGTATCAGAGACAATGGTGACGTCGCATACGATTGAATCGTCCTTACTCCACGCGACTAGGTCAGGGACTCTGATGCCTTCCTCAACTGGTATCCTCGGCTCGATTTTGGTGAAGTACCCTTTCTCGGCCAACTTCGTTTCCAGCCGATGGACGAGGTTGTTGTGCCTCTCTCGTCTCGATACATCCATTCCTGGACAAACCTGGAAAATGTGATCCAGGCTCTCGGTGACTCTGCAACCGGCGTCACACTTGGTGTTTACCTCTGGATGATATCTGGAGGATATTACCGGAGATTGCATGGGAGGACGCCTGCTCTGACCTTTAAGCACTTTAAGTAGTCACTCGGGAACAATCTTGAACGCCCATCCGCGATCCATTCACTGATACCGACACCCTGGAAAAAGGACTGGAGTCCAAATCCGTCTACCGAGCTGTAAAGGCTCTCGAGAGTCTCTTCCTTAAGTCGTTTTTTGGCTGACGACTCCGAATTTAATTGCCCGAACTTCCTGTGTTCTCCAAGGACGATGCTGTTGTCCTTTAGAGTGTCGAGCAAGAATTCGTCTTCATTGCTTTTCGAGCGAGCCATCATAGATCTCATTCTGCTGGTTCTGATGAGTGGAACCCACTTTCTGAGCTGCAGTAGTCCCAATCCACCAAACTTCAGCCCCGCATGGAAGAAGGCGGTCGGCGTGTCTTTTGGGAGGCGCAGCCATTGCCTGACGGCGGATCTTACTTTCGTGTCTGCAGCCTTTAGAGATTTCAAAGAGATTTTATTGAAGGTAAGATAGTGCACGAGGCTTGGAATAAGGTTCGATCTTAGGGTGTAGAGTTTTTGATTTGGCTTTAAAGGAGCTGTAGATATTGCATGCAAGGATTTATGCATTCTGTCGCCTAGTGACGCGTATTTCATTTTTGGGCCAATGTCAATTCCAAGATATCGGTAGGTGTCGAGAATGTTCATTGCCTTGATTGGCAGCTGGCTGACACTGAGGTAAGAATCCGGGTCAACAATCCAAGGACTGTTTTTCTTTTGCACTTTCGCTCTCAGTGAAGAACATTTTTGGGCATTCATAATTAGTCCAACTTTTGCCAGAGATTCCTCGACTTGTTTCAACAACATCCTCATTCCAATATCAGTAGAGGATAGCAGGATCAAATCATCTGCGAACGCCAAATAATTGCATTTGACTGATGAACTAACATCGCCAGTCACACCGATGGATTGGTCTACCTCTGACATCACCATGTCGATAACCGCGTTGAAAAGTAGAGGAGACATTGGATCTCCTTGCCTGACTCCTCTATTAACTGGTATGTCCCGACTCAATTTGCCTCCAATCTTCATTTGAACTGAACAATCGCGGTAGGCCTCTGAAATGTATCTCAACAAAAAAGGAGGAGTTCCCAATCTGTGAGCCGCTCTTACAATGGACTGGTGTGAAACCGAATCGAAGGCTTTGGTCACATCAATGAACGTGAGATTGAGATTCTGTTTCTGTTCCTTCTTTTTCTGTATGATTGCTTTCACGAGCCATATATTATCCGCCAGGCCATCACCGTGTCTGAAAGCCTTCTGACGATTTGAGATGGACCAGTGTGCGAGCATTCTCTTGCTCAGCAATCGGTGAAATAAACGACCGATGATTGATCCCACCGTAATTGGTCTAAAATCCTCTGGCTTCAGACTTTCTTGTTTCTTTGGAATGCAGGTGACAATTCCTTTCCTGAGTGCATCGGGAGGGCATCCAGTAAATAACCAAAGCGTCATGTGAGTCGCCAGGTCCTCCGGTGCAATTTTGTTCAGATCAATTTTTTTCATGCCGTCAAAGCCGGGGGCAGAATCTTTCAATCCTTTTGCCGCGTGAATGATTTCATCGACCGTGATTGGAATGTCCATTTCATCGATAGGCTCAATCGTTTCATCCAATGGCCGGGAGTCGGTTTTGGAAGCTTGAGTGAAAACCTTCTCCCAATACTCCACCAATGTTTCATCGGAAGGACATACTGCATTTTTCTCGTAGTCACCTTTCATTACCGTTTGTGCCCCAAGACTTGGACTTTTCCTAAACAGCTGCTGGATCCTCGCATACTGCTCCTTCTGACGCCTCTCTTTTATCGCACGCTTTGAGTTGCGATTGATCCATTTGACGAATTTGCGGCCACTTGTTTGCACCTTGTCTTGCTTCTTCGTCTGATGTTTCTTTGCCACTTTTTGAGTCCTCTTCTTTGACACTGTTATGCCAGCAATCCATCTCTGATATTCTATGTTGATAAGTGACCTTTTAATCTCGTATACCTCAGTGGAATCAATGAGCGAACTGAACTCTTCATCAGACAATATTATTATTATTATTATTATTATTATTATTATTATTATTATTATTATTATTATTATTATTATTATTATTATTATTATTATTATTATTATTATTATTATTATTATTATTATTATTATTATTATTATTATTATTATTATTATTATTATTATTATTATTATTATTATTATTATTATTATTATTATTATTATTATTATTATTATTATTATTATTATTATTATTATTATTATTATTATTATTATTATTATTATTATTATTATTATTATTATTATTATTATTATTATTATTATTATTATTATTATTATTATTATTATTATTAACATTCAAATATTATAGTATTATAAAATAAATAAAATAATTGAAACAAATAAAATTGAATGTTATTATATTAAATTTTAATAAGTTATTGATCCCTGTTAGTGAGGCTTGGATGTCATCATC
The DNA here is from genome assembly GCA_034509925.1 of Hirudinaria manillensis. Taxonomy (NCBI): domain Eukaryota; kingdom Metazoa; phylum Annelida; class Clitellata; order Hirudinida; family Hirudinidae; genus Hirudinaria; species Hirudinaria manillensis. The sequence continues at coordinate 9,088,975 of CM067528.1, read as the reverse complement.
ACCAGGAATCAGTGATCGTGGTCATGGTTCAGTCGAGTAAGTCTATTGACCAGGATTAGCATCACCTGAAAGATGTGATGAGATTCCATTTCCTGTATTGGTCATCTGTTGTTGTTGTGTTGTTGCTACTTTGTCGTCGTCACCGTTGTTGCTATTGTTGGACGGAGTAATGGATGGACAAACGTAAGCATGGAGTTGTTGTTGCTGTTGTAAGAATTGACTGCCATAATTTCCAATTTCTTCTCCTTATTTACGACTTGCGTATAAGCTGTCTAGGGTCGAACCGATTTGGTTTTCCGAAATTTTTTTGCGCCTCTTGTTGTTGATGATGTTGCTGATGATGATGACGACGATGATGACAACGAGGAGGCTGTTGATGCTATTGTTTTGAATTACGATCGACCTGAAAATGTTTCTGGTCAGTTGGTGCTTTTGTAATTTTATCTAATTCTGTAATTTAATTAATCAGGTATTTGCAAGCCCATACTCTGTACTTTCTTAACCTGCCCCACTTCGGACCACCCATTCCATACTCCCCCCCCCAACGGAAAACCCCACCACCACCCAACCACCAATCACCCACCACCGCCACCCACCACAACAGCAACAACAACAATCCAAAAATACGTCCTACGGCAGACGCTTAAAATGTGCAAGATTCGAATAAAGGAAAGTCTCTTTCCGGGGAAATTCCCAGGAGGTGAATTACTTTCGTTTTGTTCTGAAAACCCGCGACAAATGCAGACATTTCTGGTGCCAAAAAAAAAAGAATAACAAAAACAAACTAAAAATAAACAAATTAAAATAAAATAAATTTTATATTATTGTTATTATTATTATTATTATTTTTATTATTATTATTGAAAAAATAAAATAAGGACTGCTTTTCCAAAATAGTTCCAATAATCTCTTTAAGGGTTTAACCGGACTAAGACGATAATGGCGGGAAAAGAGAGCAGACCGATTTGTACTGTCAATGATGGATAGATGGGCATGGATGGAGTTGTATTGCTTTGAGTCTTGAGGTCTTGGTCCGGTCTTGGTCCGGTCTTGGTCCGGTCTTGCCCCCGGTCTTGTCAGAGGTCTTATATGTATATAGTCTCGTGTGATGAGTAGCAGCTAATCGGTCGTTATGATTATTACATCATATTAAAAGTGTAAATTAATTAGGATTATATATTTTATTTCGTTAATAAAGGATTTATATTATTAATTATATTATTTAGTATTTATTTATTTATATTATTAACTTTTATTTAATCCATTTTATTGCATCCATTTTAGGCTGCCTTATTTCCATTTTGTGGCTCCATTTGAACGTCATTTTTCACTTCATTTCTTTCCTTTATTTTTCCATGATTTTTTTTTTGCGAATCCTGAGAAATTTTGAGAACAAACGATCCATAAGTGGAGGTTTTCCCAGGGTGGAATTGATGGCCATCCGTCCGTCCGTCCGTCGTTCCACCCTTCCGTCGGTCCATCCATGGCTGATGTAAAGCCGTCATATTTTGGCTCAGGTAAAAGTAACGGATGTCACATGTCATGATGCCTAATTCAGCACGATCCAATATCTCAAACTTCTTCATACTCGCTTTCTGATCATCTTTGTTGTTGCTGCTGCTGTTGTTATTGTTGCCGTTGTTGTTATTTTTTCGTCTCCTGCACTTTCCATCTTTCACGGAATTTCCCCTGAAGCAGGATGGACAGTTCCCTTTCAATGACACTCCACTCTTTTTTAGAAGCACTTTTAAACGCCACGGTTGAAGACCGAGGATTGGAAAGTCAGAAATTGGTAATTTTTCTCTCTTCTTATTTATATTTAAATTTTCATTTAATTTATTCTTATTTAAAAAAAAATTGTGAAAGTAGAAATTAGTCGCAATAATTTTTTTTTTAAATTTCTGGGGACTGAATTTACACAGAGAGATTCCACCCGAAACCGAAACTAAGATGATGGTTCAACCGATGAACAAAATAGTTCTTCTGATGTGTATCGCTATGCTTTGCAAGCGATTCGTATCGTGCTTGGTTTGTATTCATTAGTATTACGATACAATTGTTGTGTTGATGCTATTTCAGATACCAGGTCATTCAGTGCGAGGTTATCCGGCGTCGTTTGAACTAATTGAAAAAGTTGGAAAAATATAACCTTCAGAATCATGGAAATGCTGGAGATAAATTCTTGAAAAATGTATAAAAATAAATAAAGAATAAATACAAATAAATAATAAATAAATACAAATAAATAATAAATAAATACAAATAAATAATAAATAAAAAACCACTTCCCTCGTTGTTAACGAATCAAATCACCACTTTTCTTCTTAAAAACAATCAAAAATAACCACGATTTTGCAACAAAACTGGAAAAAAAAAACCCGAGAACAATCTCAATGCCGGAAATCCCCATTAGAAGACGGATGGAGCGTTCATTGTCGTCAGGAATTTATGAGAGCCGTTCGCATTTTGCATTTCATCTTTCAGACGTGAGCCATTGTGTTTCAGAATAGGAAGGAAAATTAAATACACCATGACGATCACCATCGCCTGATCGCTGGAATTATCTAGCGCTTCATTCCATCACTTTTTCATTCATTTATTCATTCATTCTCTCATTCCTTCTGATGTCAATGGTTTTCCCAGTGATAGAAGTAGAAGATTCTCTATTGGGCAACCTCTTCTAATCGAAACCGAAACTATCGGTTTCAGGAAAATTTAAAAAAATGAATATAAAACAAATAACTATATTCTCCGGAAATAGTTAAAATAATTACGAAAATAAATAAATCTTTTCTTTTTTAACATTTACAAAAATTTAAAAATAAATCACAAAAAAAATTTAAAAAAAAAACAACTTCAAAACTCACTTCCAGCTGCTGTCGACCTCGATATGAGAAGCATGTTGACGAGAACAGCCCCGAATCCGTGGCCCATGACGGTCACGCGGGTCGGGTCACCCTTGAAATTCCTGACGTTGTGTTTCAACCAATGGAGTGAGGCCATCGTGTCCTGCAGGGCATAATTGCCAGGTGCTTGGCTATCTCCAGTAGCTAGGAAACCTAGTTTAGAGGATGATGACGATAACGATGATGATGATGATGATGATGATGATGATGATGACGATGATGATGATGACGACGACGACGACGACGACGATGATGATGATGACGACGACGACGATGACGACGACGATGACGATGATGATGATGACGACGACGACGACGACGATGTCCTGTTTAAGCCAAAAAATGCCCGGACGTCATCCTCCGATAGAATTTATCGTCTGCAACCAAGGAAAAACTCTTCTTTGAAGTTTTTTTTATCGGAAATTCTTCATTCATTCATTCATTCATTCATATGTTTATCCATCCATCCATTCATCCGTCCATCCATCCATCCATCCATCCAACCACTTCTTTTTTTGTTCGTTCGTTCGTTCATTCGCTCATTCAATCATTCGTTTCCTACATCCATCGGAGAATCAATAAACTATATTTCTGATGGGGAATCGACTCTTCTGTTACTTCGGGTTGTTGTTGTTGTTGTAGGGATGTGAAAGAAGGGGATTGGGTGTACTGGACAATGACATATCTTAAGCATCATCATCGTCGTCATTGTCATCACCCCCTTAAGATCATTATCATCATCATAATCATCATCACCATCATCATCGTCATCATCATCACCATCATCATCATCGTCGTCATTGTCATCACCCCTAAAGATCATCATCATCATCAAGGGCAGCAAACGAATGGCCCAGTTCGCGGCGTGTCCACGTCACCATGGCAACCGACGACTCGTCCTGGTTCGCCATGACAACGTGGACACTGTCAGATGAGAGGCTGAGAGGTTGGGGAGATTCGGATGAAGGAGTTTAGGTTTCGTTATTTTATTTGTTGTTATTTCTGGATTTTTATGACTTCTACTTTATTTTATATTAAAATCATTTTATATTTTAATTAATTAATTAATTAATTAATTAAAAATTACAATCTCAACAAACAGAAGTGGAGGATGGAAAAATATATTTGAGTGGGATAACAAGAGAACCACAACAACAACAACAGCAACGACGACGACGACGACAATGAATTTTTTTTCTGAAAATCAATAATAAAAATGATCGAAGATTGAATCCATGAAGATATTTGATTTTAAGGTCGTCAAAGAGATCATCATCATCATCGTCACCATCATCATCGTCATCGTCGTCAGGAGCACGTCATACATTATTTTCCGATTCATCAGATCGTAGATATTTGATTAACTCGTGAATCGTTGAGAAAATCAAAGAAAACTTGAATGCAAAATGATTCCCCATGGTCCATGAATATCCAATGAATACCCGATGAATATTGTAATAACTCGGGGTCCTCAAACTAATTAATAAATTAATTAATTAGCAATATTATTTTAAATATCCTTTAATTATCTGGATCCAGGGATCCAACAATATTTAATAACCTTTGCGATTATTCAACTTTGTACCTCATGAATAATGCATAATTCTTGACGGACGTTCAATGAAACCATTTGACGACCTCGTTTCAATGGATTTTCATCCAAGCGTGAAATTTTAAAGTCGTTGTCGGCGCCAAAAAAGAATGAAAATGAAAAACGGAAGACAATAAAACGAAATAAAATAATAATAATAATAATAATAAATAAAAAATAATATTCAAACGAACAAAAAGAAATCAGAAAAACAAAAAACAACTTCTTGAAAGGAGACTTGCCAACATTTTTTTCGATGTATCTTTGATGTTGTTTGTTGTTGTTTGTTGTTGTTGTTTGTTGTTGTTGTTTGTTGTTGTTTGTTGTTGTTTCTTGTTGTTGTTTGTTGTTGTTGTTGACAAGAGACAGACGATGATGACTTCAATCACTGGACGGTGACTTATCTTGGCTCCCAGATGACAAAATATCGATGCATCACGGTCGTCGTCCTCTTCACCACCTTCATCGTCGTCGTCCTCTTCGCTATCGTAACGTCATCGTCATCATCATCATCATCATCATCATAAATCATCATCATGAGCAGTTTTAAACGTCGGAGATAAACAATAAAAGAAAAGAAAAATAATGAATTATTAAAAAGAAAATAAAATAAAAGCCTGGGCCAAGTTATTTTGTTGTTCAGCGAACCGTGAAAAATTCCAACATCCGTGGCTGCTTTTCATTCTCGAAACCGACGAACAAATGGGTCGGTGCCCCTTCAATAACCGACCGTGGCATGAATCCGACGCTCGCTACGTGGGAATTCATCAATTCATCCGTGCATGCATCCATGCATCTTCCTCGTTGTAGTCATAACCAAAGTCGTCGCCGCCATCATCATCATCATCATCAACGTCATTCATCTCCATCACCGTCATCATCATCATCATCATCATCATCATCATCATCATCATCATCATCATCATCATCATCATCATCATCATCATCATCATCATCATCATCATCATCATCTGAATGAACCGCCAAAATTCACTCGAGCGGAATCATTGCCTGCCGCTGGTTTTTTTTCATTTTTTTTTTCATTTTGTTTTCGAAATAAAGTTCACGAAGGACGGAACACGTGACCAAGTTCGTCATGAGTCTTGCAATGATACATTGATGATGATGATGATGATGATGATTGATTTCTTTCACCATCATTATCATCATCATAATCACCAAGAGCAGTAACAGCAGGCGAAATTCGATGTTGTCGTCGATGGGAAATCCAATAAAAGTTTAAAATCTTCGATTTCTTTTTCCGACACCATCCTCCTCCTCCTCCTCCTCCTCATCATCATCATCATCATCATAATCATAATCAGCAACATCGTCGTCGTCGTCGTCTTCTCTCGCCGTAAAAAGTTGTGCGAACGTGTTACGTCAGCATTCGACAGATTCTGGTTGATTCAATAAGCCAAGCATCCGCGAACCATCCATCCGTGGAGAAAAGGGGGCGGAGTCTGCCAGGTCATCCATCAACCAATCATTCCGAGGGGAATTTTCTTCCCTGCCCTGCTGCCCAAAAATATCCAACAGTCGTTCGATCAAGGATGTGGAGTGCATTAGTTTCAAGCTCGTGAATTGCTACTTTTCGTTGAAGGTATCGCCGACATCATCGTCGTCATCGCTCGCTCACTCACTCGCTCACTCACTCACTCGCTCACTCATTCACTCACTCACTCACTCGTTCACTCATTCACTCACCCCCTCCCTCACTCGCTCACTCCTACATTCCACGGAATGAATGAAAATTCAATTTCGGACCGGAAAACCTTTTAAAATTGGAAGATTCTAAAATTTGTTGATTCAACGGACACTTGTTGCCTTCACACACGACTTCCTCGTTTCCATTGGAAACGTCGACGCCCAAGTAATGGCGGGTTCATTGCGGACGTGCGATGGGATGGAATTTATTTTTAATTATCAAAAAAAAAAAAAAAATAAAATTTCGACAACATGCCGTTGAAAAATTAATAATCTCCAGTATCTTCATCATCATCATCGTCATCGTCATCGTCATCATCATCATCATCATCATCATCGTCATCGTCATCGTCGTCATCGTCGTCGTCGTCGTCGTCATGATCATCATCATCATCATCATCGTCATCGTCATCGTCGTCATCGTCGTCGTCGTCGTCGTCATGATCATCATCATCATCGTCATCGTCATGATCATCATCACCCAAAACATCCACCGAGCATGATAGAAAGAAACAACAGAAAAACAAACATTTTCAGTGGAAACAAAAGGGAAGAAAAATAAATAAATAAATACGAAATAAATAAATAAATAATTAAATCGAAACAAAAATCAAAACGCACCCAACGCTCCGAGTCTGTAGTTGACGGTGACGACGATGGCCTTTGACCTCGAGGCGAGCACAGTTCCGTCGTAGGAATTTCCAGTTCCGTAGTCGAACGATTCGCCGTGGACGAAAACAAGGACTGGAAACAGGTGCTCGGCATCCTCCGCTGAGGACTCTGCGATAGGTGATGATGATGATGGTGGTGGTGGTGGTGGTGATGGTGATGATGATGATGATGGTGGTGGTGGTGGTGATGGTGATGATGATGATGGTGGTTAAGAGGTCAAGAGATTAGAAGTCATAATGAAAGCGGCATGATAATGACAACGACATTTGACATCGTGAGGAGGAGATTTCAAGCGAAGTTTTACTCAGTTCTCCTTTCCAGTTTTGGAAAGTTTGAATAGATGGACGGACGGATGGACATCTTCCAGGTCTTCTTTTTAAAATTGTGTCGAGATGTCAGGAATATCACAGGTTAATGATTTTTAATGCAAAACATCAGCAGTAAACTGTCCAATGACAACTTGAGCCCGGGAGAAATAACTCGACGGTGATGTAATTTCGACAACGACGACTACGACGATGATGGTGATGATGATGACGACGACGACGGTGGTGATGATGATGATGATGACGATGATGATGGCAGTGGTAATACTGACGACAATGACGACGACGAAGTCCACGTATCTCATGAAAAGCCTTTGAAGTGATTTCGAGAAGAGGGAATTCATTAAAAGTGCATCCTCCCACCCACTCAATTGTCGTCTGCCTCCCCTGGGCGGCCAAATGGTCTGTGCATTTCAGTTCATTAGAGACACCCATCCACCCGTCCAGTTAGTCCCGCGTGTTCTCGCCTTCATCACCTCCATCCTCAACTTCTCCATCCGCTTTTCCACCTGTCATCCTACTGTCCGCCCGGAATGAGCGCCACCCTTCTCCTCTTCTTCTTCCTCCTCCTCATATGCTCGGGCCTTTGGAAATTGCTGCCCCTCTCGCTTTAACTTTTCTCATCGGGGTTTGCGCCCGAGTAGTTAGTACCCGGTGAACTTTGAACTTTCATGGTGCGTTGAACTCCGCCGTTGATAAACAACATCAGGAATTTTGTTCCAGCCTTCGGAGGAAGCAGAGAGAGTGAGGAGCAACATTTTAAGATGCGCAACGAAGAAGGCATGGAGGCTGATGCATTGATGCGAACAAAAATGCATTGAGATGCATTGATACAAGTAAAGATGCATTTGTATATATAAAGCTGTTTTATCATGAGTCAGGATACATTGAGATACATCTCAAATGATTGATGAATATACATAATGATACCTAAAGATACAAACGGGCTCCAAGCGCAGACGAATCTGAGATACAAGTTGAAAAGCACGTCGAGAAATTGTTTTGCAAAATATTCGATTTAAAAAAAAATCGTTTTTATTTTTTTTATAAATTTTTGAAATGATTCCAATAACAACTTGGCATTGATTTGCAGGTTTTTCAATTTCAAAATCTGATTGGATGCCTCCTCGGACGTCGATTTGAAATGTTTTTGTTTTGCTTTTGTTTTGCTTTTGTATTGTTTTTTGTTTTATTTTTGTTTTGTTTTTGTATTTTTTTCCTGCAAAAAACTTTGGAAGAAGTTTTCTTGAGTTCGTTTTATTTTAAATTTTGATTTTTTTTTATAAATTTTGATTTGATTTATTATTTTCAGTTTCTTTGGAAATAAAATTTTAAAACTCTTTCTTCAACAGTAGTAGAGCAGGCACTATGCCATCATAATCACCACCACCGCCATCACCACCACCGTCATCGTCGTCGTCATCGTCACAGTCACTGTCATCACCATTGTCCGGAACCTCTTTTTTGGCAAATTCGCGGCATAAATATTTTTCCCTAAAATTTTTTTAAAAATCGACGTCATCGGTCACAACTTCCTGTCAAGTGAATCGATCCGATTGGTCGAAACCAGACAACAACGATAATAACAGCAACCACAACAACAACCCTTTTGAGTGACTAACACAGCAGGTCATGATAACGATCGGACACGTCACTACAAAACTCTCGTCCGAAGACCGGTGGAGCGTGAATAAGTACCCGAAGCAGTCCCCCGAGGGTAGCCCTCACTCATCCATCTATCCATCTGTCCGTCCATCCATCCATCCATCCATCCATCCATCCATCCATCCATCCATCCATCCATCCATCCATCCATCCATCCATCCATCCATCCATCCATCCATCCATCCATCCATCCATCCATCCATCCATCCATCCATCCATCCATCCATCCATCCATCCATCCATCCATCCATCCATCCATCCATCCATCCATCCATCCATCCGTCCGTACATCCACCTATCCACCCACCCTGACACCCGGAATCGCCATCTCGCCTCCATGCGTCGCCAATGGCAACAGGCGTTTGTCTCCGGCAAAAATGAAGGCATTAAGGACATTTATGAGGCCGTTCCATGCCTCGCTGATCTTCTTCCTCTGACGTCACTCGACCTTTGACCCTGACGGAGTGTGACGTCTTCGCAGGGTTAGGGTTAGGGTTAGGGTGGGTGTATGGGTGGGTGGCCCGAGTAGGTAGGGTAGGCTAGTAGGGTAGAAGCGTTAAATACGGTAAACAAATTAAAATTGAATGGTTATTGTAATAATTGTTTATCAACAAAAACAACAACAAAGTAATTTCTTCTCGAATGGATATCGCAAAAACTCTTCTAAAGTCAGTATTTTGCAATAATTAAAGAAGCACTTATTTAAAAATTTAAAATTAAATACCAAAAATACTTTAAAATTCCAAATAACTTTTCTGAAACGAAAAAATCATAAAAAAGAAATAAAACCCGGAAAACTTGACAAGCAATAGCGCCCTCTGATGATCGACCTCCTAATTTTACGCCCGTAACGACCATCACCCTCTCTTTCTTATCATCATCTCCAAACACCCCCCCCACTCTTACCCAAGAAATGATGAACAAGATAAGAAAAGCTTGCCCCACGATGTCAGGGGAGAACCTTAAGTTGAGATCTGAGAGTCCTTTATTGGACCAGGGCTGCGCTTTTAATCGCCTCGGGCTGGCACTCGGACGGAAATAAAGGAGACACTTTCCTGTCCATTTCGAATCCATCCATCCGTCCGTTCGTCCACCCACCCATACACCCATCCGTCCGTCCGTCCGTCCATCCATTCATTCCAGTCGATTTCGACAATGACTCCCTTATGGGTGGTTGTGATAAAATGGCGTCTGCGTTTCTTCTCGATTCATCTGCTTATTTTAAGTTACGATCCGCTTACGACCGGGGTCGGAATCCGAAGGGGCTTCATTCGACACCCCTAACCTCCCCAACTAACAACTCCAACTCCCCATCTCAACTCACCTCTCACTCACTGACTCTCTCGGGGTGGAAATGAAGTGGTCTGTAATTTCTCGATTCGCATTCATTCAGTAGATTGACTTCCGAGATAAGAAAGCTTTTCAGAGTTTTGTAATTTTTTCTGGGTGGATTGGGGAGGAAGTAGGGGAATTATTGGGTGTGGTTTTTAGTTTTCGTTTTTCATTCTAAAACAAATTAAAAAGAAAATCAATAAAAACCGAACTCATTAGAATATTAATGAAGAGGGAGGGGCTCATTAAAATGAGATTATAATTAATAGCAGCGTTGTCGACAGAGACGACATCCAGCCGTGTTAATCGATGACTTTGATGATCGGACTTGCGCTCAGTTGGCTGAACGTGAATTAGAGCTCGTCCCTCACTGGGGTGGAATTGGGGAGGGAGGTGGGGGCTGTCCCTCAAGGAGGATAGGGGAGATCCAAGGGGCCCTGGGAAGACGGTTGGATTGGCAGGTGCTTTGGAGGGAGATAAACACTAGTTCTAGTTATCTAGAACCCATGTCACCCAGGGAGTATAATACATTTTGAGGGAAAATGGATGTCTGGACGATGATGATGATTATGATGCTGTTGCTAATGACAACGATGACGACGGTGGTAATGATGAAGAAGATGATGATGACGATGATGATGATGGTGATGACAATGGCGTTGATTATAAAATTATTTATTCCTTCCCTTTCCTTTAATCCTGTATTAGTGGAGAATGACGACCTCTTAATCTCGTTTCATTCGTCAGGTTCATCGGTTGAACGTCCTGAGGTGATTTGATGTCATTTGCTCTTCAATTTCTTTCCATTTATTTCACGTTTATTCGCAATTATTTCAATTTATTTCAATTTAATACCATTTATTTATTTTATTATTATTATTATTATTAATTATTTATTATTATTAATTAATTATTTCTACTTATTTTTATTTATTTCAATTTAATACCATTTATTAACACCTGTTTCCATTTACGTTCACTTACGTCTCGAATTCACAAGTTCAAGACCATGGGCCGAAATCAAGACGCTTAGCATAATAATGTGTAATAATGTGATATTATTATTATTATTATTTTTATTATTATTATTATTATATTGATATTTTAAAATTATATTCAAGTGATAAAAATTCTATAATTCGAAAAATTACGCTTGAGGTATTTCCACTTTGGAATGGAAAGTGAAGCTTGAAAATATAATTGAACTCTTGAAATGGTTTTTACGATAATAATAATAATAATAATAATAATAATAATAATAATAATAATAATAATAATAATAATAATAATAATAATAATAATAATAATAATAATAATAATGATACTAGTAAAAGTAACTTAGTAACGGATATAAATCGTGAATTTCCATATATTAATGTAAATAAATGCAGAACGACAAAATTATAGAACAAAAATTACATAAAATCCAACATTGTTCTCCACGACTTCAAGTAAATAAAGCGCTATAAAATCTAATCATAAGCGCCAGGAAGGCGCCAAAATGAAAGCCCGGGGCGTCTGCGAACGACGCATACGTTTTGAGGTTGCGCTAGAAAAATGCGTCCGAACGAAAGTTGCGCTAATGAGATTAAGTAGAGACTCGATGGAATGACTTGCAGTGGAAGGGAAGAAAACAACAGAAAATCGTTCACGTCATCGTTGACGTTATCGTCCACGTCATCGTGTCATTGACGCACGTCACGACGGAGAAGAAGCATTCATTGACTTTGCTTGCCTGGACGTTCATTAACAAGGCAGTTTTGTTGTTGTGTATTTAAATTTACATTTTAACATTTATATTTACATTTTAACATTTATATTTACATTATTCTTTTAAATTTAAAAACAAGGTTATAAAAAGCAACATTTAGCTAACATTGCCACGTTTATATGGAATCTTGGCATCTAGCCAAAGACACGCTTGGCTAACAAGTCACATTTAGCCGAGGACACGCTTGGCTTGCGAGTCACATTCCAATAACAAGGTCCTTTGGTTCCAAGTCGCTGTAGATTATCCCTGGGGGTGGTCCTGAAAATCTGAAATGGGAGTCTTGATTGAACGCATCTCGGACTGAGGGTACGCCCCGTGGGACGGTGGATCATAAAAACTGCACCACGTGAGTTCAAAATGGCGGACGACTGGGGAAGAAGGGGTGGGTGGTGGTGGAGTTGGACTCAATAACGCCCCCTCGAAAACATGGAAAAGACACGTACCTTGGAAAAGAGAAGAACATGGGTCTCGCCGGACGAATGTTTTTTTTTTTAATTAAGAAAGAAAATGAATGTTTAAATTATTATTTAAATTATTATATAAATTATTAGTTGAATTTTGTTTGGTTTTTCTGTGAGAAAATAAGGAAAATGAAATTATTACATTTCCTGGAGTGGAGTGATTTAGTTGTTAAAATGATTTTCATAAATTGGTTGAATAATTATTTATAAATTAATGATGCGAGCAATGACATCGTGAATAATTAATTATCTAATTAAATATGTTTTTCTCTAATTAATGTCGTTAATGTGGAAAATATTTAAAAAAAAACTGAAAACCTGCGATAAAAGCTGGCGTTTCCTGCAAAACGGGTTTGAAATCGTAAAGTTCGAACGAAAATCTTCACCGTACTCCATATCGTTGCACATCATCGTGTACTGACTGTGTACTAATTGAGCACTGCCTGTGTACTGATCGTGTAATGACGATGTATGCCTGTGTACTGATCGTGTACTGACTCACAACCACTCGGTGTTTCCACGCTTAAAAGCAGGATGGAAGTTCTGGCACCGAACAAAGTCCTTCCTGAAATTGCAGAAGAACCTAAAAGCGTCAGAAGTTGAACTCAAGCGGTGCCGGTCACGTGATGCTTTTTACTCCAGGTGGAAAAAAAACAGGTGCGCTTCCAAAAGCGAAGGTTTCCTTTTTATGTTTTTTTTTTAAATATTTTTTTAAATTATTTATTTCGACGGAAAAGTATTTCGGAGGATCAATTGCAATTCATGGAGGACGATGACAGTTGACCATCGTCCATTTTATGGCCAAGTAATTATTAATTAATAAATAATAATAATAATAATAAATTGATAAGGAACTATATTTTATTATTAATGTTATTATAATTAATTAACCTTTAAATTAACATATTATTATTATTAATACAACATTCGATTGATAATTGATAGAATAATATTGATATTAATAATAATAATTTATTAATAAAATATTTTTAATGGTGAATGGGTGACTCGGGGTTGGAGGGTCCGATATGAAACCCCGCAAAGGGCATCAAACGTGACCCCAGCACGTCATAAGTTCATAGGATTGTGGTTGTAAAAAGTTAATAAGAACAGCAAAGACAATCGGGTATTAATGAACGAGTGTTTGTATCTTTTGTCTTGGATTGTTGTTGTTTACACTTCAATCGTAGCTTGATTGACGATCTTGCCTTCAATCGCCTCATGTTATAACAGCTCTAAGGTGTTTCAGTCACAAGATATCAATATCACCTAGATTATCACCACCGTCACCATCATCATCATCGTCGTCGTCATCTTCCTCCTCCTCCTCCTCATCATCATCGCCACCATCATTTCTTTCCAATTTATCTCTGCCGAGCAAAGGCAACAGTCGACCCGTAGTTGTTTTTTATTTCTCTGACCCCTGACCCCAATAAAGGATCATCATCATCACCATCATCATCATCATCATCATCATCATCATCATCATCATCATCATCATCATCATCATCATCATCATCATCATCATCATCATCATCATCATC